>CM021250.1:20985296-21507747 GCA_010577795.1 Isatis tinctoria
GAATTTTCGAGCCCCCATTAAATATAAGTTTTGACAGTGTGAGTTTCGGCTCTCACAGTTTGGCGCCGTCTGTGGGGACGAGAAATATTCTTAACCCTAAGAACGAAAAGGATTCGGAACGACGACGATGACCGAAGAAACGATGGATTGGAGTTTGATGGATGG
This sequence comes from Isatis tinctoria, assembly GCA_010577795.1. Classification (NCBI taxonomy): domain Eukaryota; kingdom Viridiplantae; phylum Streptophyta; class Magnoliopsida; order Brassicales; family Brassicaceae; genus Isatis; species Isatis tinctoria. The sequence continues at coordinate 20,985,462 of CM021250.1, forward strand.
CAGCCGCGGCCGAACGATGACTTTCCAAGAGGAAGAAGCCGCTGAAATAAACCATCCACATAACGATCTGCTGGTGATCAGTCTTTCAATTGGAGGATACGAGATACCAAGAGTCTTAGTGGACACAGGAGGGACGGTAAACGTCATATTCCTGGAAACCCTTCGGAGGATGAATATTGAGACCCAGCATCTCGTAACCCATCCAAAACCGTTGACTGGTTTCTCAGGAAAGACGACAATGACGGTAGGGACGATCCAACTCCCCGTGAAAGCAAAAGGAGTGGAGAAAGACACGAAGTTCTCGGTGATCGATTGCCCGCGAATCTGCGACGCAATCGTGGGAACACCGTGGATAAACTCAATGAAGGCCATCCCGTCCACTTACCACCTATGCCTGAAATTCCCAACTCCAACCGGAGTGGAAACGATCTGGGGACGGCAGAGAGATTCTCGGGCTTGTTTCTTAACAGAACACAGGCTGAGAGAGCCGGTAACCGATTCCCACCACTGGACAAAGTCCGAGAATGGAAGGGAAGAGCGGCAGCTTGCGAAACTCGAACAAAAACTACGAATAGAAGAATCCCGGGAAACGGAGAAGGATCCCCCGTGCGAGCCAGTGATTTCGGTCAACATAGACGAAACGAATCCGGAGCGATGTACGGAGATTGGAGCGAATTTGGAGGAGCCGATCAAGACGGAGTTAATCACCTTACTAAAAGAGAACGCCGGGTCATTCGCATGGGCAGCAGAAGATATGCCCGGGATTGACATCGGCATCACGAGCCATGAACTCAACGTGGACCCAACATTCAAACCAGTGAAGCAGAAAAGACGGAAGCTCGGACCAGAGCGCGCCCAGGCAGTGAACGATGAAGTAGATAGATTGCTCAAAGTCGGGTCAATCATGGAAGTGAAATATCCCGACTGGCTAGCGAACCCGGTGGTAGTGAAGAAGAAAAACGGAAAATGGCGAGTTTGCGTCGACTTTACAGATCTGAATAAAGCATGCCCGAAAGATAGCTTCCCCCTTCCGCACATCGATCGATTAGTCGAAGCGACGGCAGGGAACAAGCTGCTATCGTTCATGGACGCTTTCTCCGGATATAACCAAATCATGATGAACCCGGACGACCGAGACAAGACTGCGTTCATCACAGATCGCGGGACATACTGCTATAAGGTGATGCCGTTCGGGCTAAAGAATGCCGGCGCAACATATCAAAGGCTTGTCAACAAAATGTTCGCCGAACAACTTGGAAGAACGATGGAAGTTTACATCGACGATATGTTGGTCAAGTCGTTGGAAGAGAAAGACCACGTGAAACACCTGCGGGAATGCTTTGAACAACTCAACAGGCACAACATGAAGTTAAACCCGGCGAAGTGCAGATTCGGAGTAGCATCCGGTGAATTCCTCGGGTATCTGGTAACCATCGAGGGATAGAAGCAAACCCGAAGCAAATTAACGCCTTGATAGAGATGGCCTCACCAAAAACCAAGAGAGAAATCCAAAGATTAACCGGACGAGTCGCGGCGCTGAATCGGTTCATCTCGAGGTCGACGGACAAATGTTTGCCTTTCTACGACACACTCAGGGGAAACAAAAAGTTTGAGTGGACAGAGAAGTGTGAACAGGCGTTCCAAGAACTAAAGAAATACCTAGCAAGCCCGCCCGTACTTTCGAAGCCGGTCGAAGGAGAGCCCCTTTTTCTGTATACAGCGGTATCATCGACGGCAGTAAGCGGGGTGCTGGTCAGAGAAGATCGCAACGAGCAAAAACCGATCTTCTATGTGAGCCAGACCCTGGCGGACGCAGAAACCCGATACCCGCTGATGGAGAAGGCGGCCTTGGCAGTGGTGATGTGCGCACGGAAGTTGCGGCCTTATTTCCAATCGCACACGATCATTTTGCTCACGGTTTTTCCGCTCAGAACGATCCTGCACAGCCCCGTCAATCGGGACGCCTCGCAAAATGGGCGGTAGAATTAAGCGAGTATGATATCGAGTACCGAAGCAGAACATGCGCAAAATCGCAGGTCCTTGCAGATTTTTTGATCGAACTCCCGACCACAGGCGTTAGTAAGCCGACATCAAACTCGACGTGGGTTCTCCACGCAGACGGATCTTCATCAAAGCAAGGTTCGGGGGTCGGGGTCCGGTTAACGTCACCAACTGGAGAAATCCTAGAACAATCGTTCAGGTTACTCTTCAACGCTTCCAACAACGAAGCAGAGTACGAAGCCTTAATCGCCGGATTAAGACTCGCCCTTGGGCTCAAGATTCAGAGTCTACAAGCGTTTTGCGATTCCCAGCTGGTGGCAAATCAGTTCAGCGGGGACTATGAAGCAAAAGATGACCGAATGGAAGCATATCTCAAAATTGTCCAAGAGCTCGCAAAGCGATTTGAAAAGTTCGAGCTCACAAGAATCCCACGAGGAGAAAATGCCCCCGCCGATGCATTGGCGGCCCTAGCATCAACGTCTACCCCAGGAGAAAGTCGAATCATTCCCGTGGAATTCATAGAACAACCAAGCATTGATCCGCCACAAGTCGCCAACCTCATACAACTCCCCGAATGCGAAGATGAGGAGGAACCTCCGGAAGAAGAGTTAGCAACCGTTCCGACGGAAGAGTATGGCTGCGATCGCGGATGGATGGCCCCAATACGAGCATACATCATGGATGGGGAAGTTCCGACGGACAAGTGGGCTGCACGAAAGCTAAAGGCCCAAGCGGCCCGCTTCGTTCTCCTCGACGGCAACGTCTACAAATGGAGGATCTCCGGACCGTTAATGGTCTGCGTAGAAAAGGAAGAAGCAAGACGAATTATGGAGGAAGTCCATAGCGGGTCATGCGGAAATCACTCCGGAGGGAGAGCCCTCGCAATCAAAATCAAGCGGCATGGACACTATTGGCCAACCATGATAAAAGATTGCGAGAAATTCTCCCTCAAGTGCGAGAAATGCCAGAGGCATGCGCCAGTGATCCATCAGCCCGCAGAACTACTCTCGTCAATCTCCGCACCGTACCCATTCATGAGGTGGTCGATGGACATCGTAGGGCCGATGCATAACTCGAAGCAGAAAAGGTTTCTACTTGTCCTAACAGACTACTTCTCGAAATGGGTCGAAGCGGACTCTTATGCCAGTATCAAGGACGTTCAAGTAGAGCATTTCGTCTGGAAAAACATCATATGCCGGCACGGAGTCCCTTACGAGATCGTCACGGACAATGGTTCTCAATTCATCTCCACCCGCTTCGAAGGATTTTGCGAAAAGTGGAAGATACGCCTGAGCAAGTCAACGCCACGCTATCCGCAGGGTAATGGCCAGGCCGAAGCAGCCAACAAGACTATCGTTGACGGACTCAAAAAGCGTCTTGACGAGAAGAAAGGGCGATGGGCGGACGAACTCGAAGGGGTGCTCTGGTCCCATCGGACAACTCCAAGACGCGCAACCGGAGAAACGCCATTCGCACTGGTCTACGGTGCCGAATGCGTTATACCGTCAGAAGTAGACTTTCCCGGCGTCAGACGAAGGCTCTTGCCCGGACAGGAAGGCCTTAATCATCTGATGATGTTAGACGAACTGGACCTAATAAACGAAAGACGGGATCAAGCCCTCATCCGCATCCAAAACTATCAACAAGCAGCGGCCAAATACTACAACTCAAACGTGCGCCACCGCAAATTCAAGGAAGGAGACCTCGTCCTCCGCAAAGTTTTCCAGAACACCGCGGAGCCGAATGCAGGGAAACTAGGCGCGAAATGGGAAGGACCGTACAAAGTAGTAAAGGTGGTCCGTCCAGGAGCATACGAGCTAGAAAACAAAGAAGGGAAACCAGTCCCAAGGACATGGAACGCAATGCACCTAAAGAAGTATTACCACTAGACGTTGTAAAATAGAACTACGAACCGGCTTGATCCCTGCATTCAGGGTACGTAGGCAGCTCGCCTTCCGACGAGTTCAGCTATTCACATTTTATAATTTTCAAGGGGGGAATGGGTCCGTATATACATACTCCCAAATTTTCGGAAGCAAATCAAGAGGATGGACGCTGGGACTTAGCATCTCATAACACATCCATAGCTTGAAAAGTTCCCCGAGGATATCATCCAGGCAAACATCGGAACTTAGCATCCCGAAACTTGATCCGGAAAACGAATGGACTCAGAAAAACTGCCCACGACTCATCTGAAATATGAACCGGCGGCTGGGATAAGTGCCAGCCGCCGGATCTTCTTCATCCGAAGCCGGCGGCTGGGATAAGTGCCAGCCGCCGGATCTTCTTCATCCACAGCCGGCGGCTGGGATAAGTACCGGCCGCCGGATATGCCTCACTTCAAAAATCGCCCCTTGGCACACATAAAACCTGTCTTTTAGCAAGCATGCCACCGTCCGCTGATCACAACGGGACGATCTTTTTAACAATGGTTCCCCTTACATCCCAAAGCGGATAAAACGTAGCGCGCTATACAAATTTCCGGACTAACATCCGAAAGGCGTAACCTGACATTCCGCGATCCTGGCAGGAAGCGTCTCAGACGATGTTCTATTGAGTTCATTTCCACTAAACGCCCCGCATAGGTAGAAAATGCAAAGCGTGAATCACTAAATGAACTCCTTAAACCCAGTAAACGCCAACTTGGAACGCTGGTCTTAGACATCTCACGACGAGGTACCAAACCGGCCCTGGTACGAGATCATAAACTCGTCCGAAACTAGCAACTAAACCAAACTCCAAGCCCAGCGGCTAACTCCGCTGGTCGAATAACTCAAGGGAAACTCCTCCCGAACAATCAGGTCCGAACGCCCGGAACAGCGCCCCGATCAACCCGACTAACCTAAGCAAGCAAAACCAAACCAATACAGGGAAGGTCGAGCGCCCAATCCAGCCGGATAAACGGGTCGCCCGATCTCTTCAAATAAACGGCCAGCAGCCCGCTCCAAAAAAGCATAACCCGGCGGCTCGGACACGCCAGCCGCCCGGCGGCTCGGACATGCCAGCCGCCTGGGATCGATCAACGTAATCCGGCGGCTGGGACATGCCGGCCGCCCGGGATCAATCAACATAATCCGGCGGCCGAGACATGCCAGCCGCCCAGGATCAACTAGCATAATCCGGCGGCCGGGACATGCCAGCCGCCCAGGATCAGTCAACGTAACCCGGCGGCCGGGACATGCCAGCCGCCCGATATCGATATAGCATCCTCTCCAAATCAATACACGGCGGCCGGGTTCGTCTCGGACTAAACCCAGCCGCCCACGATCATTCAATCAGGATCCTTGTACAAAGAAACAGCGTATGGCAAGAGACAAATCTCGAAAGCTAGTTTTATTGAAGTCTCAAAACAAAAAGAATCGGTCCAGACCAAAAATCAGGCCATACATAGCATAAAACTATAAAGCCAAAAAACTCAAAAAATATAACAAGAAAGAAAAACCACCGCATGGTTAAGAGTCAGAACCAAACGCCTGGGCAATAGCAATATCAGGGATTCCGGGAACAGACTCGTTCGATCCCGATAGGTCAACCACCCCGAGAGAAGCAGCCTCCTCTTCAACGGATCTTCCCTCGGGTATTGAAGCATTGTCATCCTTTTGGGCTGGACATAACTGAGAATCGATCTTCCCACGGATTCGAGCAATCACATCATCAAACCGAACTGCAGATTTATCGAACTCGTTCATCCATGTGGACAATTTCACCTTCTCCTCGTCCAAGGTGGGAGGATCAGTCCCCTGTAGCAAAGCGACAAGTTCAACATTACTCTCTATCTGAGCCAAATCTACGTCCTGATTCCTTGCCTCAGACAAAGATCCAAGGTCTTCTTTCAGCGCATCCAAGAAGCCGCGGAATTTGGCAACGGAAGCCTTGCGGCCATCCGCGTAAGCCCGTTGCACCTTCGAATTGCGCGCCGCTTTTACACTGCCCATCTGATCCTTCAAAGCCTGTACTTCCTTAGCATGACGCGCATCCTTGGCCTCTTGACGGGTCTTAAACTGCAACGCCACTGATCTCTCCGCACGTAACGAAGCAAGCTCTTTCTCGAGCGATTTGGCCCGATGCGAAGACGTCGCTTCAAGTTCGTTAAGTTTCCTCCTCTCCAGCCGAGCATCCTCCCGAGCTTCCTCAGCACGCCTGCGGATTCCACGAACAGAAGCATCATACGTGCTGATACACTTGTTCACGGAAGACATGAACTGAAATAATAACAGGGAAGAGTCAGTATACAAAAAAAAAAAGGGAGAAGAAAGAGAAAAGGCAAGAATGGATAAACCTTCATCCCGCTCAAGGCCATATCCTCGTACTTCTCAGGCTCATCCAGACTATCATAAGAAGGAAACCTGAAACTAGCATCCGAGATCACCGAAAAACTCCTAGCGGACTGACGACGATTTTTACAAACAGCCTCAGGAAAAGCAAGCCCTGGCGAAGGACCTGTGCGCCGAGCCTCGGGAGGAGAGTTTTTCACTCCGGGGTCAGCAAAGCAATCCGCCTGCTTTTGGCGCAACCGGTTGTCTTCATCATTCAGACCGTAGGTGATCCCGCCAGCCGCCGCTTTATCCTTGGGCAAACGCCTCGCGATACTTCGTTCAAGAATAGCCTCCTTCTTCAGAGGAGTGACCACAACGGTGGATACCGCCAACTTATCCGCAGGCCACTCGGATGGAGGGACGGCTTGACTACCGTCCGTCAATCCCGATCCTGAAGGACCGCCCGCCGTCTTATCCTTAGAATCCTTCCCGAGTTTATTCACTTCACTCTTCTTCTCCATCTGCCTCCTCTCGCGAAAAGATTGCCTAACCATTATCTCAAGAAACAGAAAGTGCACTCGACAAGAGAAAGAACTCGTGAGGAAAAAGAAGAAGGAAGGGTCCATATATATAGTCGGACGGTTCGAGTCCTAGTTCGAAAAGGAATTGAGTCTTTCCAATTCCGAGCCGACCGCCCACGAGTCTTTCATACGAAAAGGAAATTTTTTCTTTGTAAAAAAAAAAAAGGGGGGAAAGAGAAGAAAAAAGGAAATTCTCTCGTTTCGATCAATCCCGACAAAACCTCAGCTTAAAGCTCCTCGTCCTGGACTATGAGAACGAAGAGCTGGGGGGCTAACTGTTGGGGTCAAAATCCCCTCCTCGAAGATTGACAGAACGAGAAGTTAAGGTCGAGACCAAATGAAACTTATCCCAAACATGGAACGGACGAGCTAAGGCAAACTGCCCACGATCCGTCCAAGAAGCCAACCGGCGGCTGGGACGTGGCCAGCCGCCGGGTTCCCTTTCACCCACGGCCGGCGGCCGGGATAAGTGCCAGCCGCCGGGTCCTCAACGTCCGTGGCCGGCGGCTGGGACAAGTGCCAGCCGCCGGATCTCCCCGCGTCCGTGGCCGGCGGCTGGGATGAGGCCAGCCGCCGGATCTCCCCTCGTCCGTGGCCGGCGGCTGGGATGAGGCCAGCCGCCGGATCTCCCCTCGTCCGTGGCCGGCGGCTGGGATGAGGCCAGCCGCCGGATCCCCCTCGTCCGTGGCCGGCGGCTGGGATGAGGCCAGCCACGGATCTCCCCCGTCCGTGGCCGGCGGCTGGGGCAAGTGCCAGCCGCCGGATCTCCCATCGTCCGTGGCCGGCGGCTGGGGCAAGTGCCAGCCGACGGATCTCCCATCGTCCGTGGCCGGCGGCTGGGATAAGGCCAGCCGCCGGGTCTTCATCACATCCAGATTCGTTCTCCGAACATCGTCCAGTCGACCGACCGTCGAACGTAACTCTATGCCCGGACCGACCCGGAGATCATCCGTTTGCATGTTCTGACTCCAAAGACGTCCATAAACGTTCCCTGAAAGACCATGACGAACGTCCAGCTAGCCGTGGACCAGTCGCCGAGCATACAAGCCAAAGGAACCGGCGGCTGGCCATCAAGACTGAAACCGGCGGCTGGAAGTTCAAATAAAAAACGGGCGGTTCAAATCTCGGAAGTCATAAAACGCTCGGAACACTATTCACGCGGGAAAAACCGTTAAAAACACTATTCATTCCGAGACAAGGTTAACCGAAAGATCGAGTTGAGCTTAAACCGAGATTCGGATTACTATTCATCGGGTTACTATTCACGGATCACTACTCATCGGCGGGCCGGATTTGGGTCAGAACGCGCGGACGGATCACGGAAGACTCTCGGGCCGGAAATCGGGCCCAAAAAGCTTAAGTCGGCGGCTGGGAGCGAAGGACAAGGTCCCACATAGGAAATCTGAAGTCTTAGCCTCCTAGGATTGCCAGTATATATATGTACGCTCATGTAAAGGTTAAATCCATCCCAGATCCGAGTATTAGGAGTTTTAGCAATTTAAGACTATTCAGCTTTTGCTAATTTCCCTTGTACTTTCGGAAAATATCAATAAAATCTCCCTTTTCATCTTTTTTGCATTTTCGGTCCTTTAGTTCTTTTTAAATAGAATTTTCGAGCCCCCATTAAATATAAGTTTTGACAGTGTGAGTTTCGGCTCTCACACGCTGCTTCGTCCACTCCTTCTGTCACTCGCTGGTGCCGTGCTCTTTATCGTCGTCCTGGACGGTTGATTTTTTCTAGTGAAGGCCTTTATGTCTTCCTCATGGATGACGAAATTGGAAGCGCGGTGAAGGGCGTCTTGAATGGTCACAGGTGGACGCAAAGTGATTTCCTCCCGGAAACGGGAGTTGATCCACAGGGACTTCTTCAGGGCGTCGATAGCGGCATTGTCGCTCAGACCGTCGACCTTTGATATTATCGTCTTGAATTTCTCGATGAAGTCGCGGAGGCTCTCGTTTGGTCCTTGGGACAGCGAGTAGAGATCAGCGTCGGACGTTAGACGGCTTATGAAGAGCGAATAGTGCTTCAGGAAGGCTGAGGATAGCTGGTCGAAATTGTCGATCGAATCCCTCTCTAAGCGTGAGAACCAAGTCAAAGCTGCTCCCTTAAGGTGTTCAACGAAGAGTAGGCAGAATCATGCGTCTCTTTCTTCGTCCTTGAAACGGGCTCTACCCATGGCGATCTGGAAAGCTGTCATGTGAGCCTTTGGATCTGTTGTTCCGTCATAGAATGGCACTCGGATCTTTCCTGGGTCGGAAGGTCTCACGCTCGTGATCTTCGACGTGAACGGGATCTTCCGGGTTTCTTCTAGAACTCGATCGATCTCGGGTGCAGCACTGATCGCCTTGTGAACTTGCGATTGTACTTCTCTCATTTGGTTCGCCGTGAAGTTCAGCTGGGCTCGGAGCTCGTCCATTTCGCTTTTCCGGCTCGAGTTATGGGCTCCTCGGCTTGACCTTCCCGTTTTGTCCCGTTCTTCGGCTTCCATTCGTTGCTTCACCCAGAGTATGTTTTCTTCTTCCTCGGCATCTCTGGCTTCATCGTCCGTTTCGGCTTCGTCGTGGTCGGACTCGTTTGCGGTGGTTCTCCCGTCTCCGGCATCCGTCACTGTCGAAGTCGGTTGCCCGGCTGCTTGTCTTGCAGCGCTTTTTCGATTCAGCGGAGGTGGTTCGGATGGTTCTTCTCTCGTCACGACGGGGGTTTGCTCGTCGGTGCTCTGCCTTCTTGGAGTGATTGTACGTGGCGAGAAACGGAGACGCCTTGCTTGGAGTGTTCGAGGGCCCTGAGCCAATTCTCGAATGGTTGCAATCTCTTGTGTTGTCGCTCTTTCTTGCCTGTCTTGGCGCTCCATGAGTTTGGTTATCATGTTTCTTAGTTCGCCGATCGCCGTGATATCTTGAGCTAGACTGTTTGCTCCAGTGCTGTCCACTCTCGTTAAAACCGGATCTTCAGTCGGCATCCCGAATCTTGTTAGTGCGGCAGCGGTGGTTCCGGTGGTGCCGATCCCGGTAGCTCCGGCGTTGGTTGCTCCAGCTGCGGACGCCCCGGCTGCGGCTCCTCCGACCGGTTGGTCGTTCCCGTCATTGTTTCTTGCTCCAATTGTCATCGTCTTCCTTTTCGTATCCTCTAGTCCTTAAGGTTTAGAATATTTCTCGTCCCCACAGACGGCGCCAAACTGTGAGAGTCGAAACTAACACAATCAAAAACTTATATAAATGGGGGTTCGAAAATCCTATCTTATAAGAACTCGAGGACCGAAACTGTAAAAAGATGATTTTATTAAGTGGTTTTTGCCAAAGTACAAGAAAACTCGCAAATGCTTAGTGTCTTATATTGCGAAAGCCCTTATACTCGGATTCTGAATCCATCTAAACCTAATACATACATGTCTATATATACTAGGCGACCTAAGGCGTCAAAAGTACTCATAGGCGATGTGGGACTTTGCTCCTTTCTCCATCCGCCGACCTTAGTTGGTTTGGGCTCGATCCACGGCCCAAGTCTTTTGCAGCCCGCCTCTTTGTCCGGCCTCGGTCCAATTTGATTCCGGTTCACCTAGTCTCGACTCTTTACTGAGATCGAATCCCTTCTTTGGTTTGATTGGTATGTGAATAGTATTTCGAGCTAAGCGATTTCGGGTCGGATCTTCGGATAAGGATTCAGTCCGACCGTTCCTCGTCTGATCTCAGCCCGCCCATTTCTTTCTTTCTCTTTTGTTTTTTTTAAAAAACTTAGCCCGCTGCTTTCTCAGTCCGCCCGTTTCTTTCTCAGTCCGCCCGTTTCTTTCTTTCAAAAACTCATCCCGCCATTTTCTCAGTCCGCCCGTTTCTTTCTTCAAAACTCAGTCCGCCACTTTCTCGTGTAAACTCAGTCCGCCTGTTTTCCGTGTGAAGTCAGTCAGCCCGTTTCTCGTTGGAATCCAGCCCGCCGGTTTCTTGCTCAGCCCGCCCGTTTCTTTGGGAAGTCCAGACCGCCCATTTCTCATGAGGAGAAACTGGCGGCCTGGGCATTCCTGAGGGGGAATTAGGCGGCCTGGCCGTGCTTATGGAGAAACTGGCAGTTTGGATTGTTCGCGAGGAGAAACTGGCTGGCTGGATCGTGCATAAAGGGAAACTGGCGGCCTGGACTGACCATGGGGCGAAACTGGCGGCCTGGACTGACCATGGGGAGAAACTGGCGGCCTGGACTGACCATGGGGAGAAACTGGCGGCCTGGACTGGCCATGGGGAGAAACTGGCGGCCTGGACTGGCCATGGGGAGAAACTGGCGGCCTGGACTGGCCATGGGGAGAAACTGGCGGCCTGGACTGGCCATGGGGAGAAACTGGCGGCCTGGACTGGCCATGGGGAGAAACTGGCTGGCTAGCCGTGTTCGTAGAGAAACGGGCTGGCTGGATCGTCCATGGAGAGAAACTGGCTGGCTGGCCGTGTTCGTAGAGAAACGGGCTGGCTGGATCATCCATGGAGAGAAACTGGCTGGCTGGCCGTGTTCGTAGAGAAACGGGCTGGCTGGATCATCCATGGAGAGAAACTGGCTGGCTGGCCGTGTTCGTAGAGAAACGGGCTGGCTGGATCGTCCATGGAGAGAAACTGGCTGGCTGGCCATGTTCGTAGAGAAACGGGCTGGCTGGATCGTCCATGGAGAATTGGGCGGCCTGGACTTGTGCATGGAGAGAAACTGGCTGGCTGGCCTTTGTGCACAAAGAATCCGGCGGCCTGGTCATGGGCAAGGAATCTGGCTAGCTCGTTTATCCTTAGAATGAACTCGCTTACTGGCCCGATGCTCGGATCGATCTTTAGCGTGCATGCTCGGCTCTTTAGTTCATCAATCCCCGAGGAGTGGGTTTTGACCCCAACATGAGTCATTTATTACAAGTCATGATCAGTGTCCAAAGACATTGAAAATGATGTTGCACTGATGCTTTGTTAAGAAAATTTCATTTTCTGCATTCGATTATGATACTGTAATGAAGTTAACATAGTTTATTTTTCTTTAATTTTAAGTTATGCAGAACGCATCGAATATATCTTCCCACTTGCTGTATGTTCCAATCCTGAATGGTTCTAACTATACAGAATGGAAAGATAGCTTGATGATAGCCCTTGCGTTAATGGCCATGACCTTGCGTTCAGGGAGGATCGTCCCACGATAACTTATTCGAGTACTTATCAGGATCACAGTAAACTCGAACGTTGGGAGAGCTCAAACCGCACGTGTCTTATGTTCATCAAGCATTCTATTCCATCGGTCTTTAGGGGTTCTGTGTCCGATGAGGTGGTTCTGGCTAAGGATTACCTTGTTGCCTTGGAGAAGAGCTTTGCCAAGAATGACAAAGCTGAAACGATTACGCTTTTGGCAGATCTTGTCTCCATGAAGTATGATGGCATGGGAAATATACGAGAGTACATTTTGAAAATGTCTAATTCAGCTTATAAGCTAAAGGCACTTGGACTTCACTTGGCTGACGATGTCCTCGTGTGCTTAGTTCTGATATCTCTTCCTGCACAGTTTGCTTATTTTAAAGTGAGCTATAACTGTCAAAAGGACAAGTGGAGCTTAAATGAGCTTATAGCTCACTGTGTTCAGGAAGAAGATAGGCTGAAGAAGGAAAAGGCAGAAAGTGCTCTTGTTGCCACTGAAACGCCTCGATACGAACCCCATAAATTCGGACCAACTTGTTTCACTTCTTAGTCTCGATGAGACTAAGGCCTAATCCGAACAACTTAACAATTCTACTCAATGAGGTTATACTTTATCAATGCGGAAAAGAGATAGAATTATAGATAAGAGGAATCAACTTATTTTATTAACTTAAAAAGGATTCGATACAATGCTTAGTAAGCTCGGCCGATGGCTTACACGGTTCGATCCTATCCTAAGCGATTCCTCCGACACACACCACATGCACCACCCCTCCGGTCCGTCCAGCACTTGCACCTCTGGCCAATCCCTAATCGAAACTGGTCTCGTTTCCTGAAACAGAAGCGCATGTCAGTTCAAGGCCAAAACCCCAACCGAACATGCACATGATTCCCAACCCGTTTCCTCGTTAGTATAGCTGAAGCCTATCCTAACATAATAAGGAATCCCGTTTGGGTACTTAGTCACACAACCAACCGCCCCATAGTGACTATGTAGCCAAACGAGAGCCTAAGGGGATAACCGGACGAATCCGCCATCCGGAGATACCAAGATCGTGGATCGAGGTTCTCCTTGGCACGTACTAGCAAATCTAGCTGCATCACTGCTCTAGCCCATCACAACTGGATCACTTGTAGCGACCGTAAGGGTTAGCCCGGGCTAAGTCAAGTGCCATACTTGACTAGAACCGTCTAAGCACCTAAACCGGTTCTTTGGATCTGAGGTTGGTGGCTAGCCGTGACATAGTGATACGGAGGGGTATCACTTCACGAACGGTCACAATGGTTCAGAAGTGGCAACCGTTCCTTCCTTGGGCTTTACCGGCCATGGTAGAGATCAGGACTATGGTCCGATCCTAACACATGGTACGTTTGCACATAAGGCCTGAAACGATTCCTCTTGGACCAAGTTCAACCGCCGTATGACCTTAACGGTCGCACCCTTTCGGATCAACGATCCAAGGGGTCCCATTGAAAACCGGCGGTTCCCTTTCTATGTTCACACCGTTTCACTCGCATCTGTTTGGGGTTGGACCGGTATAAGGGACCTTTTAATGGCTACTAGGCCCGACCCTTATCCATCCGTACGCACCTACTACGACTGCCGAGTATAGACGGACACATCTCTAGGGAGTAACCGCTTTACATGGTCTGATCCGAAGATCTTGAACCATGGATCATCCGTATGGGAAAGGTAGAGAGGAGAGTAGACGAGCGGTTTGCAAGACTCAACCAATTCGCACCGGTTCATGGACTAGAAACGGTTATAACCGACGGTCCATGATCAACGGTTAGAGAGAGGGAGTCAGAGCATACCTTAGAGACTTGTTCAGGGCCGATAGGATCTTTCCCATCTTCCACGGGAATCTTCCCATCATCCTTCACCGGAATCTCTCCCATTTGATCTGATTTCTTTTCCGATCTAATGCTCTCTTTTCTCTCTTTGTCTCTCTAACGTTTTCTTTCCTTTGTGCAGGAAACTGATGCGTAAATGGGAGGGGGGGCTGGTATTTATAGGCGTGAGGGTGTACAAGCGAACAGGCACTATGAATGGTTGCACCTGTTCGCTTATTTCATCAAACAGGCACCATGGGTGGACGCCTTGGTTCCTTGCACCCATTCACCAAGAGGTGTCCCTTAGATGCAAGCCTTGGCCTCATGTGTCTCTTGGACACAACTGCCCATGGCCAACTGCCATAACCGCCAACCGCCCAACCATCACACTAGCTGGCCCAGCTAGCATCACTGGTCTCCAGCTGGTCCGAGCTGAGGGTCACTCCCTCCAGCTGACCGAGCTGGTCCGTGAGCTACCTGAGCTAGCCGAGCTGGACTGTCACTGTCCTAGCTGGACTGTGAGCTCATCCTACCTCTCTTTTCCCATCCTTAACCCTTTCCTAGCACGGCCAAGCTGTCTAGACTTGCCGGCTAGCTGAATATGGACCACAACCCAAACGGCCATGCCTGACACGACCAGATTCTTATCCGTCGGTCCTGTGGTCCGACCCGAAGGTCTTTACTCAGGTTTGGGGAAGTTACAGGTCTCCCCCACCAATGAGGGATTCGTCCCCGAATCCGATAGATATTCCTGAAGCGCTTCCTCTAACCAATCCGGATAATCTATCCGCATTTTTGACTCGGTCTCCCAAGTCAAATGCTCCTTCCCGTTACAATTCCATACTATTTTCACAATAGGAATTGTTTTCTTATGGGTACCTTTCTCCGAACCGTCCTCAATCCTATCCGGCCTTGTCTCTAAGGTCAGATTTGGCCTTAAGTCCGTCGGAATCTCCAGAGTATGCACATCCCGCTCAGTGAAGCATTTGCGGAGTTGGGACACATGGAACACATCGTGAAATGCTTCCATCTCGGATGGTAGGTCTAGCTTGTAAGCCACCTTACCGATCCGCTTTAATACCTTAAAGGGTCCGGGGTATCTCGGGTCTAACTTGTCCCGTTTTGATATCCTCGATCTACCTTTGAAGGTGATCATCTTGAGGTAGACAAGGTCACCTTCTTGGAACTCAATGTCCTTCCTCTTCCTGTCCGCATAGCTTTTCTGACGGTCTTGTGCCTCCTTCATTTTCCTTTTCAAGAACTTAATCTTGTCCGTGGTCTCATCCACTATTGCCGGCCCGATGATACTGCGTTCCCCCACTTGGGTCCAGCACAACAGCGTCCGACACGGTCTCCCATACAGAGCCTCATACGGGGACATGTCTATGCTGGCGTGAAAGCTATTGTTATAAGCAAATTCAGCCAAAGGTAAGTACCTTTCCCATGAGTTTCCCCACTCAAGAGCGCATGACGTCAACATGTCCTCGAGAGTCTGTATGGTCCGTTCTGATTGACCATCGGTCTGTGGGTGGTAAGCCGTACTCATCCTCACTTTCGTCCCTACGGACTTCTGGACAGCCTGCCAGAAATGTGAGATGAAACGCCCATCCCGATCCGACACAATACTGGCTGGTACACCGTGGAGTCTCACGATCTCCGCGATGTACTTCTCAACCAGCTTCTCTAACCATCCGTCTTACGGATTGCCATGAAATGAGGGACTTAGTCAGTCTATCAACAACAACCCATACCGCATCCTTACCGATTTTGGTCCTGGGAAAAACGGTCAAAAAATCCATTGTGATGTGATCCCATTTCTACTCCGGGATCGGTATGCTTTGTAGTAGACCGCTCGGCACTTGGTGTTTCGCCTTGACCAGTTGGCATGTCGGACAACGCGAAACCCATTCGGCTACATCCCGTTTCATACCAATTTTTCTGAGAAAGAATATCCGAGCCAATTTCTCTTTATCTATTGTCAATCAAACAAACACGAGAAAAATTAAATGTAACACACCATTTATTGCTTTTTCGGAAAAGAAGAAAAGATTAATAATAACAAGAACGACGTCGCATTCATTTCCCCAAGTTTAAAAGCAAAGTAACGCCTTTTGATCTAAAAAACGTCGGTCTTCTTCTTCTTCCTCTATTCATTGACCCAAACTCAAACACCATCTCCGATCTAGGGTTTGCTCACCGACAACGATGATCCAGCTTCTCTATTCAGTGATCTTCGCCGAAATGGCGTTGATCCTCCTCCTCCTCTTCAAGACTCCTCTCCGGAAGCTCATCATCCTAACCTTCGACCGCATCAAACGCGGCCGTGGCCCCGTCGTCGTCAAAACCATCGGCGCCACCGTCTTCGTCGTTCTGATGTCGAGCGTCTATAGTTTGCTCAGCATTCAGCGCCGTTCGGAGGATGGTGCTGTTCTCAACCCTACCGATCAGGTCCTCGCCTCCAAGCATCTTCTCGAAGCTTCTCTAATGGGTAATTTCTGTAACATTTTTTTTCGTAGGAATGCTTATTGACTAATCTTGTGACCACTATTTGAATAATCTATTCGATGATGAAGTATTGATTCTAAGTTCTTTGATAAATTAGTGTTCATAATATTGAAGGAGGATATTCTTGGTAATTAATGTGTAATAAGGGAAAATTTGTTATCCTTAACATTCATGTATGAGTTGATTGCAGATCTGAAGTGTAATTGTACTCTTTCTTTTACTGTTGATTGCAGATTTGAAGTGTAATTATAACTGTGATTATAAGCTACCTCTAAGCTATATCTTATGTCTGAGTGTAAATGAGTGTTGATTTTAGGAGGATATTCTTGGGAATAAATGAGTGTAATTAGTGAAAAATTGTGATCCCTAACGTTCATGTATTAGTTGATTGCAGTTTGAAGTGTAATTATAACTGTGATTATAAGCTACCTCTAAGCTATATCTTATGTCTGTAACAGCTGTTTCGTAGGAACGATTATTGGCTCCATTAGATTCAACAACTCGAAGCACTTTAGTTAGAATATTTTTGATAAATCAGTGTTCATAATCTTGATTTTAGGAGGTTCTTCTTGGGAACTAACGAGTGTAATTAGGGAAATTGTGATCACTAACATTCATGTATGAGTTATTTTGCAGATTTTAAGGATTACTTCCGGTCATATTACTATTCTAATACGATTCTGTTGGTTACTCTTTCTTTGACTATTGAGCCTTATATCAATCAGAACTTGTGCTATCTCTTTAGTATTCTTCAATGGAGTATAATTCAAGATTTGTGCTTTGAGAATACTCTCTTTCTTGATTTTTGGTTACTGATCATTTTGATGTAATTCAGGATTTGTGCTATTCCTCTCGCTAATGATTGACCGACTACACCATTACATAAGAGAGCTTCGGTTGCTGAGGAAGACAATGGAGACTGCGAAGAAACAGAACAGAGGATTTGAGGATGGGAAGAACACGAGTGGGGAGGAAGTTAAATCTCTCGGGGAAGAGATCGCTGCACTTAAGACGAAGATCAAGAAACTAGAATCTGAATGTGAAAGCAAAGGCAAAGAACTGAAAAATGCACAAGGTGAAACAGAGGCTTTAAGGAAATCAGCAGATGGGTTTCTCATGGAGTATGATAGGCTGCTTGAGGATAATCAGAATCTGAGGAATCAGTTGGAGTCTTTTGGCCAAAGCCCCGAGGGAAAGAAGAGTATGTGAAATAGAGGAAATGAAAAATACAATGGTGAAAACTGTAATATTCTGTTTTTGTAGAGCAAAAAAGTAATCTTTAGGAAGATTTGGCGTTTTTGGATTTTCTTTGACTTCCTGTATTATGCTATAATCTTTGAAAAATAGTTCAATGTATTTTGATATCTAGTTTACCTGGATGCTTATAAACTATAGAAGATTTCAAGAATATACACCATAGAGAAATGCCATTACATAAATAAATCTATAGTTTGCCTCAAATAAATTACACAAAAAAAAAGAGGTACATGGATAACAATGTCTGATACCATCAGTTGTTTCTTTGACTTGTTTAGATATATGTTTTGTTACCATTTGGGGATTTAATCAATCAAAATGAAAAAAAAAAAAAAAGGATGAGAGAACATAACAGAAAACAGCAAAACTGCTCATTTTCCTTCTTGACTATTAAGCTCCCAATCTCATCACTCTAGCTTCTCCAGTTCTGACATCCTCTCAATGATTGCCTGAAACACAACAAAGAGTTAATGTCGATTTTTTCAGTTCAGTCCCAACAAATAGAAGAGAGGAAAAAAGATTACGATAAGAAGGAAAATGAAAAAAAAAAGGTTTTATGCACAAACCCGCTTGCTTGTTTCTTGAAGCTCTCCAGCAAGAATGAACTCATCGAGTATTAAGTAAACCTTCAATGAAACAGCCATTGTGAATCAGTAAACATTTAAGATTTAACAAAGTACACGACGCGCAAGCTTTCGTTTGATAATGCCAAAGAAAAAATATCTATCACTAACCATTGTTAATACATACGTATATGAAATGAACAAAGAGCAAAGAGAGATTTCTTAGCTAGCAGGCTTATCCATCAGTCTTTTTTTTTTTTCTTTACAGAGAGCACAAGCTTGAAATGATAAGGCAAAACAAGAATTATCACTGAATATCTCCAGAAAAGCCCTTGATCTTATGTATCAGGACGAGTTTGCAAATCATAAGTGAAGAAAAAACAATTACACAATCATTCTCTCTGATTATACTAACTCTCTAAATGCATGACGCGGTCCACAGACACAGTTTGAGAACTTACATTAAAGGATAAATTTCGGAGCTAACACATTTATCCATCAGACTTTTTTTCTTTACATAGGAACAAGCTTGATATGATAAGGCAAAACAAGAATCATCACTGAATAGCCCTTACTTAAGTATCTGGATGAATTTGCAAATCATAGGTGAAGAAGAAACAATTACACAATCATTCTCTCGGATTACACAACCTCTCTAAATGCGTGACACGGTCCACACACACAATTAAAGAATTTACATAAAGGATAAAGAAAGAAAAGTACCTTGTGGAAATTGAAAACCAAATCAAGCTCACAGACATTGCTGAAGAAATGGTCCAAAATCTCGACGAACAAGTGGATACATTCAAGGTAAGCCAACTCATTGTCTGTTATGTCAACGCACAAGGAGAAAAACAAGCCGGCATAGCGTCTGTATATAACCTTATGCGTTCTAAACTGCAAAAAAGCAATTAAACAAAAAAGTCACATACTTATAAATGAAAATGAGTGACCAAATCAGAGAATGAGAGACCAATGTGATAACGCAAAACATATATATAATCATGATCTAAAGGCCAATCTAATTTACTTTTTTCAACAACCATTTCTCCAAAACCTGTTAACAATAATCTTAAAGCTAGACAACTAGACAGGTGTGATGTATATCTATAAGCATGATTCAAAAGCGTAATCAGCTTGATCTTCATATAGACATATCTCAAAGCCTACTTGATTGTTTTCGACAACTACCTCTGCAAAATCTCTAACAATAACCGTAAATCTCAATTCCCAAAACCTAATCAGCTTCATATCTTGGTGTTGACTTTATCTATAAGCTTGATTCAAAAAACCCTAATCAACTTGGTCTTCATATAGACGTATCTCTATAAGCATAATCCAAAACCCTAATCAACTTGATCTAACCATCCTAATCAGTTTTGTTTTCAACAACTATCTCTACAAAATCTCTAACAACAACCGTAAAGCTCGATTCACAAACTAAAGACAGAACCTTTAACTCTAATCTCGTTAAGCAAGAACTCACAAACCTCAACGAAATTGGTGAACTTTGAGTCGCGATTCACCACCAATCTATGAACCTGATAGCAAATTAAGAATCAGAAGAGAAGCATAAAGCGAGAGAATTAGAAAGGGATAGTTGAGTTTTTACCTCGTACTCGACTTTGTGTTTCTCGGATTCTTCGAGAGGAACATAGTACTTGGCAAGACGAGTCTTGCCTTGTCTGTTCTGCAATAATATGAATCGGATCTGGAAGAGAAATTCGATCAGAATGAGATTCAGATATCAAATTCGAAGAAAAGGGAAGAAGAATCTTAAGAGTATATACCATTATTCTTCGGAATCACGATGCAAGAACACAAATCCAGAGTTTTTCTTGCCGTCAAAAGATCTTCGGCTTTCTGCGTTGGCTAAATTAAATTAAAACAAATTTTGCTTTACGACACTTTCTTGAACATGACAAAAAAAATTTCTTCTAACTCAAAACTCTTTTTTTTTTGTCATCTAAATTTTATTAAATTGAAGGACAATAATTATACAAGGCCAATTCTAAAAATAACACAGTTTCATGTTTTTGTGACAAAAATACCACACCAAGAGGAAAATGACAAAAATGATATTTTTTTAAGAGAAAAAAGACTATTATACATTTATTTTCATATGTTTCTTTCCAATCCCTTAAACATAAACCCTAAAACCAAAAATCTAAACCCTAATTAATGACTTTTGAACCTAAATTTATTAGTTTAATTATTTTTAAACCATTAATAAATGTTATTTTTGTCATTTTCACCTTGATGTGGTATTTTTGTCAAAAAACATGAAAGTATGGTATTTGAGGGTATTTCTCTGCAATAACTCAAACTTTTTTTTTCCGTCTAAATTAGGTATGTTACTATGGGTTTTCTTAAGGGGTTTTTAATGGGTATTTATATTAAATGGGTTACCCATTTACACCCATTTATAAATGGATTTTATTAGGGTTTACCCATTTAAACCCATTTATAAACGGGTGTAAATGGGTTATTTACTTCTAGGGTTTTAAGTTTCATTAAATGGGGATCTTAAATAATATATTTTATTTAATACTAAAATTATCAACAAATTTTGTGACTAAAATATTGACCAAAATTGAGAAATAATAAACATAAATTCATATTCTTGACCGAAAATTGAAAATGCGAAATAATGGAAAACCACAGAATCACAGTTTTTGGCGGGAAAACACGGATTCACAGTTTTTGGCGGGAAAACACGGATTCCACGGAATAACAGTTTTTTGCGAAAAATGAAAATGCGAAATAATGGGAAACCACGGGAAAACGCGGAATTACATTTTTGGCGGATAAACCCGGATTCTCGGTTTTGGCGGGAAAACACGGATTCACGTTTCTGGCTGGAAAACTGGATTCACGTTTTTGGCTGGAAAACTCGGATTCACGTTTTTGACGGGAAATCACGGATTCACGTTTTTGGCGGGAAAACAAGGATTCACGGTTTTGGCGGGAAAACACGGATTCACGGTTTTGGCGTGAAAACACGGATTCTCGGTTTTGGCGGGAAAGCATGGATTCACATTTTTGGCGAAAAAACTCGGATTCTCGTTTTTGGCGGGAAAACGCGGATTCCCGGTTTTGTTGGAAACACGAAAAATATTATTGTTTGTTTTAAATTATTGTAGGTTGTTATGGTTTTTTGAAATTATTTTAGATTACTTATGATTTATTAACCATTTATTTTGGATTATTGTGATTTGTTTGAATTATTTTGAATTATTATGATTTATTTGGATTATTATGATTTGTACTCATTTAATTTTGATTTATTGTAATTTATTTTAGATTATTGTGATTTGTTTTGGATTATTTTGGTTTGTGGTTAAATATCTTAGATTATTGTGGACTACAGCCATTTATTTTGAATTATTATGAATTATTATAGTTTTTTTTGTTTATTGTGATTGATTCTTAAATAAAATTCATTAACTAAAAAATAATGTAAATGTGAAATTTTTACAAACAGAATCTAAATTTAATTTTTTATAAAATAAAAATAGTTTTTTAATGACAGATGAATAAATTATGCAATTAAAATTATTTAACATTATAACTTAAATAAAAAACACAAAAGAACAAATAAATGGGTGTAAATGGGATTATAAATGGGTCTAAACGGGGAGTAAACGGGGAGAAGTTTTCGCGGATCTTAAATGGGTAAACCCTAATAGGTATGAAACATAAGCGGGTTTAATTGGAGCGGGTGTTATATGGGACGGGTGTTAAATGGGTAGACACTATATGGGGCGGGTTTACCCAAATTAACAACCCTAGTCTGAATGATTTCACTTAACACAATCGAAGAGAAAAGTCATACAAGCAAACCGAAACAACCCCACAAAAAAAACAAAGGCCATCTGAGTACCCAAAATACAGAGAAGACTAAAATAAAGAGCAAAGAACATAACAAAGCCGAAACCACAAGACACTAAAACCACCATTAGGAGCAGCAACTAGAAAGAGGGAGGGGGTCTCTCAGAAACAAAGAGATCATTAAGCCAACATGGGTGACCCCTAGCCACACAAGATTGGATTCGATTTTCCAAGCAAACACTTTGAGAAATGAGAAACGCCCATCTATTTGTTACTTTGGTATCCACTTCTAATCTCCACCATTCCAAAGACTGAAGTCTAACCACCAACTCATTCACTTGAAACCTGAACGACGGCCATGCATTTGGCCTTGTGACCCCCCAATCAAAGCACCATCTTCAAAGCTAAAAATAACCCTGTTGACTTTGTGACTTACCATACTTTCAATGGACCAAATCACAACTCTAAGCATCACATCCGAAAGAGAGGAACAATCCAAAAAAACTTTACGACTATGCATGAGAACCTCTCCCTTCTCATCTCGTAAAACCCACGAACCTCCACTTGTCCGATTCCCTTTCCTCCAACAAGTCGCAATGTTACACTTAACCCATCCTCTATTAGGCGGACTCCACTTTTTCGTCATGAACGTCTCAGGGACTGCCACAAGAGCAGTTTGAAAGTTATCATGTTCCTGCGCCAATAACCACATATCAGCTTCCTCCTTAATCTTACCAACTATCTCCAAAGCATCAAACAATTTTCCTTCGAACAACAAGCTGTTCCTATTCTTCCATAAATACCAAATCACCCAAGGAACTAATCTTCTACACTGACTTGGCACAGTAAAGGATTTAGTAAAGCGAAGAACAGTATAGTAATTGGCAAAGATAGAGTTATCACAAAAGCCACCTTGAGGGTGCGGCAAACCAGACAAAGCCCAAACCTGTCTAGCCACCGGGCAACTGAACAAGACATGGTTAATAGATTCAATGTCGGCACCACACAACTGACATCTTAGATCCAATTTAATGCCCCTTGAAGCCAGACATTCTGAAACCGGGATTGCCCCACTAAGCATTTTCCACAGGGCATGCGACTGAGTCAGGATCCTCCAAGCCTGTTTGGCTAAGAGAGCTTGATTGAAATTATGAATATCCTTAAATCCAAGTCCACCTTGCTCTTTTGCTAAGCAGAACTTCGACCATCTTAACCAATGAATCTTTTTTTTGTGGTCGAGTGCATTCCACCAAAAGTCAGACATCGCACTTGTCAAAAGATTACAAGACTTCTTAGTTAATTTAAAGCACGACATCGCGTAGACAGGGAGAGCCATCACCACTGCTTTAACAAAATTTCTTTCCCTCCTTGAGATAGCAGCTTGACAAACCAACCAGACATTCGATCTTTCAGCTTATCATAGATAAAGCCAAGCATTTCAGTCTTGGACCCACTGAAACATTCAGGGAGACCCAAATAGCTTCCGGATCCTCCCTCATTGGTGATACCCGTGATAACCTTAATCTTAGCTTGCATCTCCTCATTTATTTTTGCCCCAAAGGTTACAGAGGATTTGTCCAAGTTAACTACTTGACCCGAAGCTTGACCATAAACGTTTAGTATTCTGATAATCTCCCAAGCTTGCCTTTCCGTCGCTTTACAAGTAAAAAGGCTGTCATCTGCAAACAATAGATGATGAATCATCGGTCCTCCTTCTAAAAATTGAATGCCCTGAATTCTCTTTTCATTCTCAGCTTGCGACAAGAGATGGATAAGCACTTCCGTACATAAAACAAAGGGAAAGGGAGATAGAGGGTCTCCCTGTCTAATGCCACGTTGGGGAGTGATTCTACCAAAGGGTTGATCATTGATTAATACAGCGTACGACACCGATTCCACACAGGACATGATCAATTTTACCCATCTCTGATCAAAACCAAGCGCTAACAAACAAGACTGGAGATAAGGCCACTCCACCCGGTCATAAGCTTTGGACATGTCGGATTTGATCGCCATAAACTCCTTCGAAATTGAGTCGTTTGTATGCAAGCTATGGACCACCTCATGAGCAATTAGGATATTATCTGAGATTAATCTTTCCTCAACAAAAGCCGACTGAGTAGGAGAGATAAGAACAGGGAGAATAGGCTTCAGTCGCCACATCAAAATCTTAGAAATTACCTTGTACATCACTGAACATAAGCTATCGGGTGCAAGTCTTTCATAACAGAAGGATCAATCACCTTAGGGAGGAGGCATAAATGAGTGAAGTTCCAGTCAGGAGGTAATAAACCTTCTACGAAGAATCTCTGAACCTCCATGGTCACTTGTTCCCCAATCACATCCCAGTATTTTTGGAAAAAAGATTCCAGTCATGCCATCAGGGTCAGGCGCACTAGAGATTTGATTGCAAAAACCGCTTTACGAACTTCATCCTTTGTTACCGAACGCATCAGATCCTCATTCATTGTTTGAGTAACTCTTAGTTCCATGCCCTGAAAGATGTCCACCCGTTGAGCTTGCAGTGACAATTTGAACATAGAAACGAAATAATCACATGCAATCCCTTTAGCCTCTTCCGCAAAGTGTTCATTACCATCATCATCTATCAGCTTAATAATGTTTTTCTTGGCTCTTCTAGCTTTAACTCAAACTTCTCTTTTAATTAACCGAAATTTCAGAATGTAATATTCAGTTTTATCAAAATTGTTATAATATTGAATATATCTTGTAAGATAAATAAATAAAATAAGAGAAAATTTTCATACCCGCAAAGTTTTGGGTACTGAGAATAAGAAAGGAAAAGCTAGATATTGAGAATAACTTATGCAAAGTGAAATGTGAATTATGATAATGTGAAGTTGTGTAGTTTTGAACGTCGTTTATATAGAAGTGAAAAAGAGAAAGTTGTTGTGTGCATAATGACAATGGGCTCCATATAACTAATTTTATTCTTCCTCTCCACGTTTCTTCTACTCTTCAATACGTTTTCCTTTGACTTTTATAACACTCCCCCTTGGAGACCAATGTCACTATCATATTCTGCTCAACGCCTTTGTTTCCTCGTTAAAAAAACCAATCTAGGAAAACTCGGTGGGAAAAACCATAGTAAGGTAAAAAGAGTACAACTGCACAAGCTCCCCCTCGAATAAGATCATCTCATAGGTCTGGCTGATGTCGCATTCCAATGCTATAGACATGCTTCTTGAAAACTGTAGTGGGTAATGATTTTGTGAAAAGATCAGCCGCATTGTCACATGATCAGACATATTTCACTTCAATTTCTTTATTCTTCTCGAGTTCTTGGATATATGAGAAGAACCTCTGATGTATATGTTTCGTTCTATCACTTTTGATATATCCTTCTTTCGTTTGAGCAACACATGCAGCAATATCTTCATACAAGATTGTTGGCTTCGTATCTCCGAGAATCCCACTACTTGATCGAATGTGTTGGCTTATTGATCTTAGCGAGACACATTCTCTACTTGCTTCATAGAGTGCAATGAGTTCAGAATGATTCGAGGAAGTAGCCACCAGTGTCTGCTTCTGAGAACGCCAAGATACAGCGGTGCCTCCGATCGTGAAAACATATCCCGTTTGTGATCGGGCTTTGTGTAGATCTGATAAATATCCTGCATCTGCAAAACATATCATTTGACATTTTAAAGTTTTAGGATAAAACAAACCTAAATCATTAGTCCATTGAAGGTAACAAAAGATATGTTTAATCTCATTCCAGTGTCTTCGCGTAGGGGATGAACTAAATCTTGCCAAAAGATTAACAGCAAATGATATATCAGGCCATGTGCAATTTTCAAGGTACATCAGAGCTCCAATTGCACTTAGATATGGTACTTCAGGACCAAGTATCTCTTTGTTTTCCTCATGTGATCGGAATGGATCATTTTCAACATTGAGTGATCTAACGACCATGGGAGTGCTGAGCGGAGTTGCCTTTTCCATTTTAAAGCGTTTTAACACTTTTTTGGTATATGTGGATTTTGTTAAAGCGTTTTAACACTCTTTTGGTATATGTGGATTGGTGCACAAATATACTATTTTCAGAATGCTCAGTTTGGAGGTCAAGGCAATACTTAGTTTACCCGAGATCTTTCATCTCAAATTCTCCTTTTAAATAATTTGATGCTTTTTGTATCACTTCATGAGTTCCGATAATGTTTAGATCATCAACATATACTGCGATTATCACAAATCCAGATGTTGTTTTCTTGATAAAAACACATGGGCATATAGGATCATTTACATATCATTATTTCGTTAAATGCTTACTGGGACGATTATACCACATACGTCCAGATTGTTTTAACCCATATAATGGTCTTTGCAATTTGATTGCACATACTCTTTTGGTTTGATTTTAATGCTTCTGGCATCTTAAATCCATCGGGAACTCTCATGTAGATATCAGTATCTAATGATCCATATAGGTATACCGTAACGACATCCATAAGTCGCATCTCTAGATTTTCATCAGCTGCTAGACTCATCAGGAATCTAAACGTGATTGCCTCCATGATAGGAGAATATGTTTCTTCATAATATATTCCAGGTCTTTAAGAGAAATCTTGAGCCACAAGACGAGCTTTATATCTCATAATCTCATTTTTCTCATTTCTTTTTCGAACGAAAACTCATTTGTATCCATTGACCACCTCATAAACGGGTGTGGTGCAGAGATTAATGAGAGCACTTCCGCGGGTTGGTGGATAACTGGTGCGTGTCTCTGGCACTTCTCGCACTTGAGGAAGAAATTCTCGCAGTCTTTTATCATAGTCGGCCAGTAATGTCTGTGGCGCTTGATTTTGATTGCGAGAGCTCTTCCTCCGGAATGGTTTCCGCATGATCCGCTATGAACTTCTTCCATGATCCTTCTTGCTTCTTCACCTTCTACGCAAGTCATCAATGGTCCGGATAGTCTCCACTTGAATACGCTTCCGTTGAGTAGAATGAAACGGGCAGCCTGGGCTCTTAGTTTGTGTGCCACCCATTTTTCCGCTGGGACTTCTCCGTCCATGATGTTGGTTCGTATTTGGCCCATCCATTCGTGATCCCAGCCTTACTCTTCTTTCGGGTCAGTCGCGAGTTTTTCATCCGGGGGCTCTTCTTCCTCGTCGCCTTCCGGCGGTTGTATAATGTTCGCGACTTAGTGCGGATCGATGCTGGGTTGTTCGATGAACTCGACGGGAATGACACGTCTCTCTCCCAGGGCTGAGGTCAGTGCTAGGGCCGCCAACGCGTCGACTGGGGTGTTCTTTTCTCGGGGGATTCTCGTTAGTTCAAACTTTTCGAATTTTTTTTCGAGCCCTTTGACGATTTTAAGATAGGCTTTCATCCGGTCGTCTCTTGCTTCGTAATCGATGCTGAATTGGTTTACCACCAGCTGGGAATCACAATACGCCTGGAGGTTCCGAATTTTGAGGCCGACGGCAAGTCTCAATCCGCGATCAAGGCTTCGTACTCTGCCTCGTGGTTGGAGGTGTTGAAGAGTAATCAGAATGACTGCTCAAGGATTTCTCCAGTGGGCGATGTTAAACGCACTCCAACTCCCAAACCTTGCTTCAATGACGATCCGTCTGTGTGAAGAGTCAAATCGAGTTTGAATTTGGCTCCTCGATGCCCACGGTTGGCAATTCGATCAAGAAATCCATTATGACTTGAGATTTAGTGCATGTCCTGCTTCGGAACTCCATATCGTAATCGCTCAGTTCTACTGCCCATTTTGCTAGCCATCCCGACTGACTTGGACTGTGCAGGATCGTTCTTAGGGGGAAAGTTGTAAGTATGACAATCGTGTGTGACTGGAAGTATGGTCACAACTTCCGGGCGGTCATTACTACCACCAAGGCCGCTTTCTCTATTAGTGGGTATCGAGTCTCCGCATTCGTCAAGGTTTGGGTCACGTAGAAGATCGGCATCTGCTCATCACGGTCATCTCTTATGAGCACTCTGCTTACTACTGTTGATGACACCATTGTGTATAAGAACATGGGTTCTCCTTCAATCGGTTTTGACAGGACGGGCGGTGTAATACCCCAGTCTAGAGCAGAAATTACCCTGGAGCAGAAATCATTTTTGAAGACCGATGGAGACAATTTTAAAAATCCCGGGACTTGGATCGAATATGCCCAATACATCAATGGAGTCAATGAAAAGGATTCATCACAAGAAAAATTCTGACGCAGCCTATAAAAATTGGGGAAGCCGATAGACCCGAAGAAAGGACATTCCGAGGGAAATAATTCACAGGCTGAGCGTCGCCCATCAAATAATTCTGGGATTTTGTGGAGGTCTTAAGGATACTTAAAGTAAGATTGTGATCGAAGAAAATCCGTTTTTTGATGGTGGACGCAGACGTTATGAAGGAAATATTAAGAAGCTCCGAGATGAGGTCAGCCGAGAAGATGTGGTCATAGGGAGAGCGTCACCTATCCAAATGAAGTGAAACTTTGTGGAGACTCTAAGGACATCTGAAGGAGCAGTTTGAAAGAATCAGATCAGTTTTTGGACGGCGGACGCAGTTTTTATGACATAGGCCGTTCGGAGCTCGAAAACGGGTAATACCGAGCAAAGCTGGGAAAGATCTGTCAGAAATCAACTGGCCACCTCATGGTATGACGAGGCATTGACTCAGCACCATGTGTCAGCTTCAGAATGAGGACCGCCATCCAAATAACGTGGATAGAGTTGGGGGGAGAATGTAATACCCCAGTATAGAGCAGAAATTACCCTGGAGCAGAAATCGTTTTTGAAGACCGATGGAGACAATTTTAAAAATCCCGGGACTTGGATCGAATATGACCAATACATCAATGGAGTCAATGAAAAAGGATTCATCTCAAGAAAAATTCTAACGCAGCCTATAAAAATCTGGGAAGCCGATAGACCTGAAGAAAGGACATTCCCAAGGAAATAATTCACAGGCTGAGCGTCGCCCATCAAATAATTCTGGGATTTTGTGGAGGTCTTAAGGAAACTTAAAGGAAGATTGTGATCGAAGAAAATCCGTTTTTTGATGGTGGACGCAGACGTTATGAAGGAAATACTAAGAAGCTCTGAGATGAGGTAAGCCGAGAAGATGTGGTAATAGGGAGAGCGTCACCCATCCAAATGAAGTGAAACTTTGTGGAGACTCTAGGGACATCTGAAGGAGCAGTTTTAAAGAATCAGATCAGTTTTTGGACGGCGGACGCAGTTTTTATGACATAGGCCGTTCGGAGCTCGAAAACGGGTAATACCGAGCAAAGCTGGGAAAGATCTGTCTGAAATCAACTGGCCACCTCATGGTATGACGAGGCATTGACTCAGCACCATGTGTCAGCTTCAGAATGAGGACCGCTATCGAAATAACGAGGTGTAAGAAGACTGAGGATGGAAGGGTGATAAGTGTCCACAAGCAAGAGGTGTCGAGACCAGGGCAATGCACGGTGTAAGCAAAGGTGTCATGCTCCTGTCAACTTGAAAAGGCTATAAATACCCCCACTGCCTCTCCAGAACTCCTCATTCACGTTTTCCTTCCTTGCTTCTTTAGTTTCGTAAAAGTAAGTTCAAACCGAGAGAGAGAAAAAGTAAGGTAGTGTGTGCGTGAGCCATAGGAAGCTTAGAGCGTGGATAGAGTTGGTAGAGATCAGGAAAGCTTCAGTTAAGGTGAGTCTCCGACCTTAGTAGCCCATCGCCGATCATGTTCTATGCTATGCGTGAAAGCGTTGTACCATAGATCTGACCGACGATGGAATTTCTTGTTGATGTGTTGGTTTGATGGTGTGCTTTGATTATTGCTTGTTTATTTACATGCCTTGGTTGCTTGGTTGATTGCTTTGATTGCTTGATTGTATGCATGTTTGTGTGTTGCATGAGGACCTGCATGATATAACTCTGGGTGTCGCGGTGCGCTTCGGGTTATGTCATCTCGGATCCGGATTTGTGGATCTAACGTGTCATGCAGGTTGCCGCGGTTTTAGTTTCACTCCCGTGTGCTGGAACTAACGTGTTTTGCAGGGCATATGCATGGTGTAGTATGATTGGCTGTGCGGAGGTGTTGTGTGTGGGAGAGAGATAGGCGTTCGGTGTCCTTCGTGGAACCGCTCGTGAACCTATCTCCTCGTTTGTTGTGGTGTGAAGGTCTGATGGCTGTGTGATCTGTCGGGACCGGGCGGAACCATTGGAGTGGTTTAGTGGCGGTATGTGCAAGATTTCCCCATGTACCTCTACAGTATCGAAGGACAGAGAAGTGGGGAAGACTCGGAGAGACGGGATTGCAGCCTAGGGCCGAGTATACCCGACGGGGTATGAGACGGTTTCCGTAGTGAAACGGAGCCGGACGAAATACACTGAGTCATTTGCCGGTGTTCGGTTTTGGTGTGGTGAAGTTCCGACTTGTTTATCTTTGTGATGATAAGTGCTGGAGTGTTTCACGGGGGAATGAGCCATGCTAGGAGTTATCTCAGTGCCCACGCGTGTGTGAAGGATGAGTTGGTCATATAGTTAGTAGGATGCATGCTTCGGCTATTCTGTGTTTACTTTGCTTCGGCTATTGCTTGCTTGATGGTCTCGTTGCTTGCTTTTTTGGGTTTGGGTTGGGAATTGTTTTGGTCTCGGACTGACTGGGTAATCTCCCCGATTACTCACCCCTTTTTCATACCCTTTTCAGGTAACCCTTGAGTGGCTTGTAGATTGAGTGGCGGAACGTAGGACTATCGGAAGTAGTTTACTTGGCTTTTTGCGAAGACTTGATTGTAACATAGTATGTTAGGTTTCCTTTCGGATTTAAAATGCAGCTGCTAAACGGTTTAAGTTGTAAGACCTTGTTTTACATCGTTATAAATAAAGTGGAATGTTTTGTAAACTTGCTGGCTCAATGATATTAGTCTTGTCTGGACTAACACAACTCAAGACCGAGGTACGGGTTGAAAAGCCTTAGGCCGCGGTCTAGAGGTATCAGAGTTGGTCGGATGGACCGGCCCTAAGCTCAGTGACCTTTGAGATGGGCTGGACTATCTGATTAACCTCGACATGTGACATCTGCGGATCGGGTTAGGCTTGTGATTGGTCGTGCATGTTCTTGTTTGATTGTTGTTCGGCCAATCCTTTCTAGTCCGGTTCGGAGGAGTTACAAATAGTGTTATCGTTCACAACTCACTGTCGAATGAGACGGGTTGAAAAGCCCTAACCTTTGGTGGTGGGGGTCGATGTTGGTTCGATGGACTGGCCTTAAGCTTAGTGACCTCTAAGACGGGCCGGACTATCCGACTAACCTCGGCTTTTGTGGCGTCCGCGAGTCGGGGTAGATGTGCATTGGTCTCTCGTGTTCTTGTTTGATTGTCGTTTGGTCGGGCATGTCTATTCCGGTTCGGGGGTGTTACAAATGGTGGTATCAGAGCATGGTTAATGATCATGCTCACAGGACCAGTGTTTTCAGTGTTTTTGGGGTTTTCAATGTTTTATCGAGTGAAAGATGTCGCAAAAGTCAATTAGGGATTCTGGTATGTTCCGCTCTATAGGTTGTTAGGTAGTTTACTTCCTTGTAACAGATGTTTGGCAGGCCGAGTGTAGTCGATTGATGGAGTGGCTTTAGATTCACAGGGGAATGAGCCATGCTAGGAGTTATCTCAGTGCCCACGCGTGTGTGAAGGATGAGTTGGTCATATAGTTAGTAGGATGCATGCTTCGGCTATTCTGTGTTTACTTTGCTTCGGCTATTGCTTGCTTGATGGTCTCGTTGCTTGCTTTTTTGGGTTTGGGTTGAGAATTGTTTTGGTCTCAGACTGACTGGGTAATCTCCCCGATTACTCACCCCTTTTTCATACCCTTTTCAGGTAACCCTTGAGTGGCTTGTAGATTGAGTGGCGGAACGTAGGACTATCGGAAGTAGTTTACTTGGCTTTTTGCGAAGACTTGATTGTAACATAGTACGTTAGGTTTCCTTTCGGATTTAAAATGCAGCTGCTAAACGGTTTAAGTTGTAAGACCTTGTTTTACATCGTTATAAATAAAGTGGAATGTTTTGTAAACTTGCTGGCTCAATGATATTAGTCTTGTCCGGACTAACACAACTCAAGACCGAGGTACGGGTTGAAAAGCTTTAGGCCGCGGTCTAGAGGTATCAGAGTTGGTTGGATGGACCGGCCTTAAGCTCAGTGACCTCTGAGATGGGCTGGACTATCTGATTAACCTCGACTTGTGACATCTGCGGATCGGGTTAGGCTTGTGATTGGTCGTGCATTTTCTTGTTTGATTGTTGTTCGGCCAATCCTTTCTAGTCCGATTCGGAGGAGTTACAAATGGTGTTATCGTTCACAACTCACTGTCGAATGAGACGGGTTGAAAAGCCCTGACCTTTGGTGGTGGGGGTCGATGTTGGTTATGGACTGGCCTTAAGCTTAGTGACCTCTAAGACGGGCCGGACTATCTGACTAACCTCGGCTTTTGTGGTGTCCGCGAGTCGGGGTAGATATGCCTTGGTCTCTTGTGTTCTTGTTTGATTATCATTTGGTCGGGCATGTCTATTCCGGTTCGGGGGTGTTACAGGCGGACTTGCCAGATATTTCTTCAATTATTGGAACCTGCTCGCACTTCTCCATCCATTCAAACTTCTTGTTTCCTCTGAGGGTGTCATAGAAGGCCAAGCATTTGTCCGTTGACCTTGAGATGAATCGATTCAGTGCCGCGACCCCTCCGGTTAGAATTTGAATATCTCTTTTCGCTCTTGGCAAGGCCATCTATATCACAGCATTGATTTGCTTCGGGTTTTCTTTTTCCTCGGTGAGTCACAAGGTATCCGAGGAGTTCTTCTTACGCCACTCCGGGTTTAGCTTCATTTTGCGCCGGTTGAGCAGCTAGAAGAAATCTCGTAAGTGTTTCACATGATCTTTTTCTTCTAGAGACTTCACCAGCATGTCGTCGATGTAGACTTCCATCGTTTTTTCGAGTTGTCCAGCGAAAATCTTGTTGTCGAGTCTATGGTATATTGCGCCAGCGTTCTTTAGTCCGAATGACATCACTTTATAACAGTATAACCCGCGATCTGTGATGAATGCGGTCTTTTTCTCGGTCGTTGGGGTTCATCATGATCTGATTATATCCGGAGAATGCGTCCATGAAGGACAGCAGTTTGTTCTTGGCTGTAGCCTCGACTAGTCGGTCAATGTGCGGGAGCGGGAAACTGTCTTTTGGGCACGCCTTGTTTAGGTACGTGAAGTCGACGCAGACCCACTATTTCCCGTTCTTTTTCTTCAGTACCACCGGATTGGCGAGCTAATCTGGGTATTATTTTACCTCCATGATGGACCCGACTTTAAGCAGTCTCTCCACTTCATTGTTCACTGCGTGGGCGCGCTCCAGGCCGAGTTTTCGTCTTTTCTGCTTCATCGGCTTGAACGTCGGGTCTACGTTGTGTTCATGGCTCGTGATGCCAATGTCGATTCCGGGCATGTCTTCCGTCCCCCATGCAAATGAACCGCGTTCAAAAGACTGATTAATTCTGACTTGATTGGTTCTTCTAAATTTTCTCTGATCTTCGTGCACCGCTCCGGGTACGTCTCGTCAATATTTACCGAGATCACTGGTTCGCACAGAGGATCTTTATCCGTCTTCCACGCTTCGTCCATCTGCACCTTGTGCTCGAAATTCGCAAGTTGTCGTTCTTCTTTCGTCTTATTGGATTCTGTCTAAGTGCCGGATTCGGTCACCGGTCTTCTCATTCTGTTCTCTGTGAGAAAACATTCCCGCGAATTACTAATTTGTCGTCCCCAGATCGTCTTCACTCCAGTTCGGGGTCGGGAACTTTAGGCAGAGGTGATAGGTCGACGGAATGGCCTTCATCGGATTTAGCCACAGCGTTCCCATGATTGCGTCGTAAATTCACGGGCAATCTACCACCGAGAATTTTGTGTCCTTCCTATAGTCATTGTTGTCTTTCCGAAGAAACCGATCAACGGTTTTGGATGGGTTATGAGATGCTTAGTTTCAGTGTTCATCCTCCAAAGGGTTTTTAAGAATATGACGTTCACCGTGCCTCCTGTGTCGATTTGAACTCTCGGTATGTCAGATGATGATGATCAGATCGTTGTGCGGGTGATCTATTTTGGCGGCTTCTCCTTCGCAGAAAGTCATTGTTCAGCCGCGGTCGCCACCCGTGTTACTCCAGTCCATTGTTTCTACGGTCATCGTTTTCTTTTTGTATGCTCTCGTTCTTTGGGTTTAGAATATTTCTCGTCCCCACAGACGGCGCCAAACTGTGAGAGCCGAAACTAACACAATAAAAAAAAATTAATGGGGGCTCGAAATTTCTATTTTATAAGAACTCAAATACCGAAAATGCAAAAGGATGATTTTATTGAATAATATTTTCGGAGTACAAGAATATTCGCAAAAGCATAATGTCTTATATTGCAAAAAACTCTTAGACTCGGATTGGGATGGGTTTAACCCTTACACAAGCATACATATATATACCAATGATCCTAGGGTGCTAAAACTAGTTATTTTCGATGTGGGACCTTGCTCTTTGCTCCCAGCCGCCGACCTAATCCTTTTTGTGCCGATTCGCGGCCCAATACCTTCAACCTTCCACCACTTGATCTGATCCTGTCTGAGCCCAACTTTTGTCGACCCATGAAAAGTTAACCGCGAGTTAAGTTTAAATCGGTCTTCGGTTAAGTTTTCACGGGTCGTGAACAATTTCTTAACAGTTTTTCCTGCGTGAATAGTGTTCCAAACGTTTTTACTCAACGATCAACTCAT
Source organism: Isatis tinctoria (assembly GCA_010577795.1). Lineage (NCBI taxonomy): Eukaryota > Viridiplantae > Streptophyta > Magnoliopsida > Brassicales > Brassicaceae > Isatis > Isatis tinctoria. The sequence goes on from CM021250.1 coordinate 21,020,193, forward strand.
TTTTCCTTCATTGAGTCCCCAGCCGCCTGTTTTTATGATGGCCAGCCGCCCCTCTCCTCGCTGAGATGCATGGGCGGCTGGCACGAGTCTGCAGTCCGGGCCAGGCGCCATCCATATGCGAAGACAAACGAGGACGGCTGGCTTTCTGGTGTTGTGGTCCGGGCCAGGCGCCATGCTTGAAAGAAGGAGAAGAGGGCGGATGGCTTCCTTGCTTGAGCCAGGCGCCATGCTTTGAGAGAGGAGAAGAGGGTGTCTGGCTTCCTTTCTTGAGCCAGGCGCCATCCTTGAAGGAAGGAGAAGTGGGTGGCTGGCTTCCTTGCTTGAGCCAGACGCCATGCTTTGAGAGAGGAGAAGAGGGCGTCTGGCTTCCTTGTTTGAGCCAGGCGCCATGCTTTGAGGGAGGAGAAGAGGGCGTCTGGCTTCCTTGCTCGAGCCAGGCGCCATGCTTTCAAGGAGGAGAAGAGGACGTCTGGCTTCCTTGCTCGAGCCAGGCGCCATGCTTTGAAGGAGGAGAAGAGGGCGTCTGGCTTCCTTGCTCGAGCCAGACACCATCCTTTGAAGGAGGACAAGAGGGCATCTGGCTGTCTTGCCTAATCCAGGCTCCATGCTTGATGAGACGAGAAGAAGGCGGCTGGCCCTTTGAGATGGCATGGGCGGCTGGCCATTGATGGGAAGACCTGGGCGGCTGGCTCTGCACATGCGGTTTGGGCGGGTGGCCCTGAACCGTATGTTCTTTCCTTTGGTTCATCAATCTCCGAGGAGGGGATTTTGATCCCAACAAAGCTCGACATTTGTTACCCATGCTATGTAGTTGGCTCCAGTTATTTTGAGGGTCGGGAACTTAACCTTCTTAATATTTGCCATTTGATTTTCTGAAACAAAATAATAAAACTTTTATTAGTACGACAATATTATTTTATATTGATACGAACTGTTTACAAGAATAATACAAGCGATTACAAGAAAAAAAATGCATAAAAAAGTAACGCAACAGTTATGGTAAATTATGCCGGAGCAAATTCTCCTATGAAGAGACCATAAAACGATGTAAAACTTTCAATCACACATAAAATTAAAAAATAGACGAATCATACAAAATGAAATCTAAAGAAAGTTATTTGAAAAGTATTTGAGAGGAGCTGAAATAGATGAGTGAAGTGAATGAGTGAAAGATAAGTGTATTTATAGATTGAAAAGCACTGTTCAAAGCCGTTTCAAAAAGGTAAAAAATTTGAAGGTTTTTATTTTGTGACCGTTGGTGAAAGAAAGGTTTAGAAATAATTAAAATCAATCAGAATATAATTTCTGTTAGCAATGAATTGAATTTACTAACTTTTAGACATAAATTTTATATAGGTGGTTGAGCCTCCATTTATGATAATTATAATATAAAAACGAATATATAATCATAATATTATGGTAACAGAGTTAACCACATTTGAACAATTGTAATATTAACAGTAAATAAATAACTATGGTGTATTTAGTAGCCATGATATAGTGCAGGTAAATTAAATAACGAGGCAACAAACCGCCCACTGTAATATTAAGTATATGGTGGTGTGTTAAACAACCACTATAAAATAAAAATTATACAGGCGGATAATTCGACCATTATAATATAGTATATATATATCTATATATATTAAATATATATACCTGTATCATAGAGTGATCGTGCTGATACCGTGTTATAATATTGAATATATCTCATAGGATAAATAAATAAAATAAGAGAAAAATTTCATACACGCAGAGTTTCGGGTACAGATAATAGGAAAGAAGAAGCTAGAGAGAGAGAATAACTTATGCAAAGTGAAATGTGAACTATGATAATGTGAAGTTGTGTAGTTTCGAACGAACACATACGTTTGTTTATATAGAAGTGACAAAGAGAAAGTTACTGTGTGTGCATAGTGACAGTAGGTTCCATATAATTAGTTTTACTCTTCCTCTCCACGTTTCTTTTACTCTTCTTTAATACGTTTTCCTTTGACTTTTATAACAAATTCAATTTTACAATGGGTAAATTCTCAAACCGAGCTATTATTTCTAAGTCCAAACCAAAAGTTTCGAAGTGAAACTCAAACTAAATTACAAAATAGAATTGAGTTTTCGTCTTAATTTTTCCTCAATTCCAAATCAATATCTGCTAAATCTCTTTTACAAAAAGAATTTTGTTTTAAATTATTTTTAAATTATTTTTAAATATAGAAGTAGGTAAATTACCCTTAATCCTAGAAAAATAACTAAAATTAATAAAATAGACGCAATCGAAAGGAACTCTCTTTTGGTCTCTCTACGCGTAACCGTCTTCTTCTCCCCAAGACCATTTTCTCAGTAAACTGTTTTCTTCCCTCGTTAACACCAGTTTTTTTCCGTAATGTGTTGGCGTCGGCTCCGACTTCGGCTGTACTCTTTCCTTTCTTTGTTTTTTTTTTTCTTTTTATAATTTAAGTTTTTCATTCAACTAAATCTTCATTGATGATTGTTGTATTGATTTCTTTGATGAATCAAATTCAACATCTTTTCTCCTTTGTCCCTTTTTGTGAGGGTGATTTTTCGGCCATATTTCAAAGATTGTTCATCCAAATTTGTGTCCTTCCGTTAGAGTTTTCTCCATACGGTTCTTGTCGATGATTCACTCATGAATCTTTGAATTTATTTTACCATCAAGTCCAGCTCAGATCCGCTTCAAATCGCTCGAGATCTAGAGTTAAATCTCATGATTGTATTTGGGATCCGAGAATTCCTTGGTTCAGTACAGTGAATGGATTGAGTCGTTTTTTCAAAGACAACAATGGAGAAGGATTTATGGGTAACCAACGGATTCGAGTATGGAAAATAGTCAGAAGAGAGGAAAATATCATCATCAATAATCAGAGGCAATGCCGACTTTTCAATTCGAGGAGGAAAAATTCAAAGCCAAACCCTCGTAGAAGGTCTTGAATACGAAGAAAGTAGTATCCAATCATAGAAACAAGATTTCCTTCAAGCGAAGCAATGGATTTCATTATGCAGTGCGTAATAACGAAAGGTTGCTACAAGTTGCAAACCAAACACACAATTTGCATCAAAAGAAAGATTGTATATGGAGAAAGAAAATAATAGAGTACAATCTCTATTAGCGGATTAGTCTTCATTCCGGGAAGCATCGTCAAATTCACTTCTCATGTTCTATCGATCTCATTATATGGCGCATATCTGCTTATGCAATAATTTATTTTCTGGAAATTCTGTCAATTAACTTTAGATTCTTTAGTTAAATGTTGTTATATTGTAATCTGATTTGTATATGGTTTCTGTTATCAATGAAATGACGTGAAAAAAAAATAATAAGAGAAACGAAATCCATATAATATTTAGGAGAATTGAGCCATATATTACTCTATTGAATCATAACTAAATTTTTTTTTTTTTTTGAAAACTTCCATAACTAAATATTTAACATGTATAACATGCAAAGTATTAATCTACCATTCAAAAGAGGTGAGTTTTATTTTCTATCCTCACTGTATATATCACTGCAAATAGCTAATTATATTTTAAAATAAGTAATTATATACAGAAAATAGTTAATTATGTTTCAAAATAAATAGCATTCTATATATCATTGCAAATAGCTAACTATATTTTAAAATAATAAACTATATACAGAAAATAGTTAACTGTATTTAAAAATAAAATATCTATGATATTATATAATGATCTATGTTTCTGAATAGTTAACTATGCAACAAACTAACTAACTGACTAATCTAACTTTTTTAAAAAAATAGTTAAATATATAGCTAACTATCATAATACCATAGTTAACTATGTTTATACCAAATTCACAAATAGTTGACTATAAAATATAATATGTAACTATATTTTATATATAGTTGACTGTTGTCACTATTATAAATATGGTTACTATAAAATATAATAATGGAATGTTATGATCAAAAGGTGAATTTCCTCTTTTTTGTGATGATAGAAAATAGAAGTTCTATGAAAAAACGAAAAAAACAAGAATTCATATAAATATGAATGAAGATGAGATTAGCTAATATGAACAGTGAAATATATTGTAATAAATTAGATTAAGAATTATTAACTTATAAAATATATGATTGACTAATTCACCTTTTTACATAAATCAAATATCAAATATCATCCATGTTATATAATAACTGTAATTGTATATAAAATATTTCAAAAATCAAATTGATGTTGATTCAATTAACAGGATGGAATTTTTTTATATTAAAACTGTCAACATAAATTGGAAGAAAAAAAGGTGAAAAATGACAAAAATAAGAAAAACTTATGGAAAATATGAGCAAAACCGATGCAAAATATAAGCAAAACATATTATAGTTAGCTATTTTATTATGTTAATTAAATATTGTTTAATGTTGATTGGCTGGAAAAAAATATCAAGAAAAACAAATTGTCCAGAGATGATTTGAGCGCAAGGCGTAAAACAACTGATAAGTAAAATGAAAGAGAAAAGGAAATAATCATTATATTGAAGAAAAATCCATAACGTGAGCTGGAAAAGATCTGTTGGATGAATAGGTTCAAAGGGACAAACTATCGAACAAAGAAAAAAGTATTCGATAGCCAAAATAGATAGTTAATTATTGACGAACCTGTTATAATAATAATGATAATTTATTATATCGGAAATAATAAAGACAAAAATTTATTACCCACAAAATCTTGATATAAGGAGAGAAATGAGAGAGAATGTGAGAAATTATGATTGTAATGAGAAGAAGGTGTGTTTTGGAATGAGGGGTTTGGTTGTTTATATAGAGGAAAATTGGGCTCCACAATCACTTTTTTCTTCCTCCTTATTTTGACTTTCATAACACTCCCCCTTGGAGACCAATGTCATATTCATACTCTCCTCAACGCCTTTGTTGCCTCGTTAAAAACCTTGAAAAACCCAATGGGAAAAAACCATAGTAAGGTAAAAAGAGTACAACTGCGCAAGCTCCCCCTTGATTAAGGTTGTCTTAGAGATCTTGTCGACGACGCATTCCAATACTATGTACATGCTTCCTGAACATAGTGGTGGGTAGTGATTTCGTGAAAAGATCAGCTGCGTTGTCGCATGAACGGACATATCTCACTTCAATCTCCTTATTCTTCTCGAGTTCTTGGATGTACATGAACAACTTCGGAGGTATATGTTTCGTTCTATCACTTTTGATATATCCTTCCTTCGTTTGAGCAACGCATGCAGCATTATCTTCGTATAAGATAGTTGGCTCCGTATCTCGGAGAATCCCACTGCTTGATAGGATGTGTCGGCTTATTGATCTCAGTGAGACACATTCTCTACTTGCTTCATGGAGTGCAATGAGTTCTGCATGATTCGAGGAAGTAGCCACCAGTGTCTGTTTCTGAGAACGCCAAGATATAGCAGTGCCTCCGATCGTGAAAACGTATCCCGTTTGTGATCGGGCTTTGTGTGGATCCGATAGGTATCCTGTATCTGCAAAACCGACCATTTTACCTTTTGAATTTTTAGGATAAAATAATCCTAAGTCAGTGGTCCCTTGAAGATAACGGAAAACATGTTTAATTCCATTCCAATGTCTTCGCGTAGGGGACGAACTGAATCTTGCCAAAAGATTAACAGCAAATGATATATCAGGCCGTGTGCAATGCAAGGTACATCAGAGCTCCAATTGCACTTAGATATGGTACTTCAGGACCAAGTATCTCTCGTTTTCCTCATGTGGTCGGAATGGATCATTTCAATATTAAGTGACCTTACGACCATGGAGTACTGATGGAGTTGCCTATCCATGTTAAATCTTTTTAACACTCTTTTGGTATATGTGGATTGGTGCACAAATATACCCTTTCAGAATGCTCAATCTGAAGGAAAGACAATACTTTGACAGATCTTTCATCTCAAATTCTCCAATAATCTGATGCTTTCTGATCTCATGATCGCTTTAAAAATACTCCTGATATCTGAAGTTGTATCATGTTAATGAATCAGATGTGATGGCATAGAGTACTATCGTCGTTACATGGACTGTCGAGAATCCAGAGACTGCATGCTAACCATAATGATTCCGATTATTTGATATTTATTGATACATATACTGCGATTATTACAAATCCAGTTTCTGTTTTCTTAATGAAAACACATGGCATATAGGATCGTTTACATATCCTTCTTCGTTAAATGCTCACTGAGACGATTATACCACATACGTCCAGACTGCTTAACCCATATAATGATCTTGCAATTTTATTGCACATAACTCTTTTGGTTTAGAACTTAATGCTACAGGCATTTTAAAACCATCAGGAATTCTCATGTAGATATCAGTATCTAATGATCCATATAGGTATGCCGTAACGACATCCATAAGACGCATTTCTAGATTTTCATCAGCCGCCAGACTCATCAAGAATCTGAACGTGATTGCATCCATAACAGGAGAATACGTTTCCTCGTAGTCTATTCCAGGTCTTTGTGAAAAACCTTGGGCTACGAGACGAGCTTTATATCTCGTGATCTCATTTTTCTCATTTCGTTTACGAACGAAAACCCACTTAGATCCAACTGGTCTCACATCTTCGGGTGTGAGCATAATGGGTCCAAAAACCTCTCGTTTATTAAGCGAATCAAGTTCGACTTGTATTGCATCTTTCCATTTTATCCAGTCATGTCTTTTTTTACATTCATATACAGACTTTGGCTCTGGATCTTCCTTTCCTCATTTATTTCTTGTGACACAAGATATGAGAAAACATCATCGAGATCATCTATTTCTTTTCTTTTCCATATCTTTTGATTATGGATATAATTGATAGAAATCTCATGATTTTCTTCTGGATTTTGATGCTCTACATTATCATGAGTCTCATGATTTGTTTCCTCCAAAGTACTTTCTGCTACTTTGGGTGTTTCATGAGTTTCAACTTTCTTTTGTTTTGTTTCTTATGATTTTAGTTTTAGAACCAACGGGCCTGCCACGCTTCCGGCGTGTTTCAGGCTCACGTGTATCATCTGCTTTCCCACGTTCTTGTGGTATTTCAATATGAGCAGGAGCATTTGCAGCCGGTATATGAGATTTAGTTACCGTTTTGGTATCCGCAAATGCATCTGGTAGCTGATTTGCTATACTTTGCAAATGCACAATTCGTCGAACTTCTAGTTCTGACTCTTTAGTAGGAGGATCAAGGTGTAACAAGGATGGTACACTCCACTTGATTTCCTTTCCTACTTGCTTATTTTCTCCCCCTAGAACCGGGAACACTTTTTCATCAAAGTGACAATCGGCAAAACGTGCCGTAAAGACATCACCTGTCTGTGGTTCTAGGTATCGTATAATTGATGGAGAATCACAACCAACATATATTCCCAACCTTCTTTGTGGTCCCATCTTTGTGCGTTGTGGTGGTGCTATAGGCACATATACCGCACAACCAAAGATTCTAAGATGGAAAATATTTGGTTCTCGACCAAATGCCAACTGAAGTGGGGAATACTTATGGTATGCACTTGGTCTTATCCGAATCAGTGCTTCAGCATGCAAAATAGCATGTCCCCATACAGAGGTTGGAAGTTTAGATCTCATGATCAACGGTCTTGCAATCAATTGCAGACGTTTAATTAATGATTCAGCCAAGCCATTTTGAGTATGAACATGAGCTACAGAATGTTCAACTTCAATTCCCGTTACCATACAATAATCTTTGAATGCTTGGGATGTGAATTCACCAGCGTTGTCTAATCTAACTCTTTTAATAGGATAATCAGAAAACTGAGTTCGCAGTTTGATTATCTGAGTTAGAAATCTCGCAAATGCCATATTTCGAGATGACAATAGACAAACGTGTGACCATCTACTGGATGCGTCAATTAATACCATAAAATAGTGGAATGGTCCACAAGGTGGATGTATTGGTCCACAAATATCACCTTGAATTCGTTCAAGGAATTTTGGTGATTCTTTATCGATTTTGGTTGGCGATGGCCTTATGATCAATTTGCCAGAGAACATGCAGCACATGTCATTTTATTTCCCTGATATATCTCTTGGATTTTCAGTGGATGACCATGTGAGTTTTCTATGATCTTGCGCATCATTGTGGTGCCTGGATGGCCAAGGCGATCATGCCACAATGTGAAATCCTCATGATTTCTTTTGATCACAAGGTTTGATTCAATTGCATCTATATAAGTATGATGCAAGCCAGAAGGAAACTTTGGAATTTTTTCAAGTATAAGCCTTTTTCCAGATTTCTCAGAAGTTATATACATATACTTCTTTCCATTCTCAGTTGCTGACTGAGTGTCATACCCATGAAGGTATATATCTTGGAAACTCAACAAATTCCTCTTTGAATTTGGAGAATATAAAGCATTTTTATGGAAAAATTTGTTCCATTTGGCAGCATAAAGCTGGCTTTTCCAATTCCTTCAACCAGGTCTGTAGGACCTGATATTGTACTGACAATAACATTTGTCAGTTTTAGGTTAGAGAAATATTGTTTGTTTCTCAGAATAGTGTGGGTTGTTCCACAATCTAGTATACAAATCTCTCTAACCATCTTTTTGGATATTGTCCTATTTGTGTTGTGATCCATTTTCTGCAGGTAACATAAACATCAAGAAAAAGAGATAGTAAATTTAATTCATAAAATCACACAATAATTATACATTAATTTTGTTGTATAAACAACATTATTCTTAAAACAAAGCAAAGATGAGTAATAATTATACATGGCTTATTTTGAGATATTACAAGCATATCAATGTTCCATTATCATGGTCTCATCGAAGTCGTCCCCAAATTCGGAGGAATCGAGGTAAGTTGTACCCTCGAAGTGTTCTGTAAGGTTCACTTCTTTCCCTTTGCCTTTAATTGACTCTTGGTACAATTTGCAAAGATGTGGGGGAGTTCGACATACATGGGACCAATGCCCTTTCGATCCGCACCTGAAACATACATTTTCTTGTTTCTGGGTGGAACTCCCTTGGAGTTCTTTTCCCTTTGGGAATTGTTCGGATCGGACCCATCTGTATGAATTCCTCTCTGTGGGTTATAATTTCTCCCACGTCCTCGATTAAATCGTCGACCACGGCCACGGCCTCGGCCACGACCACTGCCACGACCACGCCATGATAGGTTTGATCCTTTCTCTCCGGAAATTTTACATCCGTGGTATTTACTTCAGGAAATGCCTTGCTTCCTGTTGGCCTAGAATTGTGATTCTTTATGAGAAGTTCACAGTTCTTCTCAGCTAGTAGGAGCGTTACCATTAGCTCAGAAAACCTAGTGTATCCGCGACTCCTGTAGAGTTCTGCAAGAACGGTGTGTTCTTTATGGAATGTCGTATAGGTTTTTTCTAGCATTTCTGCCTCAGTGACAGGTTTATCACAATATTTTAATTGTGTTACAATTCTTAGAATAGCGGAATTATAATCTTCCACTTTCTCAAAATCCTGAAATCTCAGGTATTTCCACTCGTCGAGTGCATGAGGAGAGTTATATCTTTTTGGTTATCAAACCGCTCTTTCAGAGCTTTCCACAGCTGTGCTGGGTCTTTTATATTAGCATAATCATGCTTAATATTTTCATCGACATGTTTTCTGAGGAAAACTATCGCTTGTGCCTTTTCATGGGCAGGCGATTCGATGTTTTCTTTTATAGAGTTTGGAATTTTTTTTCATCTCTAAATGGAGTTCGACATCAGTCGTCCATGCGATGTAATTTGCTCCGGTAATCTTTAGAGCTGGAAATTGTAGCTTCTCAACTTTTGCCATTTTGATTTTCTAAAACAAAATCATAAAACTTTATTAGTGCGGTAATAATCACTCATTTAAAATGAGCCGTTTACATGAATAATCCAAGCAATTACAAGGAAAAAACAATGCACAAAAAGTAAAACAACGATTAAGGAAAATTCTGCCGGAGTAAAATCTCTCATGCAAAGACCATAAATCGATGTAAAAGTTACAATCGCACAGAAAATTAAAAGCAAATGGATCATCATTCTCATCATTCTTACAAAAATTATATGAAAAATATTTGTGAAATATTTGAGAGAAGAAGAGAGAAGATATGAAATCGATGAGTGAAATGAAATGAGTGAGGGATGAGTTTATTTATAGATCGAAAACACTGTTCATAGCCGTTGAAAATCACTGTTCATAGCCGTTAGATGTAGCCGTTGGAGAGTAAAAAATTTGTGAAAAAATCTTTGTGACCGTTATGAAAAAGGCTACCGGAAAAACTGAGTTTTTAATTAAATCCGTACTACTTCTTCCCAGTTGGACAAGAAGGTGCTCTTTAACGGAACAGGGGTTCCTGGAGATGTACGTTGATATGAGTCTAGATTTATTCGCCTGAGGAATAAATGAGACCGCAATCTTATTTTGAACACAAAAATATGCATATTTAATTTATAATGATTATAATATAAACAGATATATAATCAGAAAATTATGGTGATTTAATCATCCACATTGAAACAATAAATAAATATGCGGTGGCTCAGCCATCCATTATGACATTAACAATAAAATTATATAGGTGGCTCAGCCATCCATTATAATATCAACAATAAAATTATACAGGTGGCTCAGCCATCCATTATAATATTAACAGTAAATAAATAATTATGGTACTTTTAGCAGCCATGATATAGTGCAGGTAAATTAAATAACAAGGCGACAAACCGCCCACGGTAATATTAAGAAAATAATGGTGCGTTAAACAACCATTACAATAATAATAATAAATTATATAGGCGGGTATCCCGGCCATTATAACAGGGTAAATATTACATATATATATAGCCCATATCGTAGAACGATCGTGCTGATAACGTGTTATAATAATAATGATAATTTATTATATCGGAAATAATAAAGACAAAAATTTATTACCCACAAAATCTTGATATAAGGAGAGAAATGAGAGAGAATGTGAGAAATTATGATTGTAATGAGAAGAAGGTGTGTTTTGGAATGAGGGGTTTGGTTGTTTATATAGAGGAAAATTGGGCTCCACAATCACTTTTTTCTTCCTCCTTATTTTGACTTTCATAACAGAACCAAAAAAAAACTAAAAATACTCTCTTTTTTCCGCGAAGAATCACATAAATACAAGATTCGTTCAGCATACGTTTCTGAGACGATATTTTTTAGTTGAGGTTGACACAAGTGTGAATAAAATATTCTAGTGATAAACTATTTTTAGATCATAACCTTTTAAGGTTTTTTGATAATTTTAAATATCATATAGATGATTATAATTCAATGTTTTTGAAAAAATAATTAAAGTAATAGGATTAGAAGGTTAAGAATTATTAACTTATATAATATATGTGACTAATTCACTATTTTCATAAATAAAATTTCAAATATCATCAATGTTATATAATCACTGTAATTATGTATCAAAAAAAACAAATGGATGTTGATTCAATTAACGGGATGACCGTTTTTATATTAAAACTCTGTCAACACTTTATTATTGCTTAAAATTGGAAGAAAAAAAATGACAAAAAAAAAACTATGGAAAAGATGGGAAAAGCCGATGCAAAATATGAGCAAAACATATTCTAGTTAGCTGATTTATTGTGTTAATAAGATATTTTTGAATGTTGATTGGCTTTTAAGAATAAAACCTTTTAGGATTATGATTTCTTTTCTAGTTCTCCTATTTGTTAGATTCCTTTAATTTTTATTAGTTTCTTATTCCTTTTAGCATTATGAGTCTGGTATGTGAGTTTATATATAGGGAGGAAGTCTTTTGTTATCGAACACCTTTAATTAATTTATAAAACTTTTCATAGAGCTTTTATACGAAGACTCTTGAATCTTTACTTCCGGGCATTCTTTGAGAATTCAACGGACTTAAGAAGGCTTGGCTAACGGGTAAACGTTATCGATACCAACTGCAGTTTTGTTAAGTCCAACGTAAAACTATTTATTAAAGCTACCGTCAAAACAGATAAGTCTATCAGTTTATTATAAATCTACTATCAGTAAAAAGCAAAATCTACCATAAAATAATAGCGTTTGTTAGTCTATCGGTAAAAAAAAAAAATCTACGACACGCCATTAATCTACCATAGCTACATATTCAAATATATATATCGCCACTGAAAATAAATCAGTCACACCAAAATTAATCTGTCATAACCTAAAAATAAGTCCATTATTCATATTGATAAGTTTACCATTCGAGTACTAAGTCTATCATCCAAAAATTAATATACTACTACACCAATAAATCTACCGCATAAAAACATGTCTACCATATCGAAAAAAATAAGTCTACCAAAATAAGTCTATAAGTCTACCATTGCATAGGTGATAGACTTATTGTTTCAGACGCTTTAAATTTGCCTATGTGGCATAATTCGTTAGTGACATTTTCGTTATAATGAATTTTGTCGACACATGCCAAAATGGTAAAAAATGTAAAAAAAAAATTATTTTAGTATTTTCCAAAGTAAAGAGATCATTATAATCATTTTAGGTCTTCAGGAGATTAGTTTAGTAATTCACCCTTATATTAAATAATCTATGTGTGCTTTTAGTATTTTCATAATCAAATTCAAAATAATATAATTCGTTCATTGGGTCTGTCAAATTCGATTTTTATATTTTAATAATTTCAATGAGTTAGCCCATCTTCTTAACCCGTTTAATAGTCGATATTTCTTTTTAAAGAACTATAATTGACATGAGTTAATCTATCTCATAGTGGTTTCAAATATCTTACATGTTTTAACGGAATAACACATGAAAAACCACAAATCATAAAACATCAATCTTAACCTGTTATACCATATAATCGAGTAATATAAATATTGACCAATTTTTAACATCTTAACTTTTTATCAATTTAAATTATTAATTAAAATATTTGTATCGACTTATTTATAAAATTTACTTAAAGAAGTTGATTAAATAATAAATTTTCTTAAAATCTGGTCTTCAATTAAGTCATATTTTCTATTTTTACGGCTTTTAATTATTTATAATCATTTAAAAAAATTAAATCATAATATATATACTTATATTTTCTTATATGTATAAATACTTAAAAAATTATAATTTTTTCTGACAAATTGGTGGCTATATTATAAACTCTGGAATACAAAGTCAGAATTATATGAAGCTAGTAGCCATGGGGAAAAATAAGTAGAACTATAACACAGGGAAGGAAAGATAGTTTGATGAGCTGCAAAAAGATGGGCTGGAACATTAGCCTTACGAGGAATAAATTGGAAACTAATGTCTTCAAAACTCATACGCAAGTGAAGTATGTGTTGGCAGATTGTATGAATACTCCAATCCGTAGATGAACCATTTAAAGCTTGTATAAGAGAATGGCAGTCACTTTGGAAGATAATCTTCTGAAAACCCAAGAAGCGTGCATATAATACGGCCATATGGAGAGCCTTTCCTTCTGTTATCAATGTCGAAGATGCCAATCCTAGAGGAGAGGATTCCCAAAATTTACAAGTACCATTGTGATCGCGGAAACAGATTCCTGCAGAGGCCCAATTTGTCTATGGGTTGAAAGCCGCGTCAAAATTGCATTTGAGATGTCCATCCAGAGTGGTGACCAAGAAATCGGAGCCGAAGGGGAAACTGTTGACGTAGGATTATTCGATGAAAAGACATGCAACCAAAGGCGAACATCGGAGAGGGCCAGGTTATAATCTAGAGTTAGATCAGGGATATCTCTGTTGAAAATAAATTTGTTACGAGACTTCAAATGCGCCAAAGGATCCAATAAGGAAGGAGTTTATGTTCCATGGTCAGATCACCACTAAAAGTCAAAAGTCCTGCCATGTTCTCTTCCAACACCGAGGAGGGAGAAGACAGAATAGGATGATGTAGTACTGCTATATCCCATACTCGACGAGACATCGAAAAATGGAAGAAAAGATGATTTATACTTTCATCTGCTAAGCCACAACGAGAACAGAGAGTATCTAAATTGATTCTACGAGATTGAAGCCGGGTGCAGGTGGCTAGTGCTTGAGATAAGATATGCCATAGGAAATGACGGAGTTTCAGAGTGATCGGAAGCCGCCAAATAATAACTTAAAAAGTTATAACTTATAAATATAATTGTTGTGTTAAGTCATTTTGTTATATTTATCATTATGAAATATATATATATATATATATATATCATAATATTTTTATTTCTTTACTTTATAGATTAAAACTTAACTAAAACTAATTTTTAATAATTTTTAGTAATAATTACCAAGTTATTATTAATTAAAAACATTGGAATTAGTTAAAATGATTTGTATAAGATTTTGTTATAATTAAAAGGAAAACATATATTTATATAGAAAATTAAAAAAAGATATTGAAATATATTATGAATAAATTATTTAAGATTTGATTTGACACTAATACCGTAAATAAAACTTTAAATCTTCATTAAATTGTAATAACAAATGTTGTTACTAACACGTCAACAAAAAGTTAGTTTCATTCCATATAATGTCTCTCAATTAATATAATAGATGTGATATTTTATTTCGTATGTTATCAGTATAATTGAGTGGGATAAGCTGTTTTAACTTTTAATCAAAGTTGTAATGTTGGAATTAAACTTTCTAACGACAATTGTATCATCTATGAAAAAGCAGAAACATTTATATACATATATATAACTTAGTAAAAAAGAGGTGTGCTAATATTGTGTTTGAATTCATGACTTGGGCTTTGTCGACGGGTTTGGTGGATATGAATGCGTGTGATGAATTTAATGGATTCTATGTCTGCTTTCAGTGAGTAATTCTCGTTACACCAGCACAGTAAGTGAATCTGAGGAGTCGCATGAGTAGATGTTTTAGGGATCAAAATCTGTTCTAGTGTTAATGAGGGGGAATGAAATCAGCATGGTGTAAGTTTAATCAGCATGGTGTTCATGGGATGAATATTTCATTTTTTCCCTTAATGAACTGAATTTTAAAATCAAACCCCAACCCTAAACCAATTCAATTCAACCACAATAAATCCCAACTACCAAACCCAGCCACATCTCTCTCTCTCTCCTCTTTGTTTCCTCAAATCCGACACAAAAAAGAAAAAAAATTGGAGTTCTCGTTCTCTTCCACATCTCTTCAACGGATTCGCAGTAGAAACCCACACTCAATCATCGAACGCTTCTTCTCTATCCCCTCTGTTTCGTTAAGGTTTGTTTTTTCTGGTTACATGTATTTCTTCTATTTCCTTCTCTTCAATGTATTCCTCTCTCCTTTTTTGAAAACTGATTCTTTGTTCATTAAGGATCCGTTTATGGGTGATTAAACTTTTTTTCGAAGTGTAATAGCATTCACTCACGTGTTACATTGCTAATTTACAGAATGTATAACGTGAATTGTGAAATCGATGTTGACAGTGATGAAGAGATTTCGTACAAGTAGTATAACTGATATTATTAGTAGTAGGTACAATTGGAACAACCGGTCCAAATGGTAAAACTATATAATGGTACAACTAGAATATTTAGTACAACTGTCTATTAGAACAACTAGCATAACTAGTAAGACTAGTATGAAATGCGATTAGTGTGAATGGTACAACTAGTATAACTGGTACAACTATTTTGTGATAATGAAGTTTATTGTTCGTTTTCATAGGACAATGGATAATGTTCGTGGGACGGTCATACATTTTGATTATGGGGGATATTATTCAGATGGAGTGGTATGGAATCATAAAGATGATAATACTTTTAGTATTGTGATGAATGGAACTTTGGAGGATGTCACTTATAATCGGTTGGTTGATAGAATATGTAGGAAGGTTATGGTTGATGCAGCTAGGACGAAGCTTCAGCTGAGTTACGGTCCACTGGTCGTGCATCCAAAAAGCCCATCATACATCTTGGATGATGAACATGTGTTAGGATATCTGATGGAAGTTAATCACGATCAGTGTAGGAGTCTTTTGCATGTGGAACTCACTGAAGTTGTTTCGGAAAAGCAGAGTAATCAGTTTATTTTTTACGAATGAGGAGCTGCTTAGTGATGATGATATTGTTGCACCTGGTGATGCTAGAGTAGATGATGATCGTATTGTTGCAGCTGGTGAGTTGGCGATTGTTCCTCAGAGGTCAGATTGGACAATTCTTTCATGTTTAACTCCGGTGATGGTAAGAATCTGACCATAGGTCAACAATTTAGTAGTAAGGAGGAAGTAAGAGAGCTAGTGCAGAGAGTTATGCATCAAGAGTGTTTTCAGACTAGTTTGGTGGAATCCAGACCTAGGGTTTATGTGCTGAAATGTCATGGAGCTGATTGCAATTGGCATTTAAGAGTTTCAAAGCCTAAGAATTTGAATATATTTTCGGTTGCAACATATCATAAGATGCATACATATTACAGTCAAAATTAAAACGAAAGGCACACGAGGGTTGGTTGCATCTATGCTGCATGATGATTACCCGGGTTAGTTCAAAACTCTAACTGCGAAAAAACTCGTAGGCTTGGTTCAAAGAAGAGTTGGTGTTCAAGTTTCCTATTCTACAGCTTGGAGAGGGAAAATGAAAGCTACTAGTAATGTGTGTGGTAGCCTAGAGGAGGGTTTCTACTTTCTTCCTTCTTACTTGCACATGTTAGAAAGGATGAACCCTGGTACATTGACAAAAGTGGAAGTGGATGAGAAAAAACAGTTTAAGTATCTATTCATCGGTGTGGGTGCTTGCATTGAAGGGTTTAAATCCATGAGAAAAGTTATCATTATCGATGGAACTCACCTGAAAAATGCCTATGTTGGAGTGCTTTTTATAGCTTGTGCTCAAGATCCAGATCGACACCATTATCCTCTTGCTTTTGGTGTGGTTGATGCTGAGAAAGATGATAGTTGGAGGTGGTTTTTGAATATGTTGAAAACACAAATTCCGGACGATCTATTTTGTTTCTGATAGATATCCAAGCATCATTAAGATTGTACACGAGGTTTATCCAAAGTCTGCGCATGGATATTGCATTTATCATTTGTCTCAGAATGTTAAAGGATAGGTTCGCTTTAGGAAAGACAGATGTGCTCAGAGGTTCAGAGAATGCGCTCAAGTTTACGAAAATTCTGAGTTCACTCGTCTCTATAATGATTTCAGAAGCACTTATGATATTGTTGGTGAGTATCTAGACGATAGTGTTCACTTGAGCAGATGGGCAAGAAGCCATTTTCTTAGAGAGAAGTACAACATATACACTACTAATTGTGTTGAATCAATGAACAATGTTCTGTTAGAGGCAAGGAAGTTGTGGCCACTTCCAATGATTGATGTGATATTGGAAAAGATTATTGAGTGGTTCAACAAGTATCGGAATAAAGCTGCAAAAGTACCAGAGACTCACAAGTACTGGTGCCATATCTGCATAATGATTTGGACGCCATGTGTCCAATTGCAAAGTTGTTAACTGTAATTGAGCTGAATAGCTTTCATCAAGAGTACAAAGTGGATGGTGGTGATGGGAAAGGATATGTGGTTGATTTGAGAAAGAAAAGTTTCAGCTGTAACCATTTCGACATCGACAGATACCCATGTGTGCATGCGTTAGCTGTCATCAACTGGATTACGGAACACACAAATGTGCAGATTGATATAGGTGACTATTGCTCGAAATATTACTCGATGGAGCAGTGGACACTCGCGTATTAAAGGACTATTTATCCAGTACCTCATCATTATACTTGGGCTGATATTACACAAGAGATTCTAGCTGAAATTGTCTTACCTAAACATTATGATCCAAATAAAGGTCGACGACAAGTCACAAGACACCCGTCCGTTGGAGAATCTCGTAAGAAAAAGAAGAATCCACAACGCCCTTGGTTTGGACCATCCGGTGGAGGTGAGAGCTCGGGATGTTGATTACTTATGTTTTTCTTGTTACCTTTGTAAGACTTATCTGTTGTTGTACCTTTGTAAGTTTTATTTGTGTTGTTGTTGTTGTACCTTTGTAAGACTTGTTTGTGTTTTTTAAGACATATTTTTAGGTACAACAGGTTCGGCAGGTTCAACTAAGTACAAACTAGTCTTATTCCATTTGATAAGATTAGTACAACTAGACAACTAGAAATATTAAAACAACTAGTAATAGTACAACAAGTAATATGTAGTAGAACAACTTGTATCTGATAAGTTGTACAAATAGTTCTACTTGTACCATTTTGAAATTATGAAGTTACATAAAATGATTTAAATTACATTTGTAAACATTTTTCTACACCAAATAGGCCACTATAAAAATTTCACTTTTCATAAATTAGATAACAAAATTTAAATTTTTCGAATTGGTTACATGATCATCTTATGTTTACATGAATTGCCTTATGCTATTAAGATTTGTTTTGAAAACCTAGCCACACTAAGTCGACCACTGTATAAAATAGTATTTTTACAAATTTTATAGCCTGAGATGATGTTAAATGTAGTTTATATAGTAATTGTTTAAAGTACAACTCGAAAATTAAATTTAAACTAGGGTACAACTCAATAAAACTAAAAAAAATGGCCAAAGTACAGCTCTTTACAAACCAGTACAACTAGTAAACTGATACTACTAGGAGACGAAAAGATGGCGCATGCGACTCGAAAGTCGACGCACGTGACTCGAGTGGTACAATTAGTAGTACTATGCCAAGTAGTAATAGTAGTACAACTTGAACATCTAATGTTTTTAAAACTACGAGTGGTACAAATATATATACTTGTACCATTATTTTTACTCGGACCTAAAACAAAAAACATCAAGAACACATAACCTTAATAACAACATCATTATATTATACTTAAGTTTTGGCCTTCGCAATCAACATAAGTTTTGGAAAATAGAAACAGAAGTTTCGAAAATAAAAACAACAACCACAATCACTTAGCAACATAAGTAGTCTTTAAAACATGTGAAGCCTTTTTCATCCTCTTTGGTGTAGGAGATATAGCCTTCTTAATCCATCTTTGGCCTAGGAGTTCTGGCCTAGGAGTTTACGGCTGTGGAGTTTCCTACAAAAAAACAAAATCATAATATGTATGTGTAATTTTTTAATGTAAAAATGTTAGTGCAAAATTTTCTCCTTCTTAATGACAATTGCTTACCAAATAACTCATCCACAGTCTTCTCTTGCTGACTCTCCGAAGGTGCAGCTTCTGTAGTCTCTGCATCATAGAAAAGTGCAAGAGGTTTAACAACAAATTTTACATTTTCATTTATTGAAGCTGACAAGTTTTATAATTTACCTGGAGTCTCAGAAGGTTGAGTTTTTTTAGTCGGAGGAGAAGATGGAGGTTGAGTTGAGTCTGTATCTTGAGTGATTGAGTCGGCCCACCAAAAATAGGCTAAATAGCCTCTGCAATCTCTTGTGTTGATTGACTCGGTTGAGTCGGCTCACCAAAAATAGCCTCCGCAATCTCTTGTGTTGGTGACTCGGTTGAATCGGCTCAGCTACAATATCATATCATCAGGATAAACCTATGCCTAGAACGACATACTAAAATTTAAATCGAACCATTTCTTACCAAAAAGAGCATCGGCAAAAAAATTTCTTAGCTGCAAGCGCCTCCTCGACTTGTTTCTTTGCTGCAGCCTCCTTCTCAGCCGCAGCCTTTTCTCGGCTTGTTTCTTCGCCGCAGTCTCCTTCTCAGCTAACATCACATCGATCTCTTTATTCTTCAAGAGAATCAGCTCCCTCAACTGTTACTACAAGAAAACAGGTGATTAGCGACTACAGATTTAGTAGCTAGTTAGTCGTAAAAAGGGATTTACGACCAACTAACTACCAAACACAATTGGTCGTTAACAGCTAGTCGTAATCCCCAGATAGTGACAAATTGGTAAAATTACGACTAAAGGTTTTGGTCGTAAAGTAGACGTAAATGCTTTAGTCGTAAAGTAGACGTAAATTTTTAGTCGTAAAGTAAACGTAAAATGTTGGTCGTAAAGTAGACGTAAAATGTTGATCGTAAAGTAGACGTAAATGCTTAGTCGTAAGGTAGAAGTAAAAATGGATGTACATTAGTCCTACTATTACGACTATTTTACTTCGATTGTAGAGGTAAGTTAGTCGTATATGAACGACTATCTAACATCTAATGTAGATGTTCATTAGTCGTAAAGGAAAGACTAACTTACGTCTAATATATTTAATTACGAAATGTTTATTTTTTATAATATTTCTTAAATTTGGTAATTTTTTGAATATTTAAAATTTGATTATTTTTTTAAAAACTAATCATCCATAAAAACAAAATAACATCCATATACAATATTAAAATATTCAAAATATAAAATAATTAAAACCAAAAAACTAAGCATTAAGGTTTATCTCATCGAAGAACTCGGCACTTCTCTCATCCGCAAGCCGCGCCAAATCCGCCTGCTCTTCCGGAGTAGGGTTGGGGATAAAGCTCGGACGCATATTCTTCCATGTAGCCGCAACCGCCGGGTTCACGTTTGGAGTTGATTCAAGAATCATATCCATCATATTTGCCATAGCCTTAAATTTGTCGTTGTGGTCGGCTATGACTACGTTCGCAGCTGCCAAATCCCTCCTGATCGAGGACTCTTCTTCCCTTCTAGCAGCGTGTTCAGCTCTCGCCCTAGGAACATCGTTCACACTCCTGATCCCAACTATACGTCATTCTTCGGAGCAACCTTCAAATAATAAATGGATCGGATATTAATAATTAGTACATATGTAAAACTAATTTGAAGATTAAAAATATAAACAAAAATTATAAAGTTTGAATATTTTACCTGCTCAAATATTTTGTCTTGTTCAATGGTGGAAAGTTGGACCGGTGCACCTTCCGGATTTTCTTGCATTAGCTGAGTCTGGACCTCCTGAATCCGAGTCTCTACATCGTTGTAGATTTGCTCTGCTCGAGGATGGAGAAGGTGCCATCGGAATGCTGATGGGTCTCCTTGTAAAGTCGGGCCAAAGATGGTGGTGTTCCTTCTTTAGCAGCCTATATTAAAAAAAAAACAAATTTATTAAACTAGCCCTTTTAATATATATTTCATTATTAATTATATATGTAATAAAAATTTAGAAATAGCAAAAAACTTACAATTTTCAGTGCCTTTTTGGCGTGTGGAGTCTGTCCGGAAGTATGAGGTATTGGCAGGTTACCATCAGCATCACGGGTCATCCGGGCGTTAGAGCAAGTGAGAGACCTTCGTACTACCTTATCTTGACTCCAATAAGCCTTCAGGCCAATCCAAACATCTTTGTCGATGTAGGTTTCTTTTGCGTCATCCCCCATCACCCTCCACTTTTCCTTCCAGTCGCCAACAATGTTCTTGAGGCGATTCAACGCCTTTTTGTTGAACTCTGCCTTCACCAGCTCGTTAATACCCATGTACCAATTCCATTTTTGCTTAGAAAAACATGAAAATCTTAGATTTAGTAATAAAATTTAAAATATTTTTAATAAAAATAATAATTAAAAACTAACCGAGAAGCACTTGAACCAAGTAATGCGAACATGTTCCGGTGTAAGAGACCAATTGGGATGCGGTTCCCGGAAGTTTGACCTAATGGTATCCCCAACGCTCTGTCCCATACTATTGTCCGTAATAAACCTACAACATTTGAAAAAATATTTAATTAGACCAATATATATATATAATTATTTGTTAAATAAATTTTAAATTTAATTTAATTAATTTAAAATTAAATTATCAAGTCGTGCCGGGTGGTAGATCTGAATCGAGAATTGGTAAACCTTCTCGTCCCGACATCTGGAGAATGTCTTCGACGGTATATCTTGCATACCGTACATTCGGTGGCACCAACAAATCTGGATGAGGAGCTGCAGGAGCCACTGCAGAAGCCGCTGCAGGAGCAGCTACAGGAAACTGAGCAGGAGCCGGAGCCCTCTGTGGAGGCTGCTGATCATACTAAGGCTGCTCCTCATAAGGAAAGTATGCATCTGAGTGATCATACTGCGGATAGTATGGAGGTACAGGATCATTTGCCGGCGGAGGCATTTGGCTATCAGGTACATTGTCGTCTGGGGCGGATGATGTCCCAGAAGTAGACGCTGATGGATCACGCTGACCAAGAAAGGTAGTCCTGTAAGATGTTCGGGCCACACGGTTTTGAAGTCTCTTTCTACCGCTGGCCATAACAATATATCTGAAAAATAATAAAAAAACATGAATAGTTATAAACAATTCAAATAATTATATACAAATAATCTAAACATATTCTAATTTCACAATTATCTAACTACAACTTATATTTTTTATCATCCTATACTAATTACAAACCTAAACTAATTTCAAACCTAATCTAATCACCTAATCTAATTACCTAACTAACCATCTAATTAAATCTAGAACGAACAAATAAAAATTTACCTAGAGAGAGAAGCTAAGTAGTGGTTAGAGAGAGGGGGAGTGGGCAACCAAATGGCCTCGCCAGTCTCAACTTATATAGGGATTTCATTTGTGTCGTACATTAGTCGTAAATGTACGACCAAAGAGTGTCTATTGGTCGTAAATTAGTCGTAAAGTTACGACCAATGAGAGACTAAAGCCATTTACTACCAATTAGGGACTTTCATTTTACGACTATCTAGGGACCAATGGTCGTAATGTAGATGTTATAACGACTAATGGGGGACCAAAATTTACGACTAATCAGGGACCGTTGTTCTATTACGACCAAAGTGGGGCTAATTTTATTTTACGATCAATTAGCGACTACAATTGTAATTTCTGGAAAAAAAAAGAGAAGAAGATACTGGAATCACAAGTGGAAAGAGACAAAGCGAGACTTACGTATGTTTAAACGTACTAAGGTTTCACTGTGTCCCTTTCCACTTGTGATTCTAGATCTTTGTTCTCTTTCTTAAGATGTTGTAAAATACGAGAGTGTAGGTGTTAGTATTTATAGGAAAAAGTGGAAAAGAAAGATAATGGAATCACAAGTGGAAAGAGACAAAGCGAGACTTACTTACGTTTAAACGTACTTAAACGTACTTAGGTTTCACCGTGTCCTTTTCCACTTGTGATTCCAGATCTTTGTTCTCTTTCTTTCTTAAGATCTTGTACAATATGAGAGTGTAGGGTTAGTATTTATAGGAAAATGTACGACCAAGTAGGGACTTTCTTTCCCTTGTTGGTACTCTAGTCGTACTTTACGACTAATTAAGGTCTAATATTTATTCTTGGTCGTACACTAGTCGTACTTTACGACTAATTAGTGTCTGTTGTGTACTCTTGGTCGTATACTAGTCGTACTTTACGACTAATTTGTAACCAATTAGCCTATTCCGAAACCACAAAACCCCAAACCCTAAACCCCAAAACCCCAAACCCCAAACCTAGGAAAAAAACCCCAAATCCCAATCTCAAATGTAATTTGATACATTTTCATTAGCCAAAATACAAAGTTTTTTTTTTATAACTAATTCATATATAATTGAGCAAACCTTGATAAGTTATATATATATAAATGCAACACAAATTAAAGAGTTTAATGATATTGTAAAACAAAAACGTTATAACATATAATAATGAAACTCGATCACTCGTCTTCAGAAACATCATCCACTTCATCATTTTCTTCAAATTCATCTTCGTTGGCTTCGTCAGTTGCATCCTCTGGACGTTCTTCATATCCAGGATTATGCGGATCAACAAGTAAGATATCATCTAAAGCTTGTTCGGCTACTTCTACTTCATTTACTGCATCTTCTTGTAAAGGCGGTTTTTCATCCGTTAATAATCGGCCCCGAGGTGTAACTTTCATAGCGGCTAACCAAGATATTCCTGATTGTATGATCCTCGAAGTTATATACCTGCAACTGCTTCGTGAACGTTTTTTGGAAGCAACTCCGCAAATGCAAATGGAAGAAGTCGTTGCATAAAAAACATGACAGTCATGACTCTTAATCTCTGAAAACTTTTGTCCCTGATTATCAACACATCTTGATAGATTTGAAACATATCCATCGGAAAACTTCACATCTGATGCCACCCACTTGAACAATGCCGCTTTTGCTTCTGCTGACAATCTGAAAATGGGAACCGTGATTTTTCCATCGTTTTTAATATGCAGCTCAATCCTATAACATTATGCAGGCAGATCCAACCTTGACTTCATGTTATCTTTTGTCTTTCCGGGGACGTTTAACAAAGTATATAGATGTTGTCAAAGAAGTTCTTCTCTATATGCATGACATCAAGATTGTGGCGCAGAAGTAGATCTTTCCAATATGGAAGTTCCCAAAATATACTCTTTTTGTACCAACTATGCTGTGTCCCATAACCATCAGGCATATTTGCAAGTGTATGCCAATTACCCCCTTTGGTGATTGTGGCTTGTCCACCATAGTGATCAATATCCTTCTCGATTTTTCTCTAGATAAATATGGTGGTGCGGTGTCTCGTACAACCCTTTTTGACCGAAACAATTTCTTGTTCCATCGGTACGGATGGTTAATGGGAAGAAATCTCCGATGACAATCAAACCAGGACGTCTTCCTCCCATTCTTCAGCTGAAATGCGTCTGTGCTTCCCATACAATAAGGACAAGACAGCCTCCCATGCGTCGTCCAACCCGACAACATCCCGTATGCAGGAAAGTCACTAATAGTCCACAAAAGAACTGCTCGCCTTGTAAAGTTTGTTCTTGTTGAACAATCATATATCTGCACGCCATTTGACCATAATTCCTTCAATTCTTCTATCAAAGGCTGTAAGAAAATATCCAGGGACCTCTTCGGATGCTTTGGACCAGGTATCAATATACTCATGAAAAGCAATTCTTTTTCCATACACATCTCTGGTGGAAGGTTGTATGGCGTCAAGAAGACTGGCCAAAGCGAGTATTGTCTTCCAGACATCCCAAACGGACTAAAGCCATCTGTGCAGAGCCCAAGATAAACGTTGCAGGGGTTGCTTGCAAAATCAGGGTACACCTTATTCAAGTGTTTCCACGCTTTTGCATCAGAGGGATGATTGATCTCTCCTTCCTTCTGATCATGTTCCGTATGCCATCTCATCGATGATGCCGTCTTCTCAGATTGATATTATCTCTTTAATCTATCCTTAATAGGTAAGTACCACATCCGCTGGTATGGCACTCTAGTCCGCCCACGTCCTTGCGGTTTATATCGAGGCTTCTTGCAAAATTGACACTTTAACAATTCTGCATTATTTCCTTAATATATCATACAATTGTCTATGCATACATCAATCATCTCCGAGGGTAAGCCAAGACCAATAACAAGTTTTTGAATCTCGTAATAAGATTCAGGACACAAATTATCTTCATGCAAATACTCTTTAATCAACTCAGCCCATGCATCCATACAAACTTCAGGTAAGTTATGATCAGTTTTGATATTCATCATCCTAGCAGCCAATGATAATTTAGAAAGACCTTCTCTACAACCTTCATAAATTGATTCATTTGCTGCTGCTAGCATTTTGTAAAATCTTTTTGCATCCAAGTTAGGCTCCTCTATATTTTTGGCCTCATCCTCTATTGCTGATGTTTCACGAAATGCATCGGTAACCATATCATGCATCCTATCATGATCTACCATGTGATCTTCTTCAATGACACTATCGAAAGGCAAATGTGGTACATCTCTGCTGTTACGAACATTTTCAACCTGATTACTACTACTAGCTTCATTCCAATGATCATCCTCTCCGTGGTTAAACCAAATATAGTAATGTGGAGTAAATCCTCTATTTACTATATGTTTCCAAACAGTTCCACTAGCAGCAAACTTCGTATTATTGCATTTACGACACGGACAGAACATTTTACCCGTTTCTTTTGTGAGAGGCGTCTGTCCCGTCTGGTACATGAATATCTCTGCTTCGTTGAGAAATTCGTCTGTTACTCTTCCCCTTGAATCTTTATGCACATACATCCAACTTCGAAACTCATAAATATTTCTAGACATTTTTTTTCTCTTTTTGTGTTTTTTTTTTTGGTGCATCTTAAGAGTGAGGGAGAAGATGATATTTATAGAGAAATTTCGATTTTGGTACAACAATTTTTCAACGAATTTACGTTTGATCATAACTTAACAACCAAAGTACAACTACTTTGCTCGTGAAGTAGTCGTCAATCGGATGCTATATATTTAGATGTAAGTTAGTCGTAACCTCCTTACGACTAGTTCACGACTACAGGAAAAGCTAGTCGTAAAGTAGATGTAATATTTACTCGTGAATTAGTCGTCAATCAGATGTTAAATTGGGAAGTAAGATAGTCGTAAATTTACATCTAATGTAAGACCACAGGAAAATCTGGTCGTACATTAGATGTAAAGTTACGACTAGTTTACGACTAATCTTATTAGTCGCAAATTTACCTTCATTTTACGACCAATCTTGTTTTACTCATAATGTAGTCGTAATATGGTCCTTAATTTACGACTACACATGTGTGGTCGTAAATTATGGTCGCTAATCACATGTTCTCTTGTAGTATATGTCTCGGCTCCAATATTCTCAGCAGCCTCTTTCTCCTTGGTTGCAGCCTTCTCAGCCGGAGCCTTCTCATATGTTGCCTTCTTCTCAGCAGCCTCCTTCGCTGCAGCCGAACCTACACCATAGAAAAAATGATACAACTCAATACACATTCTAGTAGTTCTAGTTGTCCTACTAATACCATTCGAATATTTCTACTTGTCCTAATGTTACCAACATTAGTAGTCCTAGTAGTCTAACTACTCCCAACCGAGTAGTTATACTAACCATTAGGCTCCTCGATCAGAGGCTGTTTGTCTTGACCCTATTTCTCAGCCGCAGCATTCTCCTCAGCAGCTTTCTTCGCCTGATACAGCTCCCTCAAGGCTTTCAAGGCTTTCTTCTCCTCCGATGCTTTCTTCTCCCCAGCATCTTTCGCCTCCTCTGCTTTCTTCGCAGCTGCCTCTTTCTCCTCTGGTTTTTTCTTCTTGGCAGCCTCTTTCTCCTCTAGTTTTTTCTTCTTGGCAGCCTCTTTCTCCTCCGCTTCTTTTTTCTTAGCAGCCTCTTTCTCCTCTGCTTCTTTCTTCTCGGCAGTCTCCTTAGCAGCTGCCTCTTTCTCCTCCTCTGCTTTCTTCTCTGCAGCTTCTTTCTTCTTCAAGTGATAGAACTCATTCAAGGCTGCTTTCTTCTTCTTCGCCTCCTCGGCTGCTTGCTTCGCGGCAGCCGAACCTACACCATAGAAAAAATGGTACAACTCAATACACATTCGAGTAGTTCTAGTTGTCCAACTAATACCATTTGAGTATTTCTACTTGTCCTAATGTTACCAACACTAGTAGTCCTAGTAGTCTTACTAAATACCAACCGAGTAGTTCTACTTGTCCTAATGTTACCAACACAAACAGATTTAAGTTCAGATTTACCTTCTGATGTTCCAGCCTCGGCCTGCTGCTTCTTTGCAGCCTCACCTACACCATAGAAAATTTCCATCAGTATTGGTACAACACTAGTAGTTCTACTTGTCTAAATAATACCACAAAACATTTTATCGGTTTTAAAAAATCTAGGAGGCTCATAACCCTCCTGATAATCCATAGATCGTCTTTGATTCAACTCCTTCTCCACAACTACCAGCCTTTCGTTCATTAGCTGAACCTGCTCCTTAATCGATTGAAGACCTTCTTCCATCGGCTTCATCATCAACTCCATCATCCTCTTGATCTCTTCTTTCAACCCGCCTCCTTTTTCCCTAAGCGTTGGCTCAACTAGCCCTTCTGCTTCTTCTTCGTTTTCTACTTGGACTGGTACCTCTTCTACAACTTCTATAGTTCAGTATTCAACATCCCTCTTAAGGAGATCCTCCCACAATATCTTTGCTTTTTCCCAAAACAGTGCCTTGTTCCATCCGTTAACGATAGGGTCACACACGTCATTTTCTTAAGCTCCACGTCGTCCAAAGTTTCTTCATCCAAGACCTTGGACAGGAGTATCGCCTCTCCTTCCGTGGGGACCAAAACACTCTTGATTCCCTGAAAAAAAAAAAACAAATGTCAATAACTAATACAAGTTGTACCAACTACAATATTAATACATATTGTTGTCTCTCCAAGCTTCTCATAGATGTCTCCTAGACCAAAGCCAGTTGTGCCACTCTTGTTGAACTGTCTTTTGCACATTCTTGGACACTCATCAGTGAAGTGTCCTTCCGCTTGTTTTCGATAGTCAGCATCCAAAGATGAGATGCATTCGAACGCCAAAATCTGCACATAAAGTTGAACCAATTATAAAGTATTGTACCAAAATATCAATTATAATAATAGCAAAAAAAAATAATTCTATTTACCTCCAATGGGTTGATGAACCCGGGAAATATATAGCTAGCGTCCTCCCGCATCGATCCATTAAAGTTGTCCCCTACATGCTTGATTTGGAATATGGAATCTTCAAATGTGAAACGTCCCCATGGGAACGTTACACACGCCTCAAGATCATTAACAACTTGCAGAAAGAATGAGTCTATGACAGAATCATGCTTCGATCTCTCCCATAAAACTGTCGCTAAGAAGTAAAGTACCAGCATCTTCAGTCTATTCTCACTACCATCATACTTCATCTTCTTTAACCGAGATAACACATCTGATTCATGTACTTAATTCTTATCGACTTTCTTTTCCCAAAATTGGCTCCTCGCCCAACTAAAATCGCCCAACATCTCCTTATCCTCTGGGTATTGGTGGCAGAACAACCCAGAGAGGAGGGCATGTTCCCTGATCGAGTAGCGAATTGGGATACCATTCACAACAAACCACACCTGCTTTTTCTTGTCAACTTTGGCTGTCCGCAGAAGCAACATGTGCACAGCTTTTGGCTTCCGAGTTCTCTGGCTGGTCATATGCATGATATGTTTGAACTGCAGGTGTTTAAGAAACCAATTCTTCTCAACTTTTTCCAAACCCATATTTTTAAACAGCTCTTGGAAATACCGTTGATGGCATTTTGCGGCGACACTGATGCTCTTTTTGAGGTCCTCGGGTGGAAAGATAAATCCTTCGGGTCGCATTGGCTCAACATCCTGAAAACAAGTAAAACGAACAATTTAGAACTTCTAAAAATATGAGTAGTTGTACTAATAGTACTAGTAATACAGAAACAAATAGCACAAGTACGAAAGTAGTTGTCCTACTTAACCTACATAGACGACTACTACTAGCACTCCTAGTTGTCCAACTTAGACGACTACTACTAGCTGTCCAAGTTGCCCTAGTTGTACTGAAATTTGTAGTTGTCCTAGTTGTTTTAGTTTTCTTTTCATTCTTAGTTGTTTTAATTGTTCTGCAATTCCTACTTGTTATAATCCTATTATCGCATAAACAATATCGAATTCAAAAATATCATAACTTCTTACTAGATTATCTCCATAATTTATCTACTAATTATGCCAAAATAAAGTTATTAGTACCAATGCAACTTCAATAATTCCACACAACTAGTACTACTCGTATTTCAACATATCCAACTTACAAGTACAACTAGTATAAATCTCAAATTCAATAAATCCATATATAGTATGTTTATTTTTTGTAAATATGATGATAGTATATGGCAAAACTACGCTAGACGTTAGTCGGGCGGCAGGTGAGAGTCTTGCGACTTATCAAAAAATCGGGGATTAATCGGGGAGTACGCGGGGACTAGTTTTTAATAAAGTTTAATATATTTTTAAATATTTTTATTTTTTGAAAACATATATGATTCATTGATAAAATTTATAGACACAAGCTGAAGTTATATATTTATTTCTCCACAAATACATAGTTCAAAACCTATTCAACCATAAATTACAATTTTGTTTTGTGTTCTCAAATTTACAATACACCAAATAAATTATATATAACACCAAATTTAAATTTGACATGGTCTAAAGCTTGACCAAATCCAAATTAAACCAGATTTAACCAGACTTGGTTTGATTAATAAAAAGAAGAAAAAGAAAAAAAAAACTAATTTAACAACACCATTTGAGATTATGAGTTGCTCCTCCGACACCAGAATAGATTTTGTTCCATGTTTTAGTGTGGATTTGGGCTTAAGGGGTTTTCTCTCGTTGCTTCTTTAAGACTTCAAAGTTATATTATGTTTTGGATTTCCGCTGTTTAAGTTTTAAAGGAATGGTTTGTCTAAAGACGTTTTGAACTGATTCTGGGAACAAGATTGTTGCAAGTGCTTCTTTGTGTCTTAAACCAATGTAAGTGACATACTGCAAAGTGGACGAATTTGAACGAACTGAGACAACAACTCAATCCAACTAATTTTCAGTCACTTTATAAACTTTTTGTAATGTCGCTTTTTATATTGTCATTTGATCACATGATTAGGTGCAATCGAACTTTTCTAACCACTTCTTGATATTTGGCTGACCTTTTGCTTCATTTCTACTCTCAAGTAGTTGTACCTTTCTTAACCGAATGACTCTGACAAATCGGGAGAAAACAAAGAAAAGAAAAGAGTGTCATCTCTACACTTAAACGCAACTAATTGAATAAGAGAAAGAACACAAGCAAATATACTTTTCATACAAGCAACCTCCACTAGTGTTAGTTCCTGTCAACGTAATTCTAGAAGCAGCAGACAAAGACACGAGAGAGAGAAATCATATGAAAGTAATTAACCTTTATTTCAACGGGTTTCCTCTGACCGTGTCTTCCTCAACCTCCCACGAGTCATCCTTATCGTCTGTTCCATTACCGTCTCTTTTGGACCTTCCTGGTTCGAATCTCCGTTCACTGATTCCACTTCCACTTCTTCTATCTGCATTGGTTCCGCTTCCACTTGTGTGGTTGGTTGGGTTGTGTTCGCGGTTGGGGAAGAGACTAACTTTTGTACTATCTGAGTGATGCCCACGCTTTTGGTATCCGTGGCTGGTGCAGAAGTAGGTTTCGGAGGACCTGCAGCTTCATTACCTTCACTGTCACTTGAAGATGAGCTAGACGACGACGAGGGCAAAGCTCCTTCTTCAGATTCTGGTTGAGCGTTAGGAGCTTTCTTAGGCTTAGCAGGAGCTTGATTAGCTCTGCCTCCACGTTTCTGAATCAGAAACGAATATATGAATATGACAACAGATAATGATAACTTTAATTACTTATCCATCAGAGATTGTTTCACTCATTACCTGAGGTTGCTGCTGCGGCCTTGGAGTTGATTGTGCAGCAACATACTGAAGAATCTCAAAGATTCTGGTCTGACCATAGCTTGCAACTCGTTGCCAGTATATAACTGCCATATCTCCAGCTCTTGTCCTTAGCTCCAATAAACTATGGTCTATGTCATTCTCATGTTGTGAGAGATATGGCCTAAAGAAAGACTCGTAGACATATGTAGTACCCTGAACAATCAAAGACAAAAGGATCATGTACAAATAAGAAGACTCGTGTTTCTCGTTCGATCAAATATTATACACTTACCCTGGTTTTAGGATACCACAGGTATACAAAGAATGCTAACTTGGCTTCACTGTACATTGGAACCCTTTGAGGAGAAATGAACACAAAAACAATCAGAAAAAACATTTTCGTACTTGGAGAAATCAAGTGGAGTTTTGTTTAGAATGCTGACCATGAAACAAAAGCATCACCAACTCTCTCGAAAACTGTCAAGCAAGCAACCAATATCCTGCAATTTGATAGTTTAGTTGTACGTAAGTAAGTCATTTTCTGAAGCACAAACGCCAAAACTTTAACTTCATAAAGGTGAATAAAATACCAGTACTGGCACCAAAAGCGAAGTTGCTCAATCTCAGGCCTATTCTTTTCAACAGTCTTGTAGCATTCATACGCAGGGTAAGCATAACCCAACAACATCCTGCAACAGATGCACGAATTTAGCAAATGACATATCCAAATATCATTTGAGCAAAACAAATCGTAAGTGGATAGTATGGTTTCGTACACCAATCCTCTTGTAAGAAACGATCCAATCATCTTGAAGAACTGATTATCAAAAAAGAGAAGAAATCAATTGAGACATTAGAGTTCGAGTGGTTAGTATAATCACGAGCTTATTCATCAAATACAATCTTGAAATTGAATAAAGCCTTTAACCAATCGTCATTTTCTCCGTTAAAAATGAGCTTAAGCTGTGTATAAGCAGAGATTTTCACAATAAAAGGCAATGAAATTGAGAATTGAACACATAACAAACTCAAAATCACAACACACGAAACAAATTAAAGCAGAAGTAGACTGAGATTTTGGAATTCGCCATTAAAAAAAAGCTAGGGCAAAGCGATCGAAGCTAGATGATGATTTTGGCAGCAGAAAGTTAAATCAGAGAGCAACAAATACGTATTCTCGGATTCTCAGTATAAAGAAACGAAAACCTAAAAAGACAGGAGAACGCCGATTCGAGAGATCGGGAACTGCCGCTGAAGAGAAGCTCAAGTTACCGACGGAGGAGGAAAGTATAGTCGTGAGAAGAAGAGCTGTGAAAAACTTCGGCGAGAAGCAGAGACGGTGAGAGGAGAAACTCCGGCGGATATAAATAATCGGAGAGTGAAAGAAAAATCGGCGTTATCTAAATTTCAAAATCACTTCTCTCTCTCTCTCTCTCGATTTGCTTTCTACAGTTTTTTTTTTTTAAATCACGCCTCGTTGAAATTATGGATTTTGAGTACCCTTGAAATGCAATTTTGGCCAAATATAATATAATATTTTAATTTAATTTCTTGATTTACGACCGTTATAAGCAAGGTATTGATTTTTTTTTTCCTTGTATTGCATCATATGTCTGTTTTGAAATCATTTACATTTTTTATGACTAATAAAATCATTTATCATTTGGTAATTATGCTTTTGTTTCCCTAAACACGAGCATTAAGGATAAATCAAATATGCACCATGTAAAAATATATGGAATTTTTTTAGGTGGGATGACCAAAAAACCATGTGAAATTGAAAAAAAGTTGGTTATGATATTTAATACAATACAAGAAATAGTAGCAGACCCGCGATTGCGCGAAGCAATTTATTTTTGTTTTTCATAACTTGGCTTTGAAAAATTCATTTTGTTTTTTTTTTGCAGATATAACAAAACTCTTCGTGGGGAGTTACAAGTTTTATAGTAGTGAAAAGTTACAATAAATAAGATTAATTTTTTTTTTTGGATGATTAATATATAAATGGAACTGATTTGTTGCATGAGAATCTTTATTTGTTGGAGTATGAAAATCTATTTTATTAATTCAGAGATACTATATGGAATAAACATTTTCCTCATGTGTTATTTACAAGAAATGCCATTGATATTTAATGAAAATGGTAGAATTTCATTAAGAATAATTTAGAATAAACATATATGTAAACTATAATAGTTTTAAATTTTTAATACACTTGATCACATATGATCATGTAGAGATTAGTTACCATAAATAAAATATATTAATTACATATGTATCAAAACAATTTAAAATAATAGGTCTCACTAATAGAAAACAAAATAGTAATAAAACAATACATATGTATATATATATATTAGATATTAAATCAATGATAAATATTATAAAAAAAATTATTTTTATAAACAATAAAATTAAATTTTGGTAATATATACACATAATTAACATACAAATATATTTGGTAAATATATACGTAAAGTAACATAAATGTATATTTTGTATTTTCAATTTGATATATATATATATATATATTATTCACATAATGAGACATAGTATAATATAATTTTAAATATATACAATTAATATAATTTCTATTGTAATAAATGGTTATTTGTTTATTTTATTTAGTAGAGTAGGTTGAGAGAAAAAAAAACCATTTGAAAGAGCTTGATTGGTAGAGCGTTTAGAAGAACATTATGCTCTTCATTGGCCAATCAACTTTGGTGAATTAAGCATTTAGAAAAGCATTTATAAACTGTGAATGTTCTCTAAATGTTTCTCCCTCTTATGTTCTCATATGATCTCGGCCTTGGTTGGAAGAGCATTTTTTAGAGCATTATGTTTTTCATCAGCAAATCAACTTTTGTACATAAAGCATTTAGTTTAGCATTTAGAAGCAGCTAATGCTCTCCAAATGCGCTTCACCTCTCTGCTCTCAGATGAAGCGTTTTGTAGAGCATTTACCTTTTAAATATTTAAAAATTCTAAAATAATTATATATAATTAATTTATTATGTTAAATAATACAAAAAATTATAGTTATATTCAATTGTAAATTTTAGACTTCTAAAATTAATATTTATCAATAAATTATTTTTATTATATTTATAATTATAAAAATAAAATTAATAAATAATTTTTTAAAATATAAAAATATATTACAATAATTACATGGTAAGTATATATAATACTATAAATAAATATCTTCAATAGATTTGTCGAATTTTATATATAACTGCTCACAACTGCCAATCATTTCAAAAGATATATTAATCAGAGCATACAGCTTCAGCAGCATACAGCTTCTGCTACTCACTGCTACCGCTTTACTATCAGCTATACATAACCCTTATATGGAGCTGTTTGCTAACTGACACTTTAAATATTTAGAAGTTTTAAAACAATCATGTATGATTAATTTATTTTGTTAAATCATATCAGAAAGTTATGTTTGTATTCAATTGTAAATTGTATAATTTTAAAATTAATACTTATCACTAATTGTATTTTGTTTTATAACTATAAAAATAGAAATTAATGAAAAATTAAAAATAAAAATTATTATTATGATAATGATATTGTGAATGTAAATATATATAATGCATATATTATTTATATATAAGCTAACCAAGTTTTGTAACCTCCGATCACAAACTTGGGGTTTGTAAAAGCAGAACAAACAAACGAACAAGTACAATGGAATCGCTTCGGTCGTTTCAGGTAGCTTCTCAAATGAAAGATGCACTGAAACGATCGCTAAACTATGTGTATCAAAACAGTTTGGTTCTCAACAAAATACCTTGTGCATTATCAAAATTGTGTTCTTGCTCATATATTGGCTCTATTTCTTCTATTGACTAGACTTCTTTTTTTGTCTTCTTCTCTTCTTTTTGTTTGCAACCTTCTCCTCAGTGAGTTCACTTTGAGGGCTTTCGTTTTTTTCCTTCTCCTCAGTGACTCCACAAGCAAGGATTATGTTTCTCTTCTTCGTCTCCTCAGTGAGTCGAGGCCTTTTGTGTTCCCCTCTATTGTCCTCATTGACTTCACTTCGAGGCCTTTTGTGTTGCAGATTGATTTCTTGTTCATTCTTGGCTCTGTTTCTTCTATTAGCTAGATTTCTCTCTCTCTTCTCTTTCTCCTTGCGCTTTCTGTTTGCCGTTTTCTCCTCCTCGGTGAGATCACTTCGAGGCCTTTTGTGTTCCAGTCTATTGTCGTCACTTCGAGGCCTTTTGTGTTCCAGATTGATTTCTCCTTTGCTTGCTCTGTTTCTTCTGTTAGCTAGATTTCTCTCTCTTTTCTCCTTCTCCTTGCGCTTTCTGATTGCCGACTTCTCCTCCTCGGTGAGCTCACTTCGATGGCGGCTTCTGTCTCTCTTCATCTTCCCTGTAGTTAATTCACCCTGAGGGTGTTTCCTCTGTACCTCACTCCCTCGGAATGATGCGACTTTTCTCGACACTAGACTGTTGTGGAATATAGTATTCGGACACAACGCTGGTGCGGAGTTGATGAGTGTATTGTCGGGTTGGGACTTTACTGTTTGTAGCACAAGCCTGTGCGCTGCCTTCCCAAGCCTATCCCCAGAAATGGATCCTTGTGGGTTAGACCTGAAAAAACAATGAGAAAATGGATTGAGACATTTAACACCATCTCGCGAGACTTTAGGTATCACAAAGACTCACCTCTTGATTTTTATAATCTTTGAAGGAACTCGTCTTCTATCACCATCTTCATGCCATAGATTAGCTCCACCTTTTAAATCCGCTCGTTGTACAGTCTGTGAAGATGAAAAATGAAGAACACTGTAATCACTTGTAAAACCCAACAAAGCAGCTTCGTTTATTCTTCACCTCAAACTTCAAACCCCAAGAAAAAATACAACTATACCTTTTTAGGGAGCACCACTCCTGGAGGCGAACAAGCAATGTTGCTGCCTCTTAGATCATCTGGAAGTTTGTATATGGCACAACTGTGCAAACAGAAAAAGAGTAATGTTAGTTTGGTAAAGCTCAAGAAGATGACAAAAAAGTGACAAAATCCAAATTCGTAATCAAGGGCTTACATGACTTGATTGGCTAAAACATCTTCCATGCCCTCGATTGGGGAGCTGAAGCGTGGAGGCTGACTATCTCCGTCACATGAAGCTAAGTAACCATTCATCCCTTCACTGCATTTATCAAGGAATTTTTTCGATTGTAAATTCTAATTATCCCCAACTTGACTTAGTACCAACTGAGTCAACTATTTTCGAGATTCAAACACAAACCTTAGTCCAGGGTCAATTTTTTCAGTAACTGTAGCTCGTTCTTTGTTGCTCAAATTGATGGTACGGCCACTAAGAGAACGGATGAGCTCAGCAAGGGGATGAGATGAAACCACAAAGAGCATGTCACACAAGACACTGTTTCTTCGAATTTCTTCGTTCTGGTAAAAATAAATGGAATAAAAACAAAATTACAGAAAATGAACACTACAAAAGTTCATATCTAGAAAGGAGATAGGCTGTACCGTCAATGAGTGCTCCACTTTTGCGGCTGCATCCAGAAGACGCTGTTCTTCGATGAAAGGCAATTTTGCTATACCCTTTACAAGGAAAGATAGAAAACATGAGACCGCAGAATTTACATCTAACTTTAGAAACCATGAAAGTCACGAAACTATCAAGTCTGCCTTAATGAGCATGAAAAGACAATCAAACCTGCCAAGAATAACGCTTTCCATTCATGTCAATCTCAAAATCTGCACACCAAAAAAGGTAAATGAGAGACGTGGATTGCACAATACCACAATGAAAGAGACTAATTCTGCAAAAACCTCATACCGGGAGGATAAAACTCAGCTATAGGTGAATTTGGATCTGTCATCAATTCCCTAAAGCACTCTGGGAGAGCATGTGCACTGAGAAAGGAATACAATGAGCAAATCAGTGACTGTAGAGAGAAATGATGAATACTCAGAAATACAGATAGAATTACCTTGCAGATGGAAGAACTGCCAGAAGCTGATTGAATGGTTTAAACGGGGAACCTAGTTCGAACTTAATATCTAGCTTATCAAGGAGCTTGAGATCAGATGCGAAAGGTGCATAATGATATGGATAAAACCTGCACAACAAACACGCAGTTAACCAAAGACAAACAACTGGGAGTAGGGAAAAGTGTGAATCAGTTCGGTCATTTCTGCTAAAGTTGCTATTACTACGGCCAACTTGCCTCTCTAGAACAAGGTCATTTTGGAACTAAATCACGTTCCCACAATGAAAGCAAAACTCAAAACATCTTAGCTGAAATTACTAGAGGATATGTTTAAGTAGAAGATGCACGGCACAAATATGCTGGGAATCTTACAAGTTTTAATATGCTGGGAATCTTACACGTAAAACTTGGTATATTGAACAGTCTACACAAACGTGAAGCATGATGCGTAAATTAAAAGGAGGATTACAATCCTAATGGACAATACGTTCATCTAAGTGCAAAACTCATCCTGCTTCAAAATATTACAAGAAACGAACCACAGAGAAAATAACGAAATGCGAAAAGTATAATACATATGTATGAGGATGACAAGAAACTGACCAATTCCATGAACAAACACCATGATAATAGTAATGCATTATCCAACAAAGACCTTCTGTGTACTTCAAAACCTGGCCAATGATAGCATAAGAGTAAATTGGTGCATTCGGAGTGACGTAAGCGTAATTTATTTCGTTAAATTACACGCATGGGAAACTCACAACATCTTTGCGTATTTGTTCCATTTCCTCTATAGACTTAGCTGTGAATTTCTCCTCATAGTATCTCTCCCTCCATCCTTGTACACCTAGCCTAACCTGATCACACACCAGCCATGTGAAATTGCCAGCGTGATACGGCAGATATCAAAACCAAACTCATGAAGATTTAGCATTCATGCAGATGGAGACATAGCTGAAATAAAACTGACCTTATCTTCTTCGCCTTTTCCTGAGCTGAAGCCATCTGATTTCTCCCGCAACAGTTTCTTAAGCTTAAACTTCAATTCTTCTGTGTTATCTTGTTCCTGAAACACCACTTGTTACTTTAGGTACTTGAAATGAGAAACTAAAGCTCAAGTCCCTAAATAACATCAAGCAAAAATAAAACAGCAAAACTTGAAATGGAGAAAGAGAAAATAGTTTACACTTAACCAACAAAGGTTAAAATCAAACAGAAGAACTATGATCCAACCAAAAGGCAAAAAGATAGCTAGAAAATTATTGAAATTTCTCCTTAGATACAAGATGGCTTACTTCTTCTTTGATGCTATATTCTGTTTCCACATTTGCCACACCCATGTTATCATCCAGTGACGGACGCAACGAATCGGACACTTCAACTAGAGAATCTAGTTGCACAATCGGGTCATAGTTACATTTTCTGCTCGATTGAGCTCGGTCACGACTAAACCTTTCCGATTGTCTCTGCAACAGATATCACAACACTTGCATCATTGAAAAACTATCCCATACAAATTTATTAGAAATTGGACCTTTCACGTTTTCTGAGCGTTCATTTTTGGTGGATCAAAGGAGTGTCGTACAAGGTAGTGTAGACAATTTACTAACCCATGCAGAGAGAGGCATATGGCCCATTTTTCAGAAATAGAGAAGCAAAATGGCAGTATTATTAAGAGGTTTAGCGTTTCAAAACATTCACTTCGTTTAAGCATTTTCTTAGGTTTTCCACATGATCTTAACTTAAGTTAAGATCCATTTAGACCCATTTAAGTTTCTTAAGTAAGCCCTCTCAATAAGAAGCTAGACACTCCCCGGCCTAGAAGTGCACAGTAATATTTATAATCGCTTAGCTTCCATCATAATATCATAGAATGAAACAAAATGCAGATAACTAACTTATAGAAGGACACTTACCTGATGTGTTTGTGCTCTCCTCTGAAATATATTATTTTCATAGAGCCCAACGGCTTGGATAAAATGCTCCACGTTCTTTAAACTTAGCTGGAAGTTAGAAGATGAAAGTCTTAAAACGATAATCCAACAGCCACATCAAGTAAGAATGTAAGATAAAGAAAACAATGCACCTTGCTTCCATTGCTTAAGTAACTTGTAATCGATCCAAATTCCTTCTTGTACACAGACATAAGTAGTTCTATAGCACCCTACAAGGCAGCAATATAATCAGAAAACCATTTCAGATTTTTTTTCATACTTGTCAAGCCGTTCTAAGTAAGCTCATAGACTTTCATTGACACAAAGATGCGTCATTTAAATTGGAAGAACACAAACTAAGATTACATATGCACTAAGCCATTGTATAGCAAAGAAATTTTAACTACAGATGAAGCCTTCTATAAACATTTCTAAAGGAGTGATTCCAAACTGCGAATGATCTAATATAGGAACAGGGGAAACTCACATATCTAAGAATTACTAATTTTCAGCAGATATCAAACATTTAAGATGATGATATATGATCCTACACTGTACAAGACATTTTGCAGGCTGGAACAAAGTTATATCACCAGAAAACTAAGATAGAACAAACCTCCCGTATCTCTAGTGTAGGCATGTGTGGCAGGAAATCATTCCCAACAAAAAAACAGATGAAGATGAAGTCATCAATTATGCGGTCCAAATGTTTTTGCAATTGCGAGTTAGGTATCTGCATGTCGTGCTCCAAATACTCTCGAAGCGTCCAGATATTGACGAACTGCTCAAAGATAGGGGAGCTTAATGAATATGCTAAAGATATTAATGAGCCTTTTACATAGCATATTGATGTGCATAACCCTAGAAAATACCTGGTATGGCTTCTTAGCCACGACTTCTGTCTCAGCTTTATCAAACATTTCTCCTGCCTTCCTCTTTACCTTGCCCTCACAATCTGCTGCTCGGTGCCCTAGCTGACCACATAAGAAGCATTTGTCTTGTTGTCCAGGAGTGAAAACAACCTAGGTGAAGTCACCACGAGGAAAACACAGTTAAAATTTCTATTAGTGAGTCTCGAAATCTAAAAGACTAACATACAAATTTGTCACTACTTTCAGATGTTAATCACATGTCAAACTACACTGAAGAAGCAAGTGTTGAGATAAAAAACGAGATAGAGTGGTGCAAACCTCACGAAGGATTGAAATATGAATTTCGTGGGTGGCCAAAGCCAGCATGATCAAGTCGGCGTCCTGTTATTCACAAATCATTAGTAGAAAGGCCTTATTAACTAGCTCGATCAAGATCACAAACCTTATTGAAAAACATAACATGTAGGAACATAAGAAAATAAGAGATAAAAGGAGGTTACATACCAAACCATACAGACAATGACAAGTGTTTGGGTTGTAACCAGGATGGTTCTTTTGAAGACGTATGTAAGACATGATCTTGTGTTCCCCCTCACCCGGAACATTAGCGTCTGAGAGGATAACCTTCAGAATAAGAAAAACATGAGCAAAACCTGAAGTATGAAAGTAAACAGCCACAAGCAAAATGTTAGAGACCTGAGTTAATTAGTACCTTAATCTTTTTCCAACCAGGATCAGAATTTAGTCTAACGTGAATGTAGTACTGCAACGCAAATGACAGAGTAGACATGAACTCCGTTCCAGGAGTTATAACATTAGAGTCAAAAACTTGGGAGTCCATCTTAGGAGGCAACCTCTTCCCTTCACTCTCAAACTCTTGACGCAGCCGCTCTTCTTCAGCTGCCTAAAACAGCAGGTAAAAAGATTAAAATTTCTACCTTTTCTTCTAATTGTACTCTGAAGAGCTAAGTAGCCTAAAAAGGAGTTAAGAAATAGAATTATAAGACGAGATTCGTGGAGAAAAAATTATGGCATTTATTGATGGTAATGTAACAATTTTCTTCAACATAGTGACTGATTCATCTGGTAGATGCACGATTAAATTGTGGATCACACCCAATAACAGGACTGATGCAACTATTCTTAACTTCAGATAAACGATGCATAAGCCATAAATTACAGCTATATGATCACAAGGGGAAACGCATTACATGCTATATTATCAAACATAGTGACTGATAAATAAAGTTCTGGCATTTCATAACAACTGTTTTCAACATAGTGACTTAATCATCCAGTAGAATCTTATGATCACACACGATTCATCTGCGGATCAAACACAATAACGGGACTGATGCATAATTAACATAGAACGATTATGAACACAGGGATAAAGGCGCATTACTCGCTATAACTAAGTTACTAAGACAATCTATCAGAGCAAGCACAAGATTAACACAAACTTCAAATAGACAGAATTGAAAGTAGATGATGGTACGTACTGCTTCCGCTGCATCCTTTGCAGCTCTGAACCTTCTGGATCTCTGTTGATTCATTTTAGCTCTTGGAGCAACACCATCTAAAAATCACATACAAACAAAAATCAAAACACAGGACAAAAAAAAAAAAACAGCTCAGAACAATGTAGTTTCATATAACACACTCACCAATAGCCAAGAACAACAGCTTCCGAGGTCGAACCATGACAAAAAGCCTGTCTAGGTAATCGAACATGCATTGAAACACTTCCGAAAACGTTGTCGGAGAAGACTGAGGAAAAGGTAATAACAACAAACTCAGATCCGATGAATGAGTTCGTATGTTTCGAAAGAAGAGCAAAAAGAAAACAAAAGCGTTTTACCCTGTCTTCAGGATGGAAACAAGGATGAATGATTCCGTTCATGTCGAGGTACAAATTGTCATACTCGACGCCGTTAGGATTAGGTTTGCTAGTGTCGACCGGAACCTTGACGCCGCCGATTTCGAG
The DNA here is from genome assembly GCA_010577795.1 of Isatis tinctoria. Classification (NCBI taxonomy): domain Eukaryota; kingdom Viridiplantae; phylum Streptophyta; class Magnoliopsida; order Brassicales; family Brassicaceae; genus Isatis; species Isatis tinctoria. The sequence continues at coordinate 21,062,087 of CM021250.1, forward strand.
TGGTTCTTCTTCGATGACATCTTGCAGAATCAACGGATACCTCTCGATTAACCATCTGTAGAACGATGGTACTCCCATCGGAAAAGTCCTGAAACCCTAAACCCTCAGCTACAAAGACTTGTGTTGCGGCAGAAGTAAACGGCACCGGAGCTTAAGGGGAAGATAAGAACATCAATGAGGATTCATCTCTTAGCTAATCGATACATAAAAGATGAAAAGACAGAGAAAGGGTTTTAGCGTTTATGACTTTGAAAGCGAGAGGAGAGGAGACAGACTCTTTGTAATGCTCGGACCGTCAGAAGCGAAGAAGAGGTTTTGGGGAGAAAACGACGTCGGAGAATATGATTTAGGTCTCTTCAGTTTTAAGGCTCAGCCCAATGGACATTATACTCGTAGGGCTCAAACATATATTGGCCCTTTCGGAATTTACAGTTAGGAGGTGTTATTGGATACTGTAATTTTGAAAAATACATTAAAAACAGATGTTATTGGATTGAGTATTTGATTGTTGATTCTAAAATACATTAAAAACAGTGTTATTCAACCTCTACCTTATAGAACGCGATTTGCTTATGAGATCAAGAACAAAAGAAATACCTCTTCTTTATTAGCTTAAGAAAATTGCTCAAAACTTAAGCTCTCAACTTTATCTCACAAGTTGTATCACATCTCGATACATACTTTATATAAGGATCAACAAAAGCCCTAACAGATACTTTAGATAACTCCTAAAATATAGGTGGTGTATATTAGATAACTCCTAAATACACTCTTGATCCTTATCTTCTTAATTCCTTAGTTTATCTTCAAGCTTATGTCAACAGTCTCCCCCTTAAGCTTGAGATCAACTTTTGACACATCATGGACTCCAATGAGTTCCCTCATTTCTCGAAACTTTAACCTTCCAAGTGCTTTCGTTAGTATGTCCGCCTTCTGCTCACTCCCTGGCACATGTTGCACTTCAACCTGTTCGTTCTCCACACATTCTCGGATAAAATGGTACCTTGTATGGATGTGTTTACTGCGACCATGAAAGACAGGATTTTTCGTGAGTGCTATAGCCGACTTATTGTCTATGCGAATCACTGTCCTTTCGTATGGCTTTCCAGCAACTTCTCCAAGCAATTCTTGAAGCCAAATCGCCTGCTTAGCAGCTTCAGTAGCTGCCATAAACTCAGCTTCACAGGAGGAGAGTGTGACGGTTTCCTGCTTCTGTGAACACCAAGTTATAGGACCGTTGTTCAAGTAGAACATGTGACCAGTGGTGCTTCTTCCATCGTCTGGATCCACGTTATGGCTACTGTCGCTGAACCCTACTAGTTCCATCTTCTTAGCTCGCTCAAATGTGATACCATAAGACAGAGTGCCTTGTAAATACCTCAATATTTGCTTCAGGGCAGCTTCATGTCATTCTTTGGGCTCCTGCATGTATCTACTGAGCACTCCTACACAATAGGATATGTCAAGTCGAGTGTGAACCAAGTATCTGAGGCACCCGATGTTCCTTCTATACTCTTTCTCATCCACACTTCGTTCTTCTTGCGCCTTCGAGAGCTTCAGGCCTGAGTCCATGGGGACATGACATGGATTACACTCTTTCATACCGCCTTCCTCTAGGATCTTTCTTGCGTATATCTCCTGTTTGAGTGTAATCCCTTCCTCGTGTTGAGTTACCTCAATACCAAGATAGTATGTCAGTCGTCCTAGGTCTCTCATCTTGAAGGTTGTGGACATGTCTTCCTTGAAGCTTTGAATCGTACCATTGCTTGAGCCTGTTACAAGTAGATCATCTACATATACGGCAACGAGTAGTAGGTGACCTTTTTCTTCTCTACGAAACAAAGAAGGTTCTTTAGAGCACTTTTCAAACTTCAATTCGCTTAGTACCTTGTTCAGTTTCTCGTTCCAAGCTCTAGGTGCTTGTCTCAGGCTGTAGAGAGCTTTATTCAGCTTATAGACTTTTTTCTCACCACCTTTCGCAACAAACCCCTCCGGTTGACTAACGTAAACCACCTCCTTCAATTCTCCGTGAAGAAACGCAGTTTTTACATCTAAGTGATGCACTTCCCATCCATTTGTTGCTGCGTATGCGATAAGAAGTCGAACTGTCTCGATTCTAGCCACATGAGCAAACACTTCCTCAAAATCAATGCCTTGTCTCTGAACATAACCCTTAGCGACTAATCTCGCTTTGTACTTGCTAACGCTTCCATCAGAGTTCCGCTTTATCTTGAAAACCCATTTTAAGCCGATCGGTTTGACTCCTTGTGGTGGATCCACTAAGTCCCATGTTCTGTTCTTAGCTATCGACAATAGTTCATCCGCACATGCATCTCTCCATACTTTCTCCAATTTTGCTTCCTCGTAGTTCCAAGGTTCTTCATCTACCAGAAGCAAAAGTCGCTCCACTTTTACCTCGGCCATAATCACGTAATCATCCATCCACTGAGGTTTGACTCTTTGCCTTGTGGATCCTCTCGGTGATGGATGAGCCAACTGCTCATCATTCTCATTGTGATCACTCTCATTGTCGTCTTCTGCATCGTTGGTCTCATTGTTACCAATGTTGTCATTGTTAGTGACATTCTCATTACCTTCTTCTCTGAGTCCGCTCGTTCCAGTGATCGTGTGTTGAATTTTAAACTCTCCTGGTTCATCTTCATTGGCTTTATTGGGATTGTTCCACTTCCAGCACTTTTCTTCATCAAAGATAACATCCCTGCTAACCACAATTTTGCGACTCGTTGGATCTAATAGCCGATAGGCTTTTGATCCTGGCTCAGTTCCTAGATGTACCAGTGGGCGTGATCTGTCATCAAGCTTTTTCATAAGTGAGGACTCGATTTTTGCATAGCTAACGCACCCAAATACTCGCAGATGCTCTATGTTGGGTTTCCTCCCCTTTAATGCTTCATATGGAGTCTGGGAAACGAGTACTCTTGTACCCACACGGTTGATAAGATATGTAGCGTGTCTCACTGCCTCACCCCATAGATAATTTGGCACATTCATGTGTTTGAGAATGCTCCTTGTCATTCCCATGAGCGTTCGATTTCTCCTCTCTACCACCCCATTTTGTTGTGGAGAGTAGGGAGCTGTGAGGTGCCTAATGATCCCTGAGTCGTCGCAGAATGCTTTGAACTCTAATGAAGTGAACTCGCCTCCCCTATCTGTCCGAAACGTTCTGATAACCTCCCCTGTTTCTTGCTCAATCATTGTCTTAAAGCTTTTGAACTTGGCGAAAGCTTCTCCTTTGTCACTGAGTAGGATTGACCACATGTAGCGTAAGTAGTCATCAATGATTATGAAGATGTACCTGTTCTTTGCTGCTGTTGGTGGTGTTATTGGTCCACAAAGATCACCGTGCACCAACTCCAGAGCCTTCTTAGCACGATATGCGGTTGCATTTGGAAAGGTCTGTCTTGATTGTTTTCCAAGTAAACAGGACGAACAGATATCTTTCTTGACAGTGAGATCAGATACTCCGATTACCAAACTTTTGGTTATCAATGACCGCATGGAATCAACGCCAATATGTCCTAACCGAGCATGCAACATCGTCGAGTTGCTTTGACATGTGAGGTGCAAACGGTTTGTATCTCCTGCCTCAATGGTCACCTTATAAAATCTGTTTCGGGATCGTTTAGCCCTGACTATTAGGTTCCCTCTTTTGTCATGTAATGTAAGAAAGTCTTCACGCATTCGCACATCACAGCCCGATTTTGTTGCTTGTCCTAAACTAATGATGTTACTCTTTAGCTTAGGCAAATAGTAGATGTTATTCAGAATTCGCTTCTCTCCCCCCATTGATTTTGAAGCAAATGGATCCTTTTCCTCGTATGTCGATGCGCGAATCGTCTCCAAACCTCACTTTCCCTGTGACGGACTCATTGATCTCACTGAAGTAGTCACGGTTTCCAATCATGTGGTTGCTAACCCCATTGTCCAGATACCAAACATTGTCTCCGTTGGAGGTAGTCTCGAGCTCTTGAGGTTTAACATTTCTTTCATTGAGAAAGACCTCCACATTCTCTTTCTCTTCTCCCTCGTTGATGTACACCAGCTCATGCATCAAGAGATCATCGGCTTCCTGTGTTTCATAGTTATTGTTCTCTTGTGCCTCTTGTAATTTCAACAAGCGATCTGGACACTGCGAGGCATAATGCTCTAGTTTGTCACATCTAAAACACTCGATTTTAGACAGATCTCTGTTGCCACCGTTTCTTCCTCCTCGACCTCTTCCTCTACCGTTTCTGCCACCTCTGCCTCTTCCTCTGTATTCGCCTGTGGAGTCACGGTAGTTTTGTGTTCCCTGAGACTCGTCGTTAGCATACATGAGTTTGCTCTGATCCTCCTGAGTCTCCCCATCTTCTGTTACGCGCTCCTCATAGGCTTTCATTCGGCCTATTATGTCTTCAAACGTGGTCTTGTTCAAGTCCAATACTTGTTCTAGAGAAGCAACGATGTGAATGAATTTTCTTCGGGGAAGATTTGAGAGGAACTTCTTGACAAGCTTTGGCTCCTCAATCTCGACTCTTAATGCCATTGATTTCGACGAGATCTCAGACAACTTGCCCACAAAGTCATCAATTTTCTCTGTTTCTTTCATGGTGATACGATCGAATTCGGACATCAAGGTTTGCAGCCTTGCTTCTTTGACTCTGTCTGCTCCGAGGTGTCGAGCCTTGATAGCATCCCATACTTCCTTTGCTGAGTCGATTTCTCCAACTTGAAAGGTGAGAGCCTCAGATATTGATTGAATGATCAAAGCTACAGCTAAATCATTCTTCTCCTCATCCGTATTGTCTAAGTTTATCACCTCCCAAACCTTGTTCACCTTGAGTAAGACTCTCATCCTCATGGACCAAACTGTGTAATTACACGAGTTTAGCATATGACACTTGATGGAGGAAGATCCTCCTCCCTCCTTTATTTTCGAGAGAGATGTTGATCCCTCTCCTGTGTCGTCTTTCTTCTCTGCCATCTCTTTGTTTCTGCACTGCCACACATAAATAATAACAACATGACACAGCTTCTCACGATCGTTTCTAGAGCTCTAATACCAATTATAGAACACGATTTGCTTATGAGATCAAGAACAAAAGAAATACCTCTTCTTTATTAGCTTAAGAAAATTGCTCAAAACTTAAGCTCTCATCTTTATCTCACAAGTTGTATCACATCTCGATACATACTTTATATAAGGATCAACAAAAGCCCTAACACATACTTTAGATAACTCCTAAAATATAGGTGGTGTATATTAGATAACTCCTAAATACACTCTTGATCCTTATCTTCTTAATTCCTTAGTTTATCTTCAAGCTTATGTCGACATACCTGATTTCAAGGGATTTTGTTTATATTGGATTTTAAAGTATTATTCTGCCTAAAACATGAGTTAAACAAATACCAGAGTTAAATTAACGATTTGGGAATCCAACAATTTTTTTTTCTCTTCTTCAATATTCTTCGCTCGTGCGACGTAACCAGAATGTAATTTTAAAAGTTCTATGATTTCTCGAATGTCAACAAGACTAGTCTCTCTCAAAGAGACGTTCTATCGGCTCGTCCCAACTAATTCCACGATTCCTTCTTTTCTTGTCCGATGGACAAATCATAGATGATGATGAATCACCCACCATCGATGCAATCAATTCTTCTTCTTCTTCCTCTGTTTCTTCTTCTTCTAATGATTCTTGCCTCTCTATCCTTTGATTCTCTGCAATCTCTGGAGATTTGGTAAATGTCTTTGTGTAGCTGAACAGATTCAGATACTCCCTTAAGAGTTTCTTGTTGCATTTGAAGTGAACCGCATAAACCTGCATAAACGTTTTCAACATCACAAACTCTTTCGCTCATTGTGTCTCTTTTTCTTGGTTTCAATGTGAAAGTGGACTCGAATCAATTACCTCATCAAATCTTATAAGCGTCACAAACAATCGGATATCTGTTTCACTCAAAGTGTTACCGCAAATGTAACTATGTTCACCAAGAATCTCCTCGCATCTATCTAATGCTTCATACACTTGCTTAACTGCCTACAAAGAAGAACCATTTAAGCTCTCATAGATGGGATCAATAAATAGCTACGTAACGTTTCTCGCACTTACCTCTTCGTAAGGTCCTTGTCTCTTTGCAAACCCAAATCTATAAACACTGTTATTTATCCCATTGTAAATCCATTCATTAGCTTCATTGATTTTAGACTTCATCCAAAGAAAGTCTTACAGGTACATAACACACAAACCTCTAGATACACAACATTCTCAACAAAATGAGCTCACTTCACTTAGTTTTTTGCAATTTCAATTGTCTTATGTGAGAGTAGTACATTGAAAGATAGTTCGTGAATTTTGTGCATTATATCTTTCTAGGTAATTGTTTCTTGCAGATTTGGAAGATGTCCTCCGGTTGTGAAGACAGTGGTACCAGTAGACGGAAGGTACGAACACATTGTTCTTTCTTGTAAAACAACTTCAGACCACACTATCAATTGGAACGAACGAGAAGCTCAGAGAGCTCTCAACGTAAGTTTCACTAACCTCATTTAGACAACAAATATTTATTGTTTTTAATAAATTCATGACATAATTATTATTTCATGCATTCAGATCATCACCAAAAACTACATCAAGTTGTGTAACAAAAACGAAAAAGCCTATTCGAAGACGATGATATTGTGGATTTATTTTATACATGTTATAAAATTTCTTCAATGATTTCAGACGATTTTGTATTTGAACCCAACTCAAATCAATTCCAAATCGGTTACTAATCATCTTAAGAATATTCTCTTTCTGGAACGGAGCCAAAAATGTGTTTTCTCCATCTTTTCTTTGTTTCTCCACAATTACCGATTGAAGCAAAGTATGTGTTATCTCGTTTGTCCACATAAATTTCTGGAAAAAAAACAGTTGAAACATATATTCAATTACAAAAGCATACACAGAAATATATATAGAAGAATCATATGAGAGATTCAACAAATTTGGACAGGAAAAAACATATCAAAAATCATCAATGAAGTAATAGTAAAAAGAGCATCATAATCTCAACCTAATAATGAATAAAATAAACAAATCAATAATGGAGGAAGATACTTACATGTGTGTTTTGACTTTCTTCAAATTGTGTAGAGGCCATATTTTAATAGAGGAACACAAAATTTAGGGATTAGAGATCTTATGAAGTTTAACTTGATATATATAGATATATTAGCGTGATATAGTTTTTTGTGCAATTAACGTTATTAATTTTTTCTAATCACAAAATTCAGGGATTTCAAAGATAAGTTTGTTGGAGAACTGTTGGAATGGCTATGATTCACTAGTCTTGTTTGAAATATATTGAATTTTATAATTTTATAGAAAATTATTCCCATAGATATAGTTGACTTCAACAACCTAGATATTCTCTCTAAATATCAAATATACTATTATTTTAAAATCTCAGTTTCAATCTTAAAATCCTCAACAAATCTTTCTATATAACATTTATTTTTTAAAAAAAATTGTTTTGTTTGTTTCTTGTGCAAGGTCTCTGGACGAAGAAGAAATGGAAATTGCAAGAGAACAAATCGAGGATGAAAATCTGGATACAAAAATATTGCATTTGTTGGTGACCATGATAGGATTGGCACAAGTATTGATTGCACATCAGTACTTTAAATCTAAGGATTATATCGAGTATCCAATCCGACGACCCATCTCAAGAATTGGATATGCCTATATACAGAATGTGTTACAAGAAGATCCTCAACATTTTAGACACTGTATCGTATGTATCCAGATGTGTTTCTCAAACTGTGTGTTCTTATTCGAGATGCTTACAATGAAACTGTCACGACCCCCACCACCTATCACCACCACCCCCACCACCTTCTTCTTCCTTTTCATTATCACCAACCCCACTTTCCTCTTTTCTTGATTGATAAATCACCCCCCCCCCCCCCTCTCCTCACCATTCCACCGAAGAGCAGAAGAAGAAAGAAAGAAGAAAGAGAGAGAGAGAGAGAGAGAGTAAGGAAAGAGAGAGAGAGTTTGTGAGAAAAGAAGGAGAAGAAAAAGAAGAAGAAGAGGGAGAAGGAAGAAGAAGTAGAAGAAGAAGCACAGCTGCTCATCCGCGCCACCGTCAATCCGCGACGCAGGTACACCGGAAAGCCGTTTCCGATCTGATTTCTTATTGGTTGATCTTCAATCGATCGTATCTCTCTAACTGTGGCGTTTTCTTGAAAATCCAAGGCCACCACCGGATTCAGAACGACGAGACGAAGCCACGCTGAGAAGCTGAGCCTCCAACTCCGCCGCACGCAGCCGCACGCGCCGCCAGAAGACGGGCGCGTCGCGCCCACGCGCCTCACGCGCCGCAGCAGAAGCCGCGCGTGATTCTCATGCGCCGTCGCCTCCGCCGCCGCCGTCGCCGCCGGTGACTTTTCCGGTAAGCACCGCCACCGCTCTCTGCCGCCGGCCGCCGGTCGCCGGCACCGGTCGCCGCCGGTTGTCGCCGCCGGTAACCACAGTCCCCATCGCCGGAAACCGCCGCGCCTCGCCGTCGCCGGTCGCCGGAGACTCGCCGGCGATCTGGCCGCCGGTTTGAGTCCGGTTTGGTTAAACCGATCGGTTTGATTTCGGTTTGATCCGGTTCGATCGGTTTAATTCAATTTAATTTCGGTTTGGTTCAATTTCTGGTTTAAATCAATTGAGTCCGGTTTAGTCTGGTTTGGTTCGGTTTAATCCGGTTTAATCGCGGTTTGATTTTGACTGGTCAGACCGTTGACCGTTGACTTTGACCGTTTTGACCCGTTAACCGTTTTTCGCCGTTCGAAAGCCGTTCTGACTCAAAATTTCGTTCTGATTTCAGATTCAGTGTCTGTTTTAGCATCCGGAGTTCAGAAGCCGCAGTAATCATCCGTTTTAGCTAAGGTGAGGGCTTTTCGCGGACTTTCGTATCTTTCATCTAAAAGCGCTGTAGATAGGATTTAGTACTAAATGTGTTCCGTTTCTATGCTAGAGTCTTTTTAGGATTGTTTGTAAATCAGACTTAGGAATAATAGATGATTCAACCCGTTGATTGTGCATTAAATTGTAAACTGATTCTTTTATACATGCTAGAGTTAGGATTAGTTGACCATGTGGGTCGTTAGGGATTGCGGGGGTACAGCACTACAAGAAAAACGCGTATTAATAGAATCCGAAAAACGCTATCTAATGATACGTTAGCGTGTAACAAAACGCTATGTCATCGCCCGCGATAAAAAGTCTGGCATTTGTAATAGCGTTTTTTGAAAATGCTATGGTTTCTATCTTTAAGATAGCGTTTTTATTCTGCTATAGATTTAGTTACAATAGCATTTATTTGTTGTTATTAATTAGCTATATAACAATAATATTTAATTGTTTCTATATATTTAATATATAATTCGTTTTATATAATTTGTTCTCATAATTCAGAGATTTTTTATTTATGAATAAATTAATTAGAAAAAGATTTATTTTATTTATAAAAATGGAAACAAATTACGTAATATCAAATACAAGACTTGGATCATAAAAAACTTCACCACAATGACAATACTAGACAAGGACAAAATGACAATACTAGACAAAGACAAGCAACTCTAACTCCACCACTCTTTTCACAATACTTCTCTTTGTGATGATGATCGTCACATCGACTCATCTTCCAACCAGATACTGTTTATCACTTATCACTGTTAGTGACTTAGTGTTGCAATTTCAGCATACAAGATTACAGATAAGTTTAACCAAAAGCTATTCCTAAGATCATAAAAGGCAATTTTCAGATAGAAAGCAATCACATTAAAACAATGAAGCAACCTTGATCCTTGATGACTTCTACACTTCGATGTGCTTCTCCTATGATTTCTACCCATTTCCTACATCACAAAAGAGCACAGCTTTAGAAATGTAAACAAAAGCTTAGCAGCCACATTGTTAATTAACATACCTTGTTAATTGACTTGTTTAGGAGATGTCTTTTCCCAATCAATTATCTTTTCGACAACTTCTATGGTGACACAACTTCGATCCCATCTCCAATGGCTGCTCCTTGAGCAAAAAATTCACAAGATATTAGCCCACACATGCTTGAAATTGCAAATCTTGATAATTGTCAATGCTGCTTACCATTTTATGACAACCTTCCTCAAACATTATAAGAAATCCAACAGCCCAACGATCAACGTTTTCAACCCACTCGTTATGGTGCATTCTAACAACAGTTTCTATCTGCAAAAGAAAAGCATGTTATGCAAGTGGCTATTATTCAGCTTTAACATGATTATTATAACCGCTGGAAATAAGACTATAGCTGAAGCAACATCACTAATAAATCCCGAGAGAAAAGAAACCAATCTGTGAGCTCGAACTTATAGGTTTCTGACATGTACTGAGGGATGTGAGGTTAATCTCTTTACCTTCTTCATCGGTTTCAGCTAGAGCAATCCCGGCTTTGCGTGCTTCCTCTAATTCTTGCTGCTTTCGATACTCTTCTAGACTTAAACCCAACTAATGCACGTTTTTCAAAATCAAACCCCTTTTTAACAAATTAAAATTGAGAAATTGATACAAGCTAACATGGAAAGAAAACCAACCTGATGCAGTAGCCACGTTGAATTTCAAAGATGAAACTATGTCGATATCTGACATTCTAATTCCCAGGAAAAAAAGAAAGCAAACACCAAAATGATGAAGGGAGGGCTTAATTGCTAGAGCTCCGAGAAGGTGAATAATGATGATGAAGAGAATTTTTTTACACTTTTACATTACCTAAACTCACGACGAGGCTTCTCAAATCCACCATGTGTCATCCCATTGTAGATCTGCAGGTTATAAATCCCAAACCAAATCCTTTTTAAGTTTTATATTCAAAGGAGAGATTTAGCCAAAAACTTACAGTTTCCCATGAGCGAGGATGCAAACCGACTGTGAATCCCTTAAATCCAACACCACCTCGTCATGTCATGCCACCGATAATAGCACGTCCGAAACCTCTTTTGCCGCATCTACCTCAGCCTCGTCCACCCCTGGATCTAAGGCCACCACGACCTGATTATAACCATACCCATAAACCTAAATTGATAAATAAGAGAATGTAATAAAATCTCAAATTTCATTTTAAACTCTTTCACAAACTTGGATTGAAGCAACAAAATTAGAATTGAAACAAGAAGAAACTTGGATTGGTTCTCAAATCTAGGGTTCTTACTTGTTACGGGACTGGCCTGTTCTTGTCGACCCATAGTCGAGTGAAAAAGGGTACCAACAAAAGCCGAGTGTCTCCATGGTCCGGGGTGAGACGTTTTGAAGAAAATCTCACCGAGATTTGTGCAGAATTAGAGACGACAAGATGAGATTCGCAACTCAAAGGGGGAGAGACGACAAAGAAGAGAGTCGCTTTGTTTTCTTCGACCTCTAGATCTGAGAAAAATAAACTAGATCTGGGTTTTTTGCCTTAGAATTTTACTTTAGTTTTTTATGTTTTTTTCACAGGCGGGGACTTAAAAACGTTAGTCCCGCTTAAACAATTGATAGCGCTTTAATTTTACATTCACAGGCGCCAAATAAAAAAAATAAGCCAGGTCAATTATTTTTGTCCCACTAACGTATTGATAGCGTGTCAAAATTAATAAACGCTATCTAAAATACCTAGTTTAGTTAAAGATAGCATAATCAACCAAAACGCTATCTGTATCTGCTATCAATACTCTAAAATCTTGTAGTGCAGAGACGTAACTTCTGTACTTGCGTCGCGTGTTGTTTGAGGAGATGGTGCTGGTCAGATTAGTCGACCTGTTGTCCAGTACCTTCGGAGGTCGATAATCGTCTACGGGCGGTGTGTTTGGGCACTATCCCATAAGTCTGGCCACGGGCCCTGGCCATAGGACATTGTGGTTATTTGGGTACTTTAGGTACCGTGATTGTACATGTTTAGTCTATTTTCTATGTATGGCGTGCTATGGTCAGATTTACGTTTCTGTGATTAGCATCCCATACCTCACTGAGTGACTCCCCTGTTACTCACCCCTCTTCTTTCCCTTTCAGGTGAGCCTGAGGAGTAGTAGACACTTATCGGATCTGGTGCTACTTTTGGGTTTTTATGTTATTTCGTATTTTCGTATTGTATTTCAGACTTGGTATTTACAGTTTATTTATGGTAATACGATTGTGAGACGACAGACGTATTTTATGGATTTTCGGAAATCTAAACGTGATTTATTTATGTGATTTGAATATATATTATTATATTATGGTTAGTGGCACGCCGTTCTCGAGTGAGGATGAGACGGGTGTTACATTTTGGTATCAGAGCAAGGTAGCCATCCCGGTTCTGACCCGGGAGGCGGATTTAAAAAAAAAAAATGGTTTTCAACGATTTTAATTTTTGGGACCTGGGGGGATTTAAAAAAAAAAAAAGTTGCACCTATCCGCTATTAGTCTACTATTCTTTTAACTTAGTTCCGTCCTTCAACAGATTCTAACCAGTTTTCTTCCTTGTTCAGATGCCGCCAAGGAAGAGTACTCGAGTTACTAGAGGCAGAGGTTGTGGCCGCACAGCAGAGACTAGCGGAGTCGCAGGAAATGTCGAGGTCACGCAGACCGTCATTCAGGATGGCAACCAGGATGCGGTGAGGCAGATCGCTGAGGAGGTAGCCAGGAATGTGGCTCAGGATGCAGTTCGGGTTGCTGCCCAGGAGGCTGCTCGGGTAGCTGCTCAGGAGGCTGTTCGGGTAGCTGCTCAGGAGGCTGCACGGGTAGCTGCTGAAGAGGTTGCTCGCCAATTTGCTGCTCAGGCGGAAAAGGCAGCCGCTGCCGCTCACCAGGTACCATTGGTGGGTAACGCTCAGGGTGAAGGTTTTCCACCGCCACCACCGCCACCAGGCGGAGCTGCAGAGAGACCTACATACTGGGTGATCACTAAGCAGATGCGAGATATGGGACATGAGCACTTTATTGGAGGTTCAGATGCTGCTGCCGCTGACAACTGGAGGAGGTCGCTTCTTTGCAACCTTGAGCTCACAAGGTGCCCAGAAGAATTTAAGTTGGACTTGGCTACGCAGTATCTTAAGGACGACGCTCTGCATTGGTGGGAGGCAGTTGTCGCGAGTAACCATGGCCGAGTTGTGCTCACGTTTGAGCATTTTCTGAGGGAGTTTGACCGTAGGTTTTTCACCCGAGAGGCTAGGCATGAGAATGCCACCGCGTTCGAGCATCTGATGCAGGGGGCGATGTCGGTCAGAGAGTATGAACGGGAGTTTACCCGTCTGCACAGATTCGCAGTAGTCACCATCGCTGAGGAGGATCTGATCCGGAAATTTCTGTACGGGCTGCGAGTGGAGATCCGCAACCGTTGCTTGATCCGGGATTATGAGCGGCTTGTCGACTTAGTGGAGAAGGCCGTTGTGATGGAGAAAGGACTGATTGAGGAGCAGAGATTCAACAGATCGAGTCAGCCTAAACATGTGAGGGCTCCAGAGATTCAGAGGAGGGCGCCAGACTTTACAGGGTTACCCTTGTGTCCGCACTGTTCTCGGCGCCATACAGGAGAATGCCCTAAGTGTTTTTCCTATGGTCAGATAGGGCATGTCTCCAGGTATTGTCGGGTTAGGCCAGTTGACGCGCCAGCCATTAGGAAAATTCCAGCAGCAGTACCAGTTGCCAGGCAGATCGCAGCGCCACCCGTAGCACCAGTCGGCAGGCAGATAGCTGCACCAGCAGGGGGACCGAGGGTTTGCTTCAACTGCAACCAGCCAGGACACTTTTCGAGGTATTGTCCGAGACCGAGGAGAGTGCCAGCATTACCTCCGCCACCAGCCAAACGTCAGGCGATTGCTCCACGAGTGTTTGCGGTCAGAGTCGACCATGAGGAGATTGTCGAGCCGATAGCCGGTACGTGTCTTTTACTTAGTTTCTTTTGTTTCGAGTTTTTGGTGTTGTGGAGTATTTCGCTTAGTAGCGTGTTGTGTAGGATCGGTTATGGTAGGGGGTACTGCAGCATTCACTTTATTCGATTCGGGAGCTTCAGGTAGCTTCGTTTCTCCGAGTTTGGCCAATCGTTGGTCTTTCCATGGTATATTCGATTCGAGGCTCAAGCGGGTTTCGACAGCTGGTTCCGAAAAACTAGCAACTTCAGGCATTCATCGAGGAGTACCAGTCGTACTCGGAGGAGTGGAGTTTGGCAGCAATCTATCTCAGATGCAGCTTAATCACTACGATGTGATTTTGGGGATGGATTGGTTATCGCGACATGATGTTCGACTAGAGTGCCGGAAGGCGAGAGTTCACATTCCGGGCCCAGAGGGAATGATTATCTTTCAGGGTATTCGGACGGATTTGGGAGTCTCCATCATTTCTATGTTGTAAGCTGAGGAGTTATTGGAGCGTGGAGCTGAGAGATTTTTGGCTACCATAGCCATGGTTCCGAGTGATGGGGAGCAGGAGCTACAGGATATACCCGTTGTCGCTGAGTACGCGGATGTTTTTGAACCATTGACGGGACCACCGCCAGCTAGAGGAGATGCTTTCACTATTGAGTTGGAGCCAGAGACGACTCTGGTTTCTCGAGCACCGTATCGCTTAGCACCAGCAGATATGGCCGAACTGAAAAAGCAGTTGGAGGAATTGACAGAGAAAGGATTTATCAGGCCGAGTAGTTCACCTTGGGGAGCTCCCGTTCTATTTGTTAAGAAGAAGGATGGGAGTTTTCGACTTTGCATTGATTATCGGGGCTTGAACAAGGTGACAATCAAGAACAAGTATCCATTGCCGAGGATTGATGAGCTACTGGATCAGCTGCAGGGAGCTTCATGGTTTTCTAAGATTGATTTGGCCTCTGGATACCATCAGATTGCGATAGCTGAGGAGGACGTGCGTAAGACAGCGTTTTGGACTCGTTATGGTCATTATGAGTTCGTGGTGATGCCTTTTGGGTTGATGAATGCTCCAGCAGCATTTATGAAGCTCGTGAACAATGTTTTTCATGAGTATTTGGATCGGTGCGTGATTGTATTCATCGACGATATCTTGATTTGTTCTCGGACCAGAGATGAGCATGCAGAGCATTCGAGGATGGTACTGGAGAGGCTCAGGGTGCAGCAGTTGTTCGCAAAGCTGAGTAAGTGCAGTTTTTGGCAGAGGCGTATTGGATTTCTAGGCCACGTGGTTTCAGAAGAGGGAGTCGTTGTAGATCCGGAGAAGATTACAACTATTACCGAGTGGCCCACGCCTAAGAATGCTACCGAGGTCCGCAGTTTCCTGGGTTTGGCAGGATACTATCGTAAGTTCGTCAATGGGTTTGCCAGCATAGCTAAGCCGATGACACAGTTGACAGGCAAAGAAGTCAAGTTCGAGTGGACAGACGCTTGTTCGCAGAGTTTTGCAGAGCTTAAGAGGCTCTTGACACAGACGCCAGTCCTGGTACTTCCGCGGCCAGGGATACCATATGCAGTGTACACTGATGCGTCTGGATCGGGATTGGGTTGCGTTTTGACGCAGGAGGGCAAGGTTATTGCATATGCTTCGCGTCAATTGAGACCTCACGAGGTTAATTACCCCACCCATGATTTGGAGTTAGCAGCGGTTGTCTTCGTCTTGAAGATTTGGAGGGCGTATTTGTATGGTGAGCAAGTGCAGATTCTCACCGATCATCAGAGTCTGAAGTATATCTTCACTCAGGCCGACCTTAATTTGAGACAGCGCAGATGGATCGAGTTGCTGGCAGATTATAATCTGGAGATTACTTACCACCCCGGTAAGGCCAATCTGGTGGCAGATGCTTTGAGTAGGCGTAGGAGTGATGTATCAGGGACCAAGGAGGTGCAAGAACTAGCAGAGACACTTTCTTGTCTCAGATTATGTGCAGTTACGTCAGAGGATGAGTCAGTTGGTCTTAAGGCCGTGGATCAGGCCGATTTATTATGGAGGATTCGAGCTGCTCAAGCAAAAGACGAGGCTCTTTGTAATCAGCTCGAGAAAGGGATTTTTGGTTATACGACTGCAGCGAATGTGATGTTCTTGTACTAGAATCGAGTGTGCGTACCGGATGATGCACAGTTGAGGAAGGAGATTCTCCAGCAGGCGCATCATTCTCAGTTTTCCATTCACCCAGGGAGTAATAAGATGTATCGGGATCTTAAGCAATACACTCATTGGACCGGCATGAAGAGGGATGTTGCTACCTTTGTGTCGTGTTGTCAGACTTGTCAGTTGGTTAAGGCAGAGCATCAGGTACCGAGTGGTTTACTGCAGAATCTTCCACTACCCGAGTGGAAATGGGACATGGTGACTATGGACTTCATCACCGGATTACCGAAGACAGTTGGCGGAAAGAATGCTATTTGGGTTATTGTGGATCGACTCACCAAGTCAGCTCACTTCTTAGCGATTAAGAAAACAGACGGAGCAGAGCAGCTTGCACAGAGATACATTGCTGATATTGTGAGATTGCATGGAGTACCAGTCAGTATCGTGTCGGATCGTGATACGAAGTTCACATCGATGTTCTGGCAAGCCTTTCAGAAGGCATTGGGGACTAAGGTCCATATGAGTACGGCCTACCATCCGCAGACAGATGGTCAGTCTGAGAGGACTATTCAGACACTCGAGGATATGCTCAGGGCTTGTGTTTTGGACTGGGAAGGAAGTTGGGTTAAGTACCTACCACTAGCGGAGTTTGCCTACAATAACAGTTATCATTCGAGCATTGAGATGACACCGTATGAGGCTCTTTATGGCAGACCGTGCCGTACACCACTTTGTTGGACAGAGGTGGGAGAGCGTCGAGATATAGAACCAGCGTTGGTGCAGGAGACAGTTGAGCAAGTGGAAATGCTCAAGAGACGGCTTAAGGAAGCCCATGATCGTCAGAAGAGCTATGCAGATAAGTGTCGGAGAGATCTAGAGTTTGAGGTGGGCGACCTCGTATATCTTAAGATGAGACATTTCAGGGAGGTTCTAAGACCAGGAAGCTGAAGAAGCTTAAGCCGAGATATATGGGTCCCTATCCTATCATCGAGCGGATTGGTGCAGTAGCATACCGCTTAGCGCTATCAGCAGAGTTGGCTGGGTTTCACGATGTATTTCATGTGTCTGTTCTGAGGAAAGTCGTCCGAGAGCCAGAGCTCATCCTTCAGCAGCCACCTAGTGACATCAGGAGAGATTTGACTGCAGTTAGCCAGCCAGTGTCAGTCCTAGAGCACCAAGATAGAGTTATTCAGGGGGAAATGCTACCGATGGTCAGAGTTAGTTGGGAGACGACGGTATTCAGAAGGAGACTTGGGAGTTAGAGTCTCAGATGAGATCCAATTATCCAGACCTATTTGAGAATGTCGAGCAGGTTACTCAGGACTAGAATTCGGGGACGAATTCCTCGTTAGTGGGGGAGAATTGTCACGACCCCCACCACCTATCACCACCACCCCCACCACCTTCTTCTTCCTTTTCATTATTCACCAACCCCACTTTCCTCTTTTCTTGATTGATAAATCACCCCCCCCCCCTCTCCTCACCATTCCACCGAAGAGCAGAAGAAGAAAGAAAGAAGAAAGAGAGAGAGAGAGAGAGAGAGTAAGGAAAGAGAGAGAGTTTGTGAGAAAAGAAGGAGAAGAAAAAGAAGAAGAAGAGGGAGAAGGAAGAAGAAGTAGAAGAAGAAGCACAGCTGCTCATCCGCGCCACCGTCAATCCGCGACGCAGGTACACCGGAAAGCCGTTTCCGATCTGATTTTTTATTGGTTGATATTCAATCGATCGTATCTCTCTAACCGTGGCGTTTCTTGAAAATCCAAGGCCACCACCTGATTCAGAACGATGAGACGAAGCCACGCTGAGAAGCTGAGCCTCCAACTCCGCCGCACGCGCCGCCAGAAGACGGGCGCGTCGCGCCCACGCGCCGCAGCAGAAGCCGCGCGTGATTCTCACGCGCCGTCGCATCCGCCGCCGCCGTCGCCTCCGCCGCCGCCATCGCCTCCGCCGCCGCCGTCGCCGCCGATGACTTTTCCGGTAAGCACCGCCGCCGCTCTCTGCCGCCGGCCGCCGGTCGCCGGCACCGGTCGCCGCCGGTTGTCGCCGCCGGTAACCGCCGGTCGCCGTCGCCGGAAACCGCCGCGCCTCGCCGTCGCCGGTCGCCGGAGACTCGCCGGCGATCTGGCCGCCGGTTTGAGTCCAGTTTGATTAAACCGATCGGTTTGATTTCGGTTTGATCCGGTTCGATCGGTTTAATTCAATTTAATTTCGGTTTGGTTCAATTTCTGGTTTAAATCAATTGAGTCCGGTTTAGTCTGGTTTGGTTCGGTTTAATCCGGTTTAATCGCGGTTTGATTTTGACTGGTCAGACCGTTGACTTTGACCGGGTTGACCGTTGACCGTTGACTTTCTGACCGTTGACTGTTGACTTTGACCGTTTTGACACGTTAACCGTTTTTCGCCGTTCGAAAGCCGTTCTGACTCGAAATTTCGTTCTGATTTCAGATTCAGTGTCCGTTTTAGCATCCGGAGTTCAGAAGCCGCAGTAATCATCCGTTTTAGCTAAGGTGAGGGCTTTTCGTGGACTTTCGTATCTTTCATCTAAAAGCGCTGTAGATAGGATTTAGTACTAAATGTGTTCCGTTTCTATGCTAGAGTCTTTTTAGGATTGTTTGTAAATCGGACTTAGGAATAATAGATGATTCAACCCGTTGATTGTGCATTAAATTGTAAACTGATTCTTTTATACATGCTAGAGTTAGGATTAGTTGACCATGTGGGTCGTTAGGGATTGCTGGGATACAGAGACGTGACTTCTGTACTTGCGTCGCTTGTTGTTTGAGGAGATGGTGCTGGTCAGATTAGTCGACCTGTTGTCCAGTACCTTCGGAGGTCGATAATCGTCTATGGGCGGTGTGTTTGGGCACTATCCCATAAGTCTGGCCATGGGCCCTGGCCATAGGACATTGTGGTTATTTGGGTACTTTAGGTACTGTGATTGTGCATGTTTAGTCTATTTTCTATGGATGGCGTGCTATGGTCAGATTTACGTTTCTGTGATTAGCATCCCATACCTCACTGAGTCATGTTACTCACCCCTCTTCTTTCCCTTTCAGGTGAGCCTGAGGAGTAGTAGACACTTATCGGATCTGGTGCTACTTTTGGGTTTTTATGTTATTTCGTATTTTCGTATTGTATTTCAGACTTGGTATTTACAGTTTATTTACGGTAATACGATTGTGAGACGACAGACGTATTTTATGGATTTTCGGAAATCTAAACGTGATTTATTTATGTGATTTGAATATATATTATTATATTATGGTTAGTGGCACGCCGTTCTCGAGTGAGGATGAGACGGGTGTTACAGAAACACTATGCCCTACGGGCGGGTGAGCAGATAAAGAAATAATCGTAAGATGATTTTAATTTAAATGCATATGTTAAATTTAATAAATATTTAAAAATATTTAATTTAATTTTAGTTGAAAGTAACACTAACTTTAATTGTATTGTTGTTCTTACTATAAATTATAGAGTTATCTCATTATAGAAAAATTCTCCTAAATATATAATTATTATACATTTTTTCTTATTGTTTATATTATCATGATTCTAATGATACAATAGAATTTTTATAAATCCAGTCAATTGATATTAATATGGACAGAATGTTTTTCTCTCTTGTATATTTGTCTCTTTAATCCATTCATACCCTCTTACTTAAAAAAACAATTAATTTTTTACCTAATTTTTCTTTTACATTTTATGTTAAACAGCTGATTTAGAATAAGTATAAAAATGTAGTCGATTTAGTATCATTCGTAGAACGGGTTAAGCTAGATAATCAACGCTACCGTTTAGTTTCTTTAATCTCATGTGGTTATATTTATTTTAAAACATAAATGCCACATATATTTTTTATATAAAATTGAAAGATATGGATGAGTCAGATGAACTTAGAATGACTTTTGAATGATTTGGTATGTTATATTGTTTCTTAATAATTACTATATATTTTGAACTCTGAAACTTAATACGGTTATTAAATATTAAAATTTAGTAATCATAAACCATAATCTTCTGTATTAATGGCATCTTGTGTATTGATTTATTCATTAAAATTCTATAAGCTTCAAAATATTATTCTAAACTTCTACTATAAATTTTGTATATTCATTTTAATAATTCATAATTTTAATATTTTTGGTTAAGTTAAATTCAATACCTTAATTTATTTTTCAGATACAAAATTTAAATTTTACTTTTGAAGTAAAAAATTTTAATTATAAATATTTGAATAATACATGCATGTTCATATTCTTTTTTAATGAATCATATATGTTGCAAATGGATTAAGTTGTATAAATGGGCTTAATGGATATTGTGATTAAAATAAAATATTAATTTTTGAAAATATAATTATAAATTTCTACTATAAATTTTATATATTGATTTTTTCTATTTTCTAATTTTATGACTTTTGGTTAAATAAAATTCAGATATAAAGTTTGAGTATTATTTTTGAGTGTACAATAGAAATGACTTTGAAATTGTTTTTAGAACTGTTATATTTAAATATGATAGTTATTATGGGTATTATCATGAAGAATCCATCATCTTTTGATTTAACTGAATTATAATGAGGCTTTTTTTTTAGCACGACCATGCATTTTTCAGTATCAAATATTCGATAGGCCCAGAGATATTTATCTCCGGTTATATAGGAGGGACAAATCCCATCTTGTTTCATCCCTGTTTCCTACACATTTCATGATATGTCCAATCAATGCCTTTGTAGTAACCAGTTACGGCTGACGTTTGACAAGGTCAAAACAGACCAATTCATATATAAGAAATCATGATGAACTTAGGTCTAAGGACTATACTCTATAGTCGTAATGAGAAACTCTTATGACACTCATATAACAATCTTGTAGAGGTCTCATTAGCGGGTCATGTCCGATACTGTGTTCTCTAACACATATCTATGCGACTGACTTTGATACTCCTATCAATGACTCCATGAAACGTAGCCATCAGTCACTCACATACTAGTCTCTCACGGTTATTATTGTCCTACTTTAATAACCTCTTTTGAGACACATATAATTTATGTCATCTATCACTTATAGAGTTTCATGATCAAATCACTTATTTGATGATTTATAAGAATGTCATAAATTACTTTGGAACTATTATTTAATAACATGATTAAATAATACTGGAACAATTTCATTAAATAAAACATAGTCAAATGTATGTTTACATGAACATCAAAGCATAAATAATATAACACCCACTAAAACCAAGATTACTACTTAAGAAATCTAATGCTTATAGCAGCAGCATGACTCTCATGCTTAGGCCGTGGGAGTGGCTTAGTCAGAGGATCAGTGACATTCTCATCTGTCAGAACTCTGCTAATCTTCACATCACCTCTCTCAATGATATCACGAATCAGATGATATCTTCTCTCTATGTGTTTGGATTTCTGGTGTGATCTGGGCTCCTTTGCCTGAGCTATGGCTCCATTGTTGTCACAAAAAAAAGCCACAGGCTCAGAAATACTATGAATCACACCAAGCTCCATAATGAACTTCATAATCCAAACAGCCTCCTTCGCCGCTTCAGAAGCAACGATGGATTTAGCTTTGGTCGTGGAGTCCGCTACGGTGCTCTGCTTTGAACTCTTCCAACTAACTGCACCGCCATTTAGACAGAAGACGTAACCAGATTGAGATATGAAATCGTCTTTATCTGTCTGAAAACTAGCGTCCGTGTAGCCCCTCACTGCAAGCTCATCACTTCCTCCGTACACTAACTTATCCTTAGTATTTCTCAAATACTTCAGGATTGTCTTGACGGCTGTCCAGTGACTCTCACCAGGATCAGATTGGTATCGACTCGTCATGCTTAAAGCACAAGCAACATTTGGACGAGTACAGAGCATGGCATACATGATGGATCCTATCGCAGAAGCATAGGGAATCTTACTCATGTGCTCTCGCTTAGCAAGTGTCGAAGGACACTGCGTCTTGCTGAAGTGATGCCATGATACATCGGAAGCAAGCCCTTCTTGGAATCATGCATATTGAACCTGTGTAGGACTTTATCAATATAAGTATTGTGACACAGTCCAATTAGCTTCCTTAATTTATCTCTATAGATTCTTATTCCAAGAATATAGGCAGCTTCTCCCATGTCTTTCATCGAGAAACAACTTCCGAGCCAATCCTTTACAGATTGAAGAAACAGAATATCGTTTTCGATTAGGAGTATATCATCTACATTCGAGAAATGCAACTGCGCTCCCACTAGTCTTCTTGTAAACGCATGGATCTTCTTCGTTCCTGATGAAGTTAAACGTTTTAACTGCTTCATCAAAACGAATGTTCCAACTCCGAGATGCTTGCTTCAATCCATAAATGGATTTTGCTAGGAGAATCCGAATAGATTTGAGCATAGCGACTGGGGAATATGTTTCCTCATAATCAACACAGTTAGCTGAAAACACCATTCGAGAGGCAAAAGTTATTATGGGCTTTTTTGGGGAATATGATTCCATTGCAAGCCCTTCAGCGAGGTGCTGAACTCCACCGAGAATATATTGTTGGTTCCTTCTTAGGAAAAATGTCTCACTATGGTCCCATCCAGAGTGTCTTGAACTACATGTGGGGTAAAGGTAGTAAGCTTGAAATTCACTTGCATCCCCTGAAAAGATCTATGCTGGTTAGAGTGTCGAATAGTTTCATCAGGCAAAAATTCTAGAAAAGGGACTATGGTATGTTGGCACCTCCATGTTTCATGTAACTCAATGGGGTACTAAGGTAGCTACGGTAATGCCAGAGATCAACTCCATCCCCCTGTGGGCTCATAACAGAGGAGTTCCTTTCGACGCAAGGACGAAAGAAGGTTTAAGTCTAGCTGCCCGTTTGGTTGGGAAGCCGATAGAAATTGATGACTATACAAAGAACTTGACAAACCTGCATGTGGCGCATGTAAAAGTAGAAGCCAATATTTCCAAGCCTTTGCCATCTTCCGGTGAGCTAGTCCGTGAAAGTGGAGAAATAATTAACATAGATATAGACTACCCTTGGACCCCTCCTGTCTGTACGTGCTGTAATGAGATCGGCCACATCATAAAGAACTGTCTCAAGCCGCCTACTACTGAAACCACAACTGCAGAACCAGTCAATAAAGAAGGTACTACCTCAAGCCCAGTTACCTCTGTAGAAATCCCTACTCACTCTCATTTGGCGCATTCGCCCTCTATGAAGACTCATGGAACCGCTCAATCTGCTGAGATGGAAGTTGATCCATCTATCTCTGAGAAACTAGTACCTGAGAAATTGACATCTGCTCCTGGTCTTGACCCTGATGTTCCTTTCCCTCCATGTACCTCTGCTTCTGACCCTGTCCCCATTGTCGTTTCCCCGCCCTGTTCCCCTCCAGTTGTACCTCTCTTCTCCCCTTCCCGGAACCCCACTATTGATGCGGGTTTTGCAGACCTTACCGCCCATTATTTTATCCCTCATACTCTCCCCATCTCGTCTATCCTATCTTCCCCCATCCATCGCCTCCTCTAACCCTCACTACCTCAGCTAATCAAGCATCTATTGTGGTTAGCCTCCCTGGTACTTTTGCCCCATCTTTTGGTTCTTTCATCTCCACAAAGCAATCCCAAAAATTTAATTCCACCAATATAATCCTGCCAACAGTCTTTATGGATACTACCTCAGCCACTTTTGAGCCCTCTTCTAATCCCTACCTCCCTTTTAATCTTAAACCCAAATCCGTTGCAACTCCGTTGCCAACCTTTTTGCCCATCTGGGATCTTCCCCCTAAAGGAAGTCCCACACCTGCTTTTTAATGTGTACAAAAACCTTTTTTTTGGAATGTTCATGGTTTCAATGATCCGGACAAGCATCCCCCCCCTAAATAATTGGTTACGTTTAAATCAGCCACTTTTTGGAGCTCTATTAGAAACTCACATCAAGAAACAAAATCTGAACCACATTATGTCACAAGTTTGTTAGGGGTGGAATTTTACCTCTAATCACTCATCGGATGAAGATGGCATAATTGTTAGCATCTGGAAATCACCAGTTGCTGTTACAGTGCTCCGTCAATCTAGACAGTCTATAATCTGTGACATTTTAATCGACACTCATCTCAGGTTCTACTATACAGCAATCTACGCCTCAAATTTAAGCCAGGAAAGAATCGACTTATGGGCTGACCTCATTGATACTCATCGCTCTCTCAACCTTCAGGCATCCCCATGGCTTCTAGGTGGAGACTTTAACCAAATATTACACCCTTATGAGCACTCTCTTGTTGCCTCAGTAAACAGCCTAACCCATGATATGATTCTGTTCAGAGATTTCCTACTTCAGTTGGAATTGTGTGACCTGCGGTATCAAGGAGAAACAGTCAACCTGCCAACCCAATTGCAAAAAAGCAAGATAGGTTGCTTGTCAATCAGGAATGGACATCCTATCTACCACAAAGTGTTGCTTCGTTTCTAGCCCCAGAGTTCTCATATCACTGTCCTGGTATCCTTAACCTCTCCTTTCCTCTACCCCAAGCTGGTACCAAACCTTTCAAGTTCTTTAATTACCTAACCAAACACCCTAAATTCCAAGCCACTGTTGAGGAAGCGTGGATTCAAGCCAGAAACTATGCCACTAGTTTGACTGAGCTATGCTGGAAATTAAAATCACAAAAAGACACCTTAAAACACTAAACAATGAGAATTTTTCCAATATTCAAGAGAGGGTGAGTGACACTAACTGTTTGCTTGAAACTTAAAACTGTGCAGGCCCAAGTGCTTCAAAGTCCTTCAAAGATCTACATTGCAAGTGGGAATTCCTTATATCCATAGAGGAGGCCTATTTTCGACAGAAGTCTCGTATCAATTGGCTCCGGGAGGGTGATTTGAATACAGCCTACTTCTTTCGAGTTTGCATGACCAGACTTGCTTATAATGCCATCCGTTCATTTACCTTGCCCAATGGTGATTTGTTAAGTGATCCAATTGCTATGAGTGAGCTTGCTATATGCCATTTCAGGAACATCTTGGCCCCTGATCTTCTTCCAACTCAGCATGCTCTCCCTGTTTGGTTTCAAGTCCTCTCCCCTTTCACATGCTCTATTTCCCAGCAACAGCTTCTTTCTTCTCCTCCAACCCCTGAAGATGTTAAAAGAGTATTATTCAAACTGAGCCCAAATAAAGCGCCAGGTCCTGATGGTCTTACCCGGATTTCTTCAAAGCAGCGTGGCAGTTCTTAGGGCAAGAAGTGGTGGCCTCTGTCTTAACCTTCTTCACTACTTTTTTCCTTTCGTCCACCGCCAATGCGACTATTCTTTCGTTGGTGCCCAAGCACCCCGGAGCCTCAACCATTGGGGATTATCGACCGATTTCATGCTGCTCTACCCTCTACGAAGTTATCTCTAAGATATTGGTGTCTAAGCTCAAGCCTCTTCTCCCGGACCTGATCTTACCAAACCAAACTGCTTTTGTTCAGGGTTGTCTTCTAGTGGAAAACACCATCTTGGCTACAGATATTGTAAGTGACTGTCACAGCAGCAAAGGTCCCAAGAGAATTGCTATAAAAGTAGATATTGCAAAGGCGTTTGATACCTTGAGTTGGGACTTCATTCTGGATAGTTTGCAGAGCATAAATGTCCCCCGAATTTATATTTGATGGCTGCGTGCATGTGTGTGTACTCCGAACTTCACGGTGGGATACAATGGAGCAATACATGGGTTCTTCAGAAGCAAAAGAGGGGTGCACCAAGGAGATCCCCTATCACCTTACCTGTTTGTCATTGCTATGAATTATCTCTCTAGATTATTAAATAAAGCAGCAGAGGAAGGAGTTTTTGGTTACCATCACAAGTGCAGATCATCAAAACTTACTCATTTATGCTTTGCAGACAATTTAATGATTTTTTCAGATTTCTCCCTCTCTTCTGTTCAAGGTGTACTCTCCATTCTCAGACAATTTGAGCAATACTCGGGACTTTCCCTGAGTGTACACAAGACAGCGTTCTATTCATCTGGGCTTTCTCCTTCTGAAATTCATTCTATTGCCTCTGCTACCGGTCTCTCCAGCGGATCCCTCCCAATCAGATATCTCGGTATCCCTTTGTACAGCAAATTGTGAACCTCACCTACAACATGTAAAATCAAAGTCAATTCATGGATTGCTCGTTCACTAAGTTTTTCTGGTCAATTGCTGCCAATCAATACTGTCATCTCAGGAATTACTAATTTCTGGTGCTTTACTTTTGTATTACCGAAGGTTTGTATAAGGAAATCAATTCACTATGTGGCTCTTACCTATGGAGTGGCTCAGTTGAAAGACAATACTCTGCTCGGGTCTCATGGGATGTGGTCGTATTATCGAAAGAAGAAGGTGGGCTTGGGTGCAGAGATTTGTTGGCATGAAATAAAGCTTGTACCTTGAAGCTATTGTTGCTCTTATTCTGTAACTCTGGATCTGTATGGGTCGCTTGGTACAAAGAGGATGTCCTCCATGGTGCGCTGAGCAATTTTTGGTTAGCAAAACCTAAGAAGCGGTTCTCATGGCTGTCAAATAAACTTTTGAAATTGGGTGAAGTAGCCTACAATTGGATTAAATTAAGAGTAGGGAACGGAGAGAGTACCAGGTTCTAGACCGACAACTGGTCACCTTTGGACGGCTTGAAAATTATCTTCAGTTACGCCGCTCTTCTCAGATTGGAATCAGGCAAAATGCACTTTTGTGTGATCTTTACTGCAATGATACTTGGACTTTACCCGCAGCACGTTCAGAATCTCAAGTGCGATTGCAAGCCTTTCTCACTACCCTACAACTCTCAAACTGCAAATATTATTACGACTGGGTGGTTGAAGGTAAAACTTGGAATCGTTACAGCACAAGAAAAATATATGGACTACTCAAATATCATGCTTCACCTGTTGCTTGGTATCGTGTTGTATGGTTTGCAGGTGGTATTCCGAAACATTAATTCCTAGCTTGGCTCTTCACTCTAGACCGTTGCCCAACAAAGGACCGTTTACTCTCTTGGGATCTAAGAGTGGATCCTCTTTGTCAACTCTGTAATTAAGTACAAGAATCTAGAAATCATCTACTGTTCGAGTGCTCCTACGCTTGGACCGTCTGGAACGCCCTGGGAAGTCGAACCGGTCACCGGCCCTCTCGTTCATGGTCGACCACTCTCAGTGAATTGCAGAACTCCACTATCCCGAAACTCAATCAAAAGCTCACTCTATTGGTCTGGCAAGCAGTCATCTATTCAATCTGGACTGAAAGGAATCATCGTGTCCATCGACAAGTCTTCAAATCAACAGATTCAACAATCAAAGCTATTGACGTCCTTATTCGTAACCGTTGCTCATGCTTTCGTGAAAGGAATCCTGTGCATGCTTCAAAGCTTTATCAACTCTGGCTCTCATCAGATTGATCTCTTCACTATCTCCCTTGATTCTCTCTCTCGTTTTCTCTGATATTGTTCTTTTTCAAATGTGGTTTAATTTGTTCCATTGATGTGTGGGTTGTTTTAAATTATTGGGCTTCATCCCAAAAACACTAAGACATTAGGGGGCTTGTAACTTTTTCTTTTCTTCTTCACGTTTTTAATTTGAAAAATCTTAGTCAAAAAAACATGCCCAATGTCCCCTGTATAAAGCCAACCTTCCACGTCAATTGTCGCTGACGTGGCATCTAGATCGTTCAAGTATTCTGCGCGCCAAAAGTTAGCTCAAAATTTATATCATATCTTCATTTGCCAACCTTATTTAGGCCGACATTGTGATATGTCTCATAATCTATTAATATATAAAAGTTGAAGTTATAATGCTCTAATAGTGTTCATATAGGATTTTAAACAACTAATAAGAATATGCCAAGTCTGCATTTTAATTAAGTATTTTCAAATATATAAGGATTTCCAAAAAAAAAATCTAAATAAAATAGAAATTAATATTAGGTAAACTAAATTAGCAATGAAAAAATCATTAAAAATAAAATTAGATTGATGTAATCAATATATATTTTTTGAAAACTAACAGAAAATATTAATTAATAAAAGAGAAAAGAAATTTATCTATTAACATATAAAAATAGGAAATTAGGTGGTATAATAGTATGTGGATACAAATTAAGAAACTAACATATATGGTTACAAATTAAGTAATTTGCATGTTAATTTCTGATTATACCCTTTAAAAATATTTGAATGAATTTTTTTTCTCTCTCAACCTTAATCTACAAAACCGATTCACGCTTTCTTTCTTTATTGCATAGGTTTTATGTTCCATCCCCTTGTATAGCCGTCAGGTCCCTCAAAACCCTAATTCTCTAATTACAATTTCTCCTGCAACCTCTCTTTCTCTTTTTCATTTTTCGGCCTGTAATTCTTGTTATTGAATATAATGTTAAAAGAGAGGCATAAACGGCAATCAAAAACAAATGACATACAACACAAACCTACCGCTGGCCACAAATACATGAGACGAAAAATAGCAATTCCAGCTGCTGCAACCGAAAAAAGTGTACCAATGCCATACTTCATCATTTCATACTTAGCACCTTTTAGGCCAGCTTTTAACTGTTGAAAATCCTGAAATCCAAAATACATATATGTTAAGATATAGAAATTGCCCAAAAGTGTAAACCTTATTTGTAGGGAAAATATAAACCTTCTCAAGGTCGTTGGCGTTTTTAGCAAAGCTGTCCACAATAATCTTTTCCAAATTCTTTTGTTGCATTTCTGACTTTGTGTTCAAATCTAGTCAAACGAGCCTCCTTCAAAAGGAACTGAAGAAAGTGTTTGGAATCAAAATATGATCTTCAACCCGCAGAGTAACATAACACTACAAGAAAACAAGCAAATTCCCACGGACGAATTCCTCAGAATTCCGTCGGAATTAGGGTATTCCGACGGCATATTGAGGAACTCTTCCGTCGGAAAAAAGTCGTCGGAATATTGAATTCCGTCGGAATTTCCTCGGAAATTTCCGACGGAATTCCGAGGAAAGCAAATTCCGAGGAAAAAGCGAGGAACACAATTCGTCGGATGGGTCCGTCGGAAGTTTCCGACGGACGCCGACGTCAGGCGTTTCCGACGGAAGGCGTCCGTCGGGAGTTTACGACGGCAGGGGTCCGTCGCTAGTTTCCGACGGACGCTTTCCGTCGGAAATGTCCGACGGACGCCTTCCGTCGGAAATTTCCGACGGAATGTATCCGTCGGAAATTTCTGACGGAATGTATCCGTCGGATATTTCCGACGGAAGGCGTCCGTCGGAAATTTCTGACGGAATGTATCCGTCGGATATTTCCGACGGAAGGCGTCCGTCGGAAATATTTAAAATTAATTTTTAAAAAAAATAAATTTTTTTTAAAAAAATTATTTCTTAAAAGAAAAGATATTAGAAAATTAAATTTGAAAATATAAAATGAAATATGAAATATAAAATTGAAAGTCTTACAAATAAAAAAAACATTCCGAAGTTTTTGAAAAAAAAAAAAAACTACGGG
Source organism: Isatis tinctoria (assembly GCA_010577795.1). Classification (NCBI taxonomy): domain Eukaryota; kingdom Viridiplantae; phylum Streptophyta; class Magnoliopsida; order Brassicales; family Brassicaceae; genus Isatis; species Isatis tinctoria. Next base: position 21,091,617 of record CM021250.1, read on the forward strand.
TTTTGGGTGTTCGGGTCGTGCAAGGTCGGGAAATCGACGTTCGGGTGCAACCTCCTCATCATTTCCATCATCTGCTCGTTCAGCTTCATCTGTGCCTCGAAGCTCGCCTGTTGGGTCGCCATCTGAGTCTCCAACGCAGAAATGCGTTGGTCCTTGTCCTGCAGCTGACCCATAAGTGCTTCGGGATCAACAAAGGGCGGGGCTGCAGCAGAAGACGTAACTGACCGTGACGGACGAGCCAAACCCACCATTCTGCCCTTCTTCTTTGGAACCGACTGAAATAGAAAATAACCAAAATGTAAATAATATTAAGATTGGAACCGATTGAAATAGAAAAATAAAAAATAGTAAATAATAATTGAGATGAAATGAAACTTACCTTTTGAACGATTTTGTTGATCTGATCCCGAGGCAATTGGGAACCCGTTGAATCTTCGTCTTCGATTGGAAGCTGAGACGCTGCTTCTTCCACCTGACTGTTGATGAGGTCGACGACACCCTTCACGACAACGTCATCGATCTCGCCGGTATGCTTGTTCGTATACGCCTTTTTCAGTAGCGCGAAATCATCAACGGCTCACCATCATTTGCTTCCACCTTGATATCAATATAAATATTAGTAATTAGAGAAAAATTGAGAATTTTAAATTTCAAAAATTATAAAATTATTAAATAGAATAAAAAGCGATTGAAGTTACCATGCGATCTCTCAGAGTGGCTTGGGACTGAGCACCCAAGTTGTGCTTGTAGATGCCCTTTCCTTTACGATCGCTCTTGCGGTGGTGGAATTGGTGGAAGAAGTCGATTTCGTCTCGTCTTTACTCCAATGCTCAATCAACTGTGCCCAGACGTCGAGGTTCATTAACTTTGGGACCTTTTTTTAAAAAAAATGTTAGATTAATTAAAATATAATGTAATAAATTTTAAAAAGGTTTTAAAAATAAAAAAGAAAACCTTGTTCTTTCGCCACTTCTTCTTCCACTCGTAAATTTGATAACCATAGTTGGTCATAACTTTGTGGACGAAGTGATAATAGACAAACGCCGTATAATCGGGATTCCAGTTGAATTCTTGCTGAAAAAAGAAACAATTAGTAGAATATTTATATTGAAAAAAAATTAATTGAAAAAATAAAGAATACTTACCGCAAACTGTTCAAACCACAGAATTTGTTTGCCTATAGGAAAGTCGGTGAAAGTAGGATGTCCCACGTCCAAGGCCAGATACATCATACGGTTGATCCATGCGCTGATCCCGTTCGAGGATCGATCAAACCATGTCTGACCCGGTCCAGATGGATAGGGAGTGAGAAACGGAAGATGGTGACGACCAGGCTGTCGAACAAACTCTGCAACCCTCGCCAGTTCCGCAGGAGCCTGATAGTTCGGAGGAATAACGGGTGCAGCCTGAGAGCCAGAAGGAGCGTCGGGATATGGAGAGGGAGATGTATCGTGGGAGCTGCGGGAATCCTGAACGGAGTGGCTCCCCGAGCCACGACCACGAGCACGACGCTGTCGAGGAGGCGGGGTCTGATCATCGTAAGACCTGTAGTTTGAAGATATAAAAATCCAAACAAAAGTTATAATGTGTTAGTAATATTAATTCATATACACGTTTTTACAAATCAAAAAATGTTTTAATACTTAATAAAATAGTTTTAATAACAGAAAAACAATTGTAAAAATTATTGAAAATCATATACATGTTTTAAAAAAATCAAAAATATTGTAATACTTAAAAAAATATTGTAATATCAGGAAAAAAACGTTTTAGAAACTTGCTTAACTTTTTTAAAAATAGAAAAACCTTTTTTAAATCATATAGACGTTTTTACAAATCAAAAAATGTTTTAATACTTATAAAAATAGTTTTAATAACAGAAAACAATAGTAAAAATCATTGAAAAACGTTTTTTAAAATCTTTGGAAAATAGTGATTTTAGATATTACAAATCAAAAACCTTTTTTAAAAACAATAGTAAAAAAAAGTTTTAATACTTATACAAATAGTTTTTAAATGAGAAAACGATTTTAAAAAATGAAAAACGATTTTAAAAATTGAAAAACGATTTTAAAAATTGAAAAACGAATTTAAAAATTGAAAAACGATTTTAAAAATTGAAAAACGATTTTAAAAATTGAAAAACGATTTTAAAAAATTAAGAGAAAACGATTTTAAAAATAGAAAAACGATTTTAAAAATTGAAAAACGATTTTAAAAATTGAAAAACGTTTTAAAAAATTGAGAAACTATTTAAAAAAAATAAAAAACGAACTTAAAAATTAAAAAACGTTTTTAAAAGTACAAATAATTGCAAAAAAACTAAAAATAGAACCTAAAATCCGCAATTCAATCCTAAACTATCCATCTAAAACCTAAAATCCTAAACTATCCATCTAACAACCTAAAATCCGAAACTATCCACCTAAAATATGAAGTTCAAATCGACCCTTACATGATTTGAGAGAGGAAGACGGCGAGAGAGGAGGCGAGAGAGGACGGCGAGAGAGGAGGCGAGAGAGGACGGCGAGAGAGGAGGCGAGAGAGGACGGCGAGAGAGGAGGCGAGAGAGGAGGCGAGAGAGGACGGCGAGAGAGGAGGCGAGAGAGGAGGCGAGAGAGGAGCCGAGAGAGCACGGCGAGAGAGGAGGACGAGATGAGAGAGAGGAGGAGATGAGGTTGAGAGAGAGGAGGAGATGAGGTATGCGGCGGAGAAGAAGAAGAAGAAATAGGGTTAGGTTTATATTTAATGATTCCGACGGACAGGGTTCGTCGGAATTCCGTCGTCGAATCATTAAATGTAAACCTAACCGCGGATGTCGAAATAATTCAAGCGCTTTGGTTTTCCCGGTACGTACATTTCCGACGGCTCTATGTTTCCTCGGAATTTCCTGGGAAAATTCCGAGGAAATTCCGAGGAAATATGTTTTTTTATGTATTTCCTCGGAATTTCCTAGGAATTTTCCCACGAAACTCCTAGGAAACATGGTTTGGGGTTTCAAATTCCGTTTTTTTTTTCAGAATTTCATTTTTAATACAATTTCAATTCATACCATTGAGGATACTTTGTATAGATGATCATAAACCATGAAATAACAAAATTTAAAAATAATAGTAAGTATTTCCTTTAACGTTTGTTAAAGTGTAGAAGTGTTTATCTTATGTTGTGTGATTTTTGTTCGAGCAATCGTAAAAGTGTTTGTTATTGTGTAAAACACTAAGGTTTGACTTCATAATCTAGTTAGGACACTCAATGAAGGTTAGATATGTGTTATTCGATACGCAAAACGTGGTTCTCGGTTATAAAACCCCATTTCCTAGGAATTTCCTGGGAAAATTCCTAGGAAATTCCGAGGAAATTCCAAAAAACATCCAGTTCCTAGGAATTTCCTGGGAAAATTCCTAGGAAATTCCGAGGAAATATGTTTTTTTATGTATTTCCTCGGAATTTCCTAGGAATTTTCCCAGGAAATTCCTAGGAAACATGGTTTGGGGTTTCAAATTCCGATTTTTTTTTTCAGAATTTCATTTTTAATACAATTTCAATTCATACCATTGAGGATACTTTGTATAGATGATCATAAACCATGAAATAACAAAATTTAAAAATAATAGTAAGTATTTCCTTTAACGTTTGTTAAAGTGTAGAAGTGTTTATCTTATGTTGTGTGATTTTTGTTCGAGCAATCGTAAAAGTGTTGTTATTGTGTAAAACACTAAGGTTTGACTTCATAATCTAGTTAGGACACTCAATGAAGGTTAGATATGTGTTATTCGATACGCAAAACGTGGTTCTCGGTTATAAAACCCCATTTCCTAGGAATTTCCTGGGAAAATTCCTAGGAAATTCCGAGGAAATTCCAAAAAAATCCAGTTCCTAGGAATTCCAGGATTTCCTGGGAAAATCCTAGGGAAATTCGAGGAAATATGTTTTTTTATGTATTTCCTCGGAAATTCCTAGGAATTTTCCCAGGAAATTCCTAGAAACATGGTTGGGGTTTCAAATTCCGATTTTTTTTTTCAGAATTTCATTTTTAATACAATTTCAATTCATACCATTGAGGATACTTTGTATAGATGATCATAAACCATGAAATAACAAAATTTAAAAATAATAGTAAGTATTTCCTTTAACGTTTGTTAAAGTGTAGAAGTGTTTATCTTATGTTGTGTGATTTTTGTTCGAGCAATCGTAAAAGTGTTTGTTATTGTGTAAAACACTAAGGTTTGACTTCATAATCTAGTTAGGACACTCAATGAAGGTTAGATATTTGTTATTCGATACGCAAAACGTGGTTCTCGGTTATAAAACCCCATTTCCTAGGAATTTCCTGGGAAAATTCCTAGGAAATTCCGAGGAAATTCCAAAAAACATCCAGTCCTAGGAATTTCCTGGGAAAATTCCTAGGAAATTCCGAGGAAATATGTTTTTTTATGTATTTCCTCGGAATTTCCTAGGAATTTTCCCAGGAAATTCCTAGGAAACATGGTTTGGGGTTTCAAATTCCGATTTTTTTTTTCAGAATTTCATTTTTAATACAATTTCAATTCATACCATTGAGGATACTTTGTATAGATGATCATAAACCATGAAATAACAAAATTTAAAAATAATAGTAAGTATTTCCTTTAACGTTTGTTAAAGTGTAGAAGTGTTTATCTTATGTTGTGTGATTTTTGTTCGAGCAATCGTAAAAGTGTTTGTTATTGTGTAAAACACTAAGGTTTGACTTCATAATCTAGTTAGGACACTCAATGAAGGTTAGATATGTGTTATTCGATACGCAAAACGTGGTTCTCGGTTATAAAACCCCATTTCCTAGGAATTTCCTGGGAAAATTCCTAGGAAATTCCGAGGAAATTCCAAAAAACATCCAGTTCCTAGGAATTTCCTGGGAAAATTCCTAGGAAATCCGAGGAAATATGTTTTTTTATGTATTTCCTCGGAATTTCCTAGGAATTATTGAATTCGCCCCACGGCTGCCCCACCGGGTCTCTAACGGGTACAAACTTTCCTCGGTATCTTAGAAATATCTGTCGGTTTTTTCCCACGGACCCTGTTCCTCGGAAGTTTTCCTAGGAAAATTCCGACGGAAAATTCCTTTCCGGAAAATTCCTAGGAATTCCGAGGAACTCACGTTTCTCGGAGTTTCCTCGGTTTTTCGTCAGAAAATTCCGAGGAACTCATTTTCCCTCGGAAAATCCGTCAGAATATCAATGTTTTCTTGTAGTGTAAGATCAAACTATTTAATGAATTTGAGAGAGAAAGAATGAACTAATCTAGAAAAAAAAGAATAACATCAATTTATATTACCATCTATAATTTTCTATGTATTCACATATAAGAATTACATCAATTTACGTGTATGATTTCATTAGTATATGTTAAGCAACACAAAAGCAAAACGTTACCTTAAAGCTTTCAAGGTCAGATTTAAGCTTTGCCAGCTTTAAATCTTGAATCACTTCAAAATTCTCTGTGATGGCAGTCAACTTCTCTGTCTGTTCCTTCTGTAGTTTTCAATAACACAAAAAAATTAGTAAGTCTTTTAAAAAACTAAAGTAGAAAACCTAATATAATTTTCTCCCAATGAATTTGTACCTTCTGGTTTTCTGTTTTTGAAAGAAAGGACTGAGATACCTCCTGCAAGCTCTGATTCATGACTCTAGTGATGGCCTCAGCTTGCTTTGGAATAAATCCACCTTCCACTTCCAAAGATTTTGAGAGACCCAAAGTATCCATAATTCCATCATTCTTCTTCCCCGAAAATCGGCGACAATGAACTCTAGCGACGGAACAGACAGAGTCAAACCCTAGCACCGCAATGCGTTTGGAGTAGGACATCGTCGATTTGCAGGAATCGCCGCCACAAGATTTTATAAAAACAAAAAGAAAGCTTTTGATTAGGTTTTAAGTTAACAATACCACTTCACAAAAAGCCGTCGTTTTCCTTTCTTTTTCTTTTTAAGTTTCTTTAAAATCCCCTGTGTATTAGTTGAGAAGACACAACTTTTTGCCACATGTCTCACTCATATTAATTTAGGAAAGTTAGCCAATAAGATTCATCCATTCACACATGTCATTAAAAACTATTTCACAGTAGCCGGACCTCAAACAATGGTCATATTTTAACATGTCAGTTCTGCAACGCATTGGTGTGGAAAGAAGAAACTAAAAACAAAATGTTATGCAGCCAGCAAGGAAGGGTGAGACTACCCGAAGTTCGACCTACACCACAACCACTAAAGAAGCTATATGAATCAACATAATTCAGGACAAACATTCGTATGTATAACTCATTCATGGCGATGACATCCACAAGCGGAAAAGTAGACCACACAGTGACAGGCACTCCTGGACAATTTGCTTATCGAATCCATGGTCAGAATCACCACAAAATTGGGTCTTTGCTGCCAGCAGACGGAAAGCATCCACACTTTCTACAGATGTATGTTTACGATACACAGAACGAAGTGGAAAACCGCATGAGAATAGTGACCTAATCAGAAAGAGGGACATCTGTTAATAAAGTTGTTGTTAATAGCCTCATACTCATGTTGGATGAAACCAACAGTCTTGCAAAACTATTCAGGAAGGCCAGAGATCGATACGAAGACAATAGTTGTGGGGAATTTAATATTAGATTAATCAGCCAAAAACAAAGAGGAAGGCAGTATGATTTACCTATGGCAGATGAAATTAGGGGTTTGATAGTGGGAGACTTTTCAACAACGTCTCAAGGACTAGATGTTGTTTTGGAATTCAAGTCTTCACAATTGCAGAGAATCAGTGATCTTCATCCCTTATTTATGAGTTTGCAATATCCACTACTGTTTCCCTATGGTGAACAAGGCTATCACGAAGAGCTACCATACCAAGCAGATGAAGGCAACCAACTGAAGAGGTCATATATGACTATGAGGGAATATTACGCTTACCAAATTCAGATAAGGCTGACAGAAGGAATGACAATAGTTAAGGGAGGAAGATTGTTTCATCAATACGTAGTGGATGCATACACAGCAACAGAGCAAGAAAGGCTTCGTTTTATAGCTCTCAATCAAAAAAAGTTACGAGCCGATTTGTATAACAATATTTCCGACGCTGTGGGAAGAGGTGATACAGATGCAAAGAGTATTGGAAAGCGAATTATACTCCCATCGTCGTTCACTGGTGGCCCAAGGTATATGGCTGAGAAGTATCATGATGCAATGGCTATATGTAGATGGTTTGGCAATCCAGACCTTTTCATCACCTTCACAGCTAATCCAAATTGGACAGACATCGGTCACCATCTCGAGACATATACAAATGAGCCGTCCAACTCCAGGCCTGACCTGCAATGCAGAATGTTCAAAATAAAATTGGATCAGATGCTTGCCGACTTCAACAAAGGAGTCTTCTTCCCAGTTCCAGCAGCTGGTATTTAATAAGTACCATACTTAAAATGCAATATAGTTAACATCGTACGTCTTATGAATCTAATGATGCAATTTTAAAATTTGCAGTTGTTTACACCATAGAGTTCCAAAAGAGAGGACTGCCCCACGCTCACATCCTGCTTTGGCTAAAAGGTGTCACCAAAACTCCAGATTCTGCACTGATTGACAAGTTTATATCAGCAGAGCTACCAGATGAAGAAGCAGACAAAGAAGGTTTTGAGTTGGTCAGTCAACATATGATGCATGGGTCTTGTGGATTTGATAGGCCACATTCGACATGTATGGAAAATGGGAAATGCAGCAAAAAATATCCCAGAGGCTTCAATGAATTCACTGCTATCGACAAAGCTGGGTTCATTCTCTACAGGCGACGCAATGACGAGACAAAGTTTGTTCTCAAAGGTGACTCAAAATTAGATAACTGCCATGTCGTCCCACACAACATAGAGTTGCTGAAAAAATATAAAGCACATATAAATGTGGAGTGGTGTTGCAAAACAAGTGCAATAAAATATCTGTTCAAATATATCACCAAGGGTGTCGACAGTGTTGAAAACTAAACTTGATTTTGGATCAAGTTAAATCATGGGCCAAATCCAAAACAACTTGATCCAATTTCTAGAAGATCACTTAAAAATATCTAATCACTCCACCTCCTTAAACAAAAAAATCTAGATATTCATATGGAATTATCTAGATAATTAAGAATAAAATAATATAGATATTATGAAAGAATTCTCTAGATTTTAGATTATAATATGTAAGATATTTTGTAATGTGGAGGCTATAAATACCTCCACCCCCTTCTCATTTGTAACCAAGTTAAAATCAAGAAACATAAAGCCTTCTACTAAGTCTTCCTTTCAACATTTTTTCTCTCCCGAATTTTCTTAAACACTTTCTCCATCACCTCTAAAATAGTTTCCTTCTAACAAAGTGGTATCAGAGCCTGGTTGGTTATCTTAAAGATGTCAAACAATGGTGTTCCCTTCCAAGTCCCAATGCTCACAAAGAGCAACTATGACAATTGGAGTTTAAGGATGATGGCTATCCTAGGAGCACATGATGTGTGGGAGATAGTCGAGAAAGGCTTCATTGAACCGGAGAATGATGGTGGGTTATCTCAAACTCAAAGGGATGGTTTGAGAGACTCAAGGAAGAGAGACAAGAAGGCTCTCTGTCTAATCTATCAAGGATTAGATGAAGACACATTCGAGAAGGTCGCAGGAGCAAAGTCGGCCAAAGAAGCATGGAAGAAGCTTCAAACTTCTTACAAAGGAGCTGAACAAGTTAAGAAGGTACGTCTTCAAACTTTAAGAGGAGAATTTGAAGCCTTGCATATGAAGGAAGGTGAACTCATCTCTGATTACTTCTCAAGAGTCTTAACGATTACCAATAACCTAAAAAGAAACGGTGAGAAGTTAGATGAGGTGAGAATCATGGAGAAAGTTCTTAGATCGTTGGATTCAAAATTTGAGCATATTGTCACGGTGATTGAAGAGACAAAAGACTTGGAGACTATGACGATGGAGCAACTTCTTGGATCACTGCAAGCATATGAAGAAAAGAAGAAGAAAAAGGAAGACATCGCAGAGCAAGTACTCAAGATGCGGATTGATACTAAAGAAGAAACTGGCCGAAGTTATCAAAGACGTGGTGGTGGTCAAGCCCGAGGAAGAGGTTGTGGTTATGTACATGGACGTGGTTGGAGATCCAATGAAGACCATACAAACCAAAGAGAAGAAAGCTCATCAAGAGGCCGTGGAAGAGGAAGCCCAAAAACAAGGTACGATAAGTCAAGTGTTAAATGTTACAACTGTGGAAAGTTTGGACATTTTGCTTCCGAATGCAAAGCTCCGCACAACAATAGAGTTGAAGAGAAGTCCAACTATGTTGAAGAAAGGAGCAATGAAGATGATATGTTATTGATGGCTTACAAGAAGATGAACCAGAGGAGATTCACAAATGGTACCTCGATAGTGGTGCAAGCAATCACATGTGCGGGAAAAGAAGCATGTTTGTGGAGTTAATGAGTCAGTGAAAGGAAATGTGGCTCTAGGAGATGAATCAAAGATGGAGGTGAAAGGTAAAGGAAATATTCTCATCCGATTGAAGAATGGAGATCATCAATTCATTTCCAATGTTTACTATATTCCAAACATGAAGACCAACATCTTGAGCCTAGGACAACTCTTAGAGAAAGGTTATGATATTCGTTTAAAGGATAACAACCTTTCTATAAGAGATCATGAAGACAATCTCATCACCAAGGTGCCGATGACAAGGAACCGAATGTTTGTCTTGAACATTCAAAATGACTTCGCACAATGCCTCAAGATGTGCTACAAAGATGAGTCTTGGCTTTGGCATCTTCGATTTGGGCATCTCAATTTTGGAGGATTAGAGCAACTTTCTAAGAAGGAAATGGTGAGAGGATTGCCTTGCATCAATCATCCAAATCAAGTTTGTGAAGGATGTTTACTTGGAAAGCAATTCAAAATGAGCTTTCCAAAGGAGTCAGAGACAAGAGCACGGAAGCCATTGGAACTCATACATACAGATGTATGTGGCCCGATCAAACCAAGTTCACTCGGTAAGAGTAACTACTTCCTTCTCTTTAATGATGATTTCTCAAGAAAGACATGGGTTTACTTTTTGAAAGAAAAATCAGAAGTATTTGAAAACTTCAAAAATTTCAAAGCCCATGTTGAGAAGGAAAGTGGCCTTATGATCAAAGCTATGAGATCTGATCGTGGAGGAGAGTTCATGTCCAACGAGTTTTTGAAGTACTGTGAAGATAACGGTATTAGAAGACAATTGACGGTGCCTAGATCCCCTCAACAAAATGGAGTAGCGGAAAGGAAGAATAGGACTATCCTTGAGATGGCAAGAAGCATGCTCAAAAGTAAGAAGCTACCAAAAGAGTTTTGGGCAGAAGCAGTTGCATGTGCGGTTTATCTATCAAACCGATCTCCAACAAGAAGCTTCTCGGGAAAGACACCACAAGAAGCATGGAGTGGAAGGAAGCCTGGTGTCTCACATCTAAGAGTATTTGGAAGTATTGCTCATGCTCATGTTCCAGAAGAGAAACGGAGCAAGCTAGATGATAAAAGCGAGAGGTACATCTTTATTGGGTATGACGCTAACTCCAAAGGGTACAAGCTCTACAATCCTGAAACAAAGAAGACAATCATCAGTCGGAATGTCATCTTTGATGAAGAAGGAGAATGGGATTGGAGATCAATTGATGGAGACTACAACTTCTTTCCACATATTGAAGAAGATGAGCAACCAAGAGAGGATCCACCAGTTACCCCACCAACTTCACCAACACCAAGTTCTCAAGGAGATGAGAGCTCAAGTGAAAGGACTCCACGTTTTAGAAGTCTTCAAGAGATTTATGAGGTAACTGAAAATCAAGATAATCTCACTTTATTTTGTCTATTTGCGGATTGCGAGCCCATGAATTTCCAAGAAGCTATGGAAAAGAAGACATGGAAGGATGCAATGGATGAAGAAATCAAGGCGATACAGAAGAATGAGACATGGGAGTTAGCTTCACTTCCAAATGGGCATAAAGCAATTGGTGTAAAGTGGGTGTACAAAGCAAAGAAGAACTCTAAAGGAGAAGTTGAAAGATACAAGGCAAGATTGGTGGCAAAAGGATATAGTCAAAGAGCCGGAATCGACTATGACGAGGTATTTGCCCCTGTTGCTCGTTTAGAAACTGTTAGACTAATAATTTCATTGGCAGCCCAAAAGAGTTGGAGGATACATCAAATGGATGTCAAATCAGCCTTCTTGAATGGAGAACTTGAAGAGGAAGTTTACATTGAACAACCACAAGGCTACATAGTCAAGGGAGAAGAAGACAAAGTCTTAAGGTTGAAGAAGGCACTTTATGGGCTCAAACAAGCACCAAGAGCATGGAACACTCGGATTGATAAATACTTCAAGGAGAAAAACTTCATCAAGTGTCCATATGAGCATGCACTCTATATCAAAACTCAAGACAATGATATACTGATTGCATGCTTGTATGTAGATGACTTGATATTTACAGGCAACAATCCAAGTATGTTTGAAGATTTCAAGATAGAGATGACAAAGGAGTTTGAGATGACCGATATTGGATTGATGTCCTACTACCTTGGAATTGAAGTGAAGCAAGAAGAAAATGGAATCTTCATTACTCAAGAAGGCTATGCAAAGGAGGTGCTTAAGAAGTTCAAGATGGATGACTCAAATCCAGTTTGTACGCCAATGGAATGTGGAGCCAAGCTGTCAAAGCAAGAAGAAGGAGAGAGTGTGGATTCAACACTTTTAAGAGCTTGGTTGGAAGCCTACGTTATCTGACTTGCACAAGACCAGAAATCCTATATGCAGTTGGAGTTGTGAGCCGATACATGGAGCATCCAACAACAACTCACTTCAAGGCAGCCAAGAGGATCCTTCGCTATATCAAAGGTACCATAAACTTTGGCTTGTATTACTCTGTTTCTGATGATTACAAGCTTGTTGGATATAGCGATAGCGATTGGGGAGGAGACGTAGATGACCGAAAAAGCACAAGTGGATTTGTGTTTTCCATTGGAGAAACCGCTTTCACATGGATGTCAAAGAAGCAGCCAATTGTCACCCTTTCTACTTGTGAAGCGGAGTATGTAGCGGCTACTTCATGTGTGTGTCATGCTATCTGGCTAAGGAATCTGGTGAAAGAGTTGAGTTTGCCACAAGAAGAGCCAACGAAGATCTTTGTGGACAACAAGTCAGCAATAGCACTGGCAAAGAATCCTGTCTTCCATGATCGAAACAAACGATCAAGTAGCCGATATCTTCACCAAGCCACTGAAGCGTGAAGACTTCATCAAGATGAGAAGTTTGCTCGGGGTAGCAAAATCAAGTTTAAGAGGGGGTGTTGAAAACTAAACTTGATTTTGGATCAAGTTAAATCATGGGCCAAATCCAAAACAACTTGATCCAATTTCTAGAAGATCACTTAAAAATATCTAATCACTCCACCTCTTTAAACAAAAAAATCTAGATATTCATATGGAATTATCTAGATAATTAAGAATAAAATAATATAGATATTATAAAAGAATTCTCTAGATTTTAGATTATAATATGTAAGATATTTTGTAATGTGGAGGCTATAAATACCTCCACCCCCTTCTCATTTGTAACCAAGTTAAAATCAAGAAACATAAAGCCTTCTACTAAGTCTTCCTTTCAACATTTTTTCTCTCCCAAATTTTCTTAAACACTTTCTCCATCACCTCTAAAATAGTTTTCTTCTAACAGACAGGGCCACTTTCGTCATAGAGAAGAATGGTAAATCATTGACAGAGGGTGGGGGTGAAAGAAACTGCTCTGAACACGTCAATGAAATCAGTGACCACCTTGAGTGCCGTTATGTGTCTGCGTGCGAAGCATGTTGGAGATTATTTGCCTTCCACATATATTATCATAAGCCGGCTGTGATGAGGTTACAAATCCATCTGCAAGATCAACAGCCACTGGTTTACGAATCGACGGAAAATTTGGAAGATGTAATATCGAGAGATAATGTTGGGAAGACCATGTTCACAGCGTGGATGAAAGCCAACGAAATTGACCCAGAGGCACGGCTCCTTACGTATATTGAATTTCCAGAACATTTTTGCTATCATGGCTCGGAAAAAACTTGGACCCCAAGGAAGCAGGGAAACACAATTGGTAGAGTAGTCAACATCCACCCATCAGCTGGCGATTTGTACTACCTGAGAATATTGGTTAATATTGTCAGAGGACCGACATGCTTCAACGAGATATTAACCGTTGGAGATACAATATATAAAACATGCCAAGAACCGTGTTATGCTAGAGGATTACTTGATGATGACAGAGAATGGCATGATGTTATGAAAGAGGTATCCTACTGGGCAACAGCATGGTTACGCTCTTTGTTTGTCATGCTTCTGCTCTTCTGCCAAGTGTCGCAACCACAGAAGCTTTGGAAGGCCTGCTGGAAGTCTCTGGCAGATGACATCCTACCCACGAAGAGAAAAGAATTTAGATTCCGGGGTTATCAACTAAAAGATCAGGACTCAAGCTATCGAAACCGAAAAGGTGTGATATCACAAAATGTATTGGCTGTTTGCAATTTCGATATGGAGTTCATATACGTTCTCAGTGGATGGGAGGGTTCAGCTCACGATTCAAAAATATTATATGACGCATTAACAAGGAGGACTAATAAATTCAGTGTCCCACATGGTAATTTTGTATATTAAATGATACACTATTAATTTTATAAATTATAAGCTAACAATCATATGTTTTGATTTTGATTTTTTTTTAAGGAAAATTTTATTTGGCTGACTGCGGATTTGCGAATAGACGCAAATTTTTAGCTCCTTTTCGAGGTACTAAGTATCATCTTCAAGAGTTTACTGGCCAAGGTTGCGATCCTGAAACTCCACATGAATTGTTCAATCATCGTCATGCCGCCTTAAGAAACGTAATCGAGAGAATATTTGGGGTTTTGAAGTCACAGTTTCAGATATTTAAATCTGCTCCTCCATTTCCTTTTCATACACAAGCAGAAATAGTGTTAGCTTGTGTAGCCTTACATAATTTCCTTCGCAAGCATTGTCGATCAGATGAATTTCCTGAAGAAGTTAAGGTTGCAGGAAGAAATAGAGAAAGTACTGCAAGAAACAATGCTGGAAATGATCCTGAAGATGTTGAAGAAATAGCTGAGACACAACATCAAGAAAGAGAATGTGCTAATTTGTGGAGAGAAACAATTGCTGAACAGATGTGGAACGATGCAACTCGTACTTGAGAGATTTATAAACTATATTTTTTTCTCTTTTGTTGTGGACATGTTTTATTTTGATGATTTATTTATATGCAAACACACAAACAAGATCATTAGTTATTTATATGCATACACAGAGATAATATGGAGCTAGTCTTGAATCTTGTCTTCGTCATCACGCTTCATGACCAATCCACTGTAACGATTGAATCACTTGTTGATCATACACTTGCTTCTGCGCTTTCTCCATCCATAGCTTCAGAAGCAATGAAGCATATACATGATTTCTTCAGCGTCTCTTCTCTCCTTCTCCAGGTTTTTCTTCATACAATCTCCACGTTTGTTCTATCTCTCTTTCTTCACTATTTGTCTCAGAGTAAAAACGTCAACACATTGTCATCATTCAGTGACCGTGATTCTTCCTCGCTGAGATAAATCGTCCTGTAGAAGAAGATGATCACAGTTCTCAAAGATGTTGTTCGTCTTCTTTCTCAAGCTCAATGAACTCAAGTGTAAAAGGATATGTTTCTTCTGATCCAACACATCAGCAACCAAGTAAGATTTTGAAACGAACTGCTTTCTCCACCGACGCTACTCTCTATCTCAATGATGTAACCTTGAAATGCGGTCGTCCATCTAATGTTAAACTCAGATGTAATACCAAACAAGTCCGGGGACGATGCCGGTGCCAATTTATTCATGAAGTCACATCCATTTTCAAGCAGATTCGGAGACTTCAATGGCGGCTAAAGTGAAATACCCAAATCAAAGAAGGTTAGCGCGGAGGTCAAATCAAAGTGAAATATTCATGAAGTCACATCCATCATTATGTTTTTTTAATTAGTTAGATGTTTCTGAGTTAGATGATAATTAATTGACAGTTTAATGATAATTCTTTCTTTTTTGACAAAAAAATATTTTTTTTTCCAACCGCAAACGGCCGCAATTGCAAACGCCGGCTGGAATGAGCTTCTCAAAGCTTCTGATTTTTAGCGTTATAAATGGTAGAAAATGGTTTAAAGCATTTTGTATGATTGGTATCAACCGCTATGAACCGCTACTAGCCACGGTTCATAGCGTCAAAACCAATCAAGCTCATAAACTTAGGCCATGGAGAGGAAGACGCAGCCTCATGAACGGAGGATACATTGTAGCACTAGAATGGGTACGGAAACGTAGAACAAAGTAAAATATTTATTGATGCGGGTATTCTAGGGATACTTCAATATATATATATATATAATATAAGAAAAATACACTTAAATCATACTTCCTCCGGTTTTGAATAGTTGTCTTTTTAGAGTTTATTTTTTTGTATCAAATTAGTTTAGGTTTTCAAATTTAGATGCAAAACTTAATGGTTTATAACTATTTGTATTCAGCAGAAAATTATACTATTAGTTGAATTGTGTGTTAAGTCTATAGGTAATTGTGTTTTTGTTTTGGAAAACTAACAAATTTAAAAAGTTATTAATCTTTGCGCATTCTTCTAAAATGACAATTATTCAAAACCAGATGGAGTAATAAATAAATGTAGAACAATTCATGAGTTTAATATCTTAAAACACAACAAAAACAAGCTAGTCATTGACCAAATTCATTTCCAAAATCCGAGTCATCTAATGAAAGATCTGTAAACTCGTAGAACCATGTATTTTTCATAGAATCAAATTTCATCTCCACCAACATTCCACTTCTTGGTCTTTTCAGCATTATATTCATCAGCACTTTCTGATAAAAGATGTAGGCTGTTGTGGATGTAAACCAAGTCTTGAGCATGGCTTGTAGTTAACTTGTTTCTTTTAAATGAGTGAATGAATGAGTAAGTATTCCAATTACGCTCAGCACAAGAAGAAGAACTAGGTTGTCCAAGAACCTTAAAAGCCAAAGTCTATAAAGGAGAGGAGGTTGAGCACCAAAACTAGCCCACCAATACTTAGGTTCCACAGTAGACATCTATGAAATGCATGTTAAATCTTCAAAAGGGCCACTTTTGACCTGAGGGCTGGCTCTGGCAATCCACAACCCTGTAATATGTCTCTCTACTTCCGCCCTCTAAAGGAAGGATATAAGCACCTCGATACACAAGATGAAAAGGAATAGGGAGAGAGGATCTCCTTGGTGGAGGTCCCTTGCGGGGAGATTTCTCCCTTTCGCTTCCCCATTTAAGAGGACTTGGTACGATACAGAGGAAATCCAAAACATTATAAGTTTCACCCACCTCTCCTAGTAGCCTAAATTTAGATGTAGAGCTTCGAGAAAACCCCATCATACTACATCGTAAGCTTTGTTCATATCCGTTTTCAAAGCCATGAACTCCAATCTACATTTCTTGTTGGTGCGGAGATCTCGTGGAAAACTTATCTTTATAATATTATTTGAGAAGTCAGTTTCTTATGTGTCGCGCTCACGTTAATTCTCACGAGGTCGATTACAGAGATGCCCTTAATGAAATCAAATTATAATATTCATTTGCCATTTACTATATTTTTTAATACATAAAATAATTTTGGTATAGATATAAAAACGAAAATAACAAAAAAGGAAAAGTTTTTTAAAAGATCATATTAAAAAGGAAATATCTTTGAAATACAACAATATTTGTATTATATATAAAAACGTTAATTCCAAAAAAGGAAAGTCTTTTTAAAAATCATATTAAATCAGAAATAACTTTTAAAGAGTTGCCATTACTATAATTTTTAATATAATTTTTTGTGTAATGATTTTTTTTTTCAAGATCACATTAATAAAGGGAAATAATATTAAACATAAAATAATTTTTTCATATATATAAAAAACGAAAATTACAAAAAGGAAAGTGTTTTTGAAATCATATTAAACATGTAATAACTTTGAAATATAAAAGTATTTGTATTAGAAAACATTAATTCTAAATAGGAAAGTCTATTTGAAATCATATGAAAAAATAACTTTAAAATTATTTCATATTTGTATTATATATAAAAACGTTAATTCCAAAAAAGGAAAGTCTTTTTAAAAATCATAATAAATCAGAAATAAGTTTTAAAGAGTTGCCATTACTATAATTTTTAATATAATTTTTTGTTTAATGATTTTTTTTCAAGATCACATTAATAAAGGGAAATAATATTAAACATAAAATAATTTTTGCATATATATAAAAACCGAAAATTACAAAAAGGAAAGTGTTTTTGAAATCATATTAAACATGTAATAACTTTGAAATATAAAAGTATTTGTATGATGTACGAGTTTTAAACCCTATTTCCTACTGCAAGTGCACAGCAAATCAGAGTAGTACTTAGGGGTCGATCCCACGAAGACCAAGTTCACACTATGGTTTAATGAGCTAAAATCAAGAGCTAAGAGATTCAATATTGGGTTGTAAGAAATCGTGACTAGCAAGTTACTAAAGCGAATCGGTTTTAACAATTATAAAGTGAGCGTTAGGTCAAGGCAATTCGCAGGAGATTCAGAGCAAGGTCAAACAACTATTCAGGTTTTTATTAAGAACAAGTCTAGAACTCAAACACGATGATAATATTAATTCACTCTCGTGATACTAACAACTTTATCTAGCAACCTAAAAATCCTAACTCTCGTTGGTATCAGAATCGCAGATAAGCATTAATGATCAAGCTTGATTTGTTCACAATTCTCCAATACATCTACTCTCGCAGGTAATGAATGAATTGCTCGTCTAGATCTCTTCTAGCAACCTAGCAACTCTCGCTGTCTAGATAAACCTAAAATCATAAACAGATTGGCCAAATCGGTTTAAGCAATAAGAACAACCTAGATGAAAACTATCGAATTTGATTTCCTATTTGTGTTCAACCCTAGCTCATGAATTCCTTTGAAAACCTTAACCTAACTAATAGATCTACTCAGACATAATTAAAGATGAAAGAAACAAAACAGATGATATGAAAGAATGCATCAAATCGATATTAAAATAAGAAGTACTAGGGTTCAGAAATCTTCTCCAAATTGTAGCTTGAGATCTTCTCCCTTACAATATAATTCCAAAAGCTAAGAGGTAAAAACAAAAGATAAGATATATAAAACCTAGGACTAAAAGGGAGTATTTATATTAGGTGTCATAGGCGGCTGGAAGGAGGCTGGGCTTCTAAAAGGTCGGCGCCAATGATTAGGGTAAAACCCTTCTTTTTGTTCTCTTCCGCGGCGAGCAGGTGCTCACTTGGTGGCTGAAGTTTGCGAGCATGTGCTCGACGATGGAGTTGGGGATTCTTCATCAGATTTTCCTTCTTTTCTTCAAATTTGATTCTTTTCTGTTCCAAGGGTTCCAAATGCTCCAAACTCCATTTTCAGCTCCAAAGCTACCTAGAACTCCTAATACATACTCAAAAACTCTAGAAAACAATTAGATAAAAAGGGTTAGAAAGGGTAAAAATCCCAACATATCAATTCCCCCAGACTTAGATCTTTGTTTGTCCTCAAACAAGACTAAAATCAAGACTTAGAGAAATCGGTGGAGACTCACAAAATCTCAGAAACCAAGAGTAAACCAATTTCATCAGACCACATACCTTAGAATAAGAGATACATTGCCTTACCGAAAACCTCAACAACAAAGTTCACCAACCTCAAACCATATGGCTTACAACCCCAGAAAAATCTAAGTTCAAGACAATAGACTCTCTACATTCAATTAGAGGTGGCGTGAGCTTCTTGCTAAAGACACTAGCTAAGTAAAACGAGGCTCGGTAATGATCAGGCTTATATTTAATGGTGGAGCTTAAGCGTGTTTAGGGTTACCTTGTTTCAAGAGAGTGCAGGATATCGCACAAAATGGCAAGGGAGAATGGACTCATTGATGTCCACAACCTCTAACTCACTCTTCTCCTTAAATCGATTTTATCTTCATTCCTCTTTTCTTTTCCTTGTTTTCTTGCGATTTACTCATGCTTCGGGACACACATTTTGAGTTACTAACTCGCCACCCCATATCCTTGAGCTACTAGCTCGGTTTTTCTCTTTTCTCTCTTTTTTTTTTTTTTTTTTTTTTTTTTTTGAAAGAGTTACCTTATGGATAGGGGGGCTTTACTTGTGCATGTGTCCTTTGGCTAAAAGTGATCCTTTTTCGTCCTTATACTCCAGTAGGTCGTTTTTAGGCTTGTTTCTTTTCTGGACATCGCTGAGCAGGTGCTCTAAATCAGCGAGTATAGCGAGCATGTGCTCGTGAACTTTTCTAGCTTTCTCCTGACATCTTCTTCAGCGAGAGTGAATCAGAAGTTGCGTCAGTCCTTTTCTCCCCGACCTTTTTGCACATATCTGCATAGATGTGAAATAAAAATACAAGTGCATGTGGTATAGAAAGATGGTTAGGGTGAGGGTGAGGTACTAACTAAAAGCTAGCTATTCAGGATCAACAAGAGTGGCAAAAGGGATAAGAAGTCCTGAATATATAATATAACACGTTTTCTAATCCTAGTGCCAATAACAAGAAGAATTAAAGTCCAGATTATGTCCATATAAAATAGAGTCTAAAGCCTATCCGATAAACCTTAAAGGGATTGAAGTTTTCTGGCCTGAGGAAGGATCCGAATGTGAGAAGGCGTCGGCTCGTCTCTGTACTCTAAATTCTGCAGCAATGTTCACTAGAAAGCAGGTCATACTCACAAATGGTTAGAACTCATCATAGATTTTGGTCATAATCTCCAGAAGTTGTGATTTGACCCTTATAACAGACTGACTCCAAATAAAGAAAATAACAAGAAACAAAGTGCAGATTCGATAATAACCTCCCCCAGACTTACTTCACACCGTCCCGGTGTGAGAATAAACTAGAGGAGCAAGCAAAAGAAGACAAATAAAACAAAGAAAGCAAAAAGAAAAACGGATAAAACAAAGAGATAGAGATAGGTACGGTGCGTCAATCGACAGGTGGGTCCTCTGGGCTCTCGCTCCTGGCTCTGCCGGTACGTCTACGGCGTCTCGGATGGCGCTCAGAAGGGCTCGTCGCAGCAGCTGCAGAATGCTGGCAACAGCCACTGGAAAGGCGCTCTAAGATCCGCTGCATGAGGCTGTTGTTCTTCCTTTGTGAAGCCACCATCCAGCGCCTGTACTCGGCGGTATCTGCCTCGTCGGAGATGGGAGGAAGATCGTACTCGCCGGTGGCAGCTGATGTAGAGGGGCGACGAGACTGCGGGGTGCTGTGGATGAAGTCGTCCTCCAGGTGAGGCATAGGGCCGTGAGAAGAGCTGGCAAAGTCCTGGTCTGAGAGGGAGCGTCGCGTGAAATCGTCCAAGAGAAGGACTCTATGTATGAAGCGCATATCCTCAATGGTGTAAAGCTGTGTCTTTGCTGAGTCCGGGAGGTAGATGTGCTGCGGTAGACCATTGAGACCTGTGTAGTGATAGAGATACTGATCGGATCTGGAGAGAGAGAGAATGCGAGAGTTGAGCAGGTGCTTAATGTCCATGCGCTCGCCCTCTACCACGTAACTAAAGTAGGGGAGCTGGACATGGGCGATCTCAAAAAGTCCGGTCAGAAGGCTGCCAATCCGCTCTGTCTGCTTCGTCTTGCGGTCCTTGATGCTGCAAATCAACTCGGCGAAGTGCATGCCGAGATTGGAGCGGTAAACCTCCGGTGGTGGTGCGCCAAATAGAAGGGAGTTGACGCCATGAGAGCCGACGATAACATCACTGCAGCCAAGGTACAACAAGATCATCTCTTCTGTGTGTACCTTGTTTCCGGATGGGCGGTTGAGCACCATGTTACTGAAGATCCGGGCACAGATTCGGAGAGCGGGATGTCGGATGCTGGACTGAGCGGCGGAGTTGGAGCAGTATGTGCCACGACCGATTGTCTCCCAGAAAGTCTTGACTTCCTTGAACTTCTTAGGAAAGTCGAGGCGCTCCACTTCATGCCTGAAACCGTACATAGTGGTGAAGTTCACCATGGGGATGTCGAATCTTCGTCCGCCGGCTTTGAACATGAATGTGGCACCAGCTAGAGTCCGGTGCTCGGGATCCTGGTGAATGATGCGCGCGGAGGCGAGACACTGTCGGACCAGCTCCGGATAAAGGATCGACTCTTCAAAAGAGAACGCAAGGCATTGGGCGTTGGAGAGTATCCTGGTGACGGTGTCGTGCAGGCCAAGCATCTCCAATGTCTCACGGCAAACAAAACGCGTCGGCGCAATAGTGAGCTTCAGCATCTGATTGTAGTATGATGCATCCCGTTGATCCCATACTTCGTCAGATTGAATGGGCAAATTGTCATCCGGCAAGGCGAAAGGCGTGTTTTCCGGTCGAGGCCACGGGTACAGCCACGGTGAGGGGACTGATTCCTTGCCCTTGCGACTCTGTTTCGGGGCCATTAGTACCTGCGCGAAACAAAACACACGAGAATGAGCCCATGGAGGGGGGAACAAATCGCAAATCGCCGAAATAGAAAACCAACAACCAAGCAATCCACATTCAGCAATTTCTAGTCAAGGTATAATCGAGTATGAACAAACCGAGAAGGCTAGTCTAAATCCCTAAATCGACATCAGTTTCCAAGTCGCCATTAATGGCTCATCAAGCTTTTTGAGGTTTTGCATGTGAAGTCTAAAGGGCGAAATCGTGGCCAAACATGCTAAATCATAGTAAATAGACAGAGATAGAGTTTAATCTAAGCCAGTTTACACAAAAGAGAGAGAGATTTCGAGACTTCCCTTAACCATGGCGGACTGAAAAATCGGGTTTTGAAGACGTACCGTGCTCGGTTGTGGAAAGCGATGGCAGATTCGAGAAGAGGGCGAGAAGGCACCCAAAATCGATCCCAAAAACGTGAAAATCGGTGAAGATTTGAAAACCCTGGTTCTTGGTGGGTTTTGGAAATCGGCGAGAAGGGAGAAGAAGAAATCGGGGGAGAAGAAAGGAAGAAGAAAGAAAAAGAAAAAGAAAAGGAAAAAGGAAAATTTTTTTTTTTTTTTTTTTTGTTTTGGAAAAACGCGGGATTAAAATCCGTTTTGAAGTTTTGGAGGACTTACCTGGAACGAGCAGGTGCTCGGAAGTCTCCTCAGATCGAGCAGGTGCTCGGATCGAATCGCCGATTTTTCCAAAATTTTTTTTTTTTTTTTTGTGTCTGAAACAAAGGAAAACAAAACCAAAAATCAATAGCAAAGGAAAAATAAAAAGAAATATTTACACTTACTTAGTGGGTTGCCTCCCACTCAGCGCTTGGTTTAAGTCGTTAGCTTGACTTGGTGAGCTGATCAGGCTTGTGGAGGTTCGGTCAGGGGAAAGTCTTCCCCTTCCTCGAGTTGTGCGTCGGCAAGATAGGGTTTTAATCGCTGCCCATTAACCACGAACTCTTCGCCTTTGTTGTTGATCAAAATAACTGCTCCATACGGCCGCACTTCTTTGATGGTGAATGGTCCAGACCACCGTGAGCGCAGCTTCCCAGGAAATAACTTCAACCGAGAATTGAAGAGCAGGACCTGGTCGGCTGGGGCGAAGTTGCGAGCTAAGATCCGCTTGTCGTGATACGCCTTAGTCCGCTCCTTGTATATTTTGGAGTTCTCATAGGCGAGATGCCTAATCTCCTGAAGCTCATGCAGCTGCATCATTCGTCTCTCTGAAGCCGGCTTTATGTCGTAGTTAAGGAACTTGACTGCCCAGGCGGCTTTGAACTCCAATTCAACGGGGAGATGGCAGGCTTTTCCATAGACAAGGTTGAAGGGCGTGGTTCCCAATGGCGTTTTGTAGGCTGTCCGGTATGCCCACAAGGCATCGTCCAATTTAGAAGCCCAATCCTTACGAGTGGTACTCACGGTTTTCTGCAGGATATTCTTGATCTCGCGGTTGGAAACCTCGACCTGCCCACTCGTTTGCGGATGATAGGGAGTGGCGACTTTGTGCTTAACACCATTCTTGCGCAGCAAAGATTCAAAGATCTTGTTGATGAAGTGAGAGCCTCCATCACTGATAACAACTCGCGGAACTCCAAACCTGGGGAAGATGATGGACTTGAACATCTTAATGACAACCCGTGCGTCGTTAGTGGGGCTTGCAATCGCCTCAACCCATTTGGACACATAGTCCACGGCGACGAGT
The DNA here is from genome assembly GCA_010577795.1 of Isatis tinctoria. Classification (NCBI taxonomy): domain Eukaryota; kingdom Viridiplantae; phylum Streptophyta; class Magnoliopsida; order Brassicales; family Brassicaceae; genus Isatis; species Isatis tinctoria. Next base: position 21,114,917 of record CM021250.1, read on the forward strand.
ATGTACTCGTTCCCAAAAGAAGAAGGAAACGGGCCCATAAAGTCGATTCCCCAGACATCGAAGACCTCAACTTCGAGAATGAAGTTCTGTGGCATCTCGTTGCGCCTACTGATGTTCCCCTGTCGCTGGCATGAATCGCACCGCGAGACAAACCGCTGCGCATCCCTGAACATCGTCGGCCACCAGTATCCTGCTTGCAATGCTTTGGAAACCGTTTTGAAAGTGGCGAAGTGACCTGCGTATGAAGAACCATGGCAGTGAAATAATATGTCCGGAATCTCTTCTTCAGTCACACATCGTCGGAAAACTCCATCTGGACAGTGCTTGTACAGGTAAGGCTCATCCCAGAAGTAGTGGCGGATGTCCTTGAGGAATTTCTTCCTCCTGTACCCTGCGAAGTTCCGCGGTTCCTGATCAGCAGCCAGGTAGTTGGCTATCTCTGCAAACCAAGGCGTAGAAGAGCGCTCGGTGTGTGCAGCCTGTGCGCAGAGCTCTCGTTGAGCAGGTGCTCGCTGGGTGGGAGCACGTGCTTCCTCGATATGGAAAACGCCGATGGAATAAATCTGTTCCTCAGGGAGACTGTCATCAAGAGGTGTTCCTGCATCAATCCTCATTCTAGACAAATGGTCGGCAGCTCCATTGTCTATCCCCTTCTTGTCCTTGATTTCGAGATCGAATTCCTGCAAGAGAAGAATCCATCTGAGCAGGCGCGGCTTGGCATCCTTCTTTGTCAGCAAATACTTGAGAGCTGCATGATCAGTGTGCACGATGACCTTAGAACCAACCAGATAGGAGCGGAACTTTTCAAAAGCAAAGACAACCGCTAGGAGCTCCTTCTCGGTTGTGGCATACTTGCATTGTGCGTCATCTAGAGTACGGCTGGCATAGTAGATAACATGAAGTTTCTTGTCCTTTCTCTGGCCGAGAACTGCTCCAACAGCGTAATCACTAGCGTCAGTCATCACCTCAAAAGGAAGGCTCCAGTCTGGCGGTTGCACAATGGGTGCGCTGATGAGAGCTCCCTTGATCGTATGGAAGGCTTCGAGGCATGCGTCATCAAACTCAAACTTCACTTCCTTGCAGAGTAGGCGTGTAAGAGGTCTGGCGATTTTTGAGAAATCTTTGATGAAGCGTCTGTAAAAGCCGGCATGACCTAGGAAACTGCGGATCCCTTTAACTGATGTTGGCGGCTGCAAGTTCATCATGACTTCGATCTTGGCCTTGTCTACTTCGATCCCGTCCTCTGAAATCCGATGTCCGAGCACAATCCCATTCCTGACCATAAAGTGGCACTTCTCCCAATTAAGAACCAGATGTTTCTCCTCGCATCGTTTGAGTACCCTGCACAGATTAGACAAACAATCAGAGAAAGAGTTCCCGTACACCGAGAAATCGTCCATGAACACTTCCATAATGTCTTCAATCAGGTCCGTGAAGATGGACATCATGCATCGTTGGAAGGTAGCTGGGGCGTTACACAAACCAAACGGCATGCGCCGGTAAGCGAATGTGCCGTAGGGACATGTAAAAGTCGTCTTCTCCTGATCGTCTGGGTGAATGGGTATCTGAAAGAAACCTGAATAACCATCTAAAAAGCAGTAGTATGGATGGTTAGCGAGCCTTTCAAGCATCTGATCAATGAAAGGGAGAGGGAAGTGATCTTTGCGAGTTGCAGCATTAAGTTTGCGGTAATCTATGCACATCCTATGGCCGGTTATTGTCCTAGTTGGAATTAGCTCATCCCTATCGTTTTTAATGACAGTGATTCCTCCTTTCTTAGGGACTACATGAACAGGACTAACCCAAGTACTATCAGAAATAGCATAAATCACCCCAGCTTCTAGAAGTTTCATTATCTCCTTCTTTACAACATCTTTTAGATTCGGGTTTAACCTCCTCTGATGTTCTATAGAACTCATCGATTCATCTTCTAGATGTATCCTATGCATGCAAAGATCAGGTGAGATACCAGGGATGTCAGCAAGCGAGTAGCCTATAGCCTTTCTATACTTCCTAAGTTCACATAAGAGCAGGGCTACTTCTACATTGTTCAGGTCGGCATTTATAATCACAGGATAGGTAGAGTTTGTTCCCAGAAATGCGTACCTGAGCCCAGCTGGAAGAGTTTTAAGTTCCAATTTAGGAGCTTTCAACTCGCTCCAGGGGCTGTCGATCGGATCGAGAGGTGGAGCAGGTGCTCGCGGAATCTGCGCGGGTGCTCCATCAGTTTCTGCCGGTTTCTCCTCTTCGTCCAGACTCATGTAGGCCACCAATTGTTCCATCCTACGGCTGGAATCCAGCATCTTGGCATGGCTGTCAGCTTCTTCACTTATGAAACCGTGTTCCCTTTCAGCTAGGGTGAGGGCGGTTTCGAGAGGATCCGGGCAGAGAATTTCTTCAGCTACCTCCTCATAGACGTCGTCTACTCCTTCCACAACGAAGGTCTGTCCATCCAGCATGGGTTTCTTCAGCAGCTTATCCATCTCAAACGTCATAACCATGTCTCCCAGCTGGAGATCGATCACTCCATTCTGGACGTCTATAATCGCACCAGCAGTGCATAGGAAAGGACGCCCTAGAATCAGAGGATCCTTCGGTTCCTCGTCAAGTTCCAGAACAACAAAATCGGCCGGGATCAAAGTATCTCCTATCCGCACATATATATCTTCCAAAACTCCTTTAGGGAGCTTGGTTGACCGATCTGCAAAAACCAAGGAGATGCGTGTGGGTTTGAACTTGGTGAATCCCAAACGCTTGGCAACTGAGTAAGGCATGAGATTCACGCTTGAACCAAGATCGCATAGAGAGCATGAGAAAGTCATTGGGCCGATTGTAACTGACAAGACAAATCGCCCTGGATCGCCTCTCTTTTTGACGACCTTGTTCTGAAGAACGGCGCTGCACTCTTTTGAAACCGTCATTACCTTCTCCTCTTCCACGATTTTCCCAGAGACTAGAGTCTTCATGTACCGTTTAAGAGCTGGTATCATCTGGACTGCATCAGCGAGAGGTAGCTTGACAGTGAGATCTTTAAGCATTTCTCTACACTTAGCATCTTCCAAGTCTTTGCGAGACTTCTTGGGTGGCACAGGGTAAGGAACCTTAGGCTTGTACACCCTCTCTGGAATCGCCGCGGTTTTAGAGGTAAGTGGTATGGTTCCACCGAGCACCTGCTCGGATGAGCCGCCAGGGTGCTCAGTTGAATCATCCTCTAAAATGTCGAATGGTGAAGGTGTAGATTCAGCTTGAGTCGAGCTGGTACTTGTTTCTCCGGTTTCGTAGGTGCCTTGGCCTGATCCGAGCAGGTGCTCGTAATCGGCTTCTCCCACTTTGCCCTTGTCCGATCGCGAGGTTGATCTATCCTGGAGTGTCTTCCCACTTCTTAGCTCAATGGCGTTGACAAACTCCTTCCTAGGTGCCTCAACTTTTCCAGGCAGAGTTCCTGGTGCCCTTTTTATAGACTCAGCAGTCTGAGCAATCTGAACATCCAGCTGCTTCATATGCGTCCACACAGCCTCGTATTTCCCATTTAGATCCACATACATGGTGTCAACCTTAGCATTAATCTCGGCTGCGGCTTTCTGTTGTCCAGCTAGAAGTTGTTGCATCATGTTTTTCAGCTCGTCTTGAGATCCGGATGCTGGAGAAGGAGGTCGCGGATTCTGAAATTGCTGAGGCTGTGGATTCTGAAACGATTGGGGCTGCGAGTTGTTGTAGGGTTGCCTAGGCTGATTTCCTCCTTGAAATCGGTTCTGGTTAGGGATGAATGGCCGGTTCTGGCTCTGGTAGTTGTTGGAGTATCCTCTCTGAAAACTCGTCTGAGGCTGAGTTCCTTGCTTAGGGTAGACTTGATCCTGAGGGTTCTCCACATTGTTGCTTCTGTAGGACAGGTTTGGGTGAGAGTTGAAACCTTGGTTGTTGAAGCCACGGTTTTGCCCAAAACTTTGTCCACTCACGTAATTGACCTCCAACTGATCATCACTTGTTTCCTCTCCAAAGACCTGGGCGATGGGCTCTTCTCCATTCTCATCCACGAAGTGGACCGACTTTTGGTTTCCCTTAAGCAAAAGGTTAACCTTGGCTGTGAGCTCATCTATCTTCTTTGACTCCACGCTATTGACCTTTTTTCTGTCATATTCCGGAGACTTGTTGCTGGAGCTTGCTGCGAGGTTCTCAATTAGCTCCAGGGCTCCTTCCTTTGATTTGGTGTAGAAATCTCCATTGCTGGCGGCATTGAGGGCGTTTCTGTAGTCCCATTCTACTCCATCATAGAAAGTACTGAGCAGCTGCTCATCGCTAAAACCGTGGTGAGGACACTCACGCTTGTACTCCTTAAAGCGTTCCCACGCTTCATTAAAGGTCTCTCCGGGAAGCTGCTCAAACGTGGATATCTTGCTCCTTAAGGCTGCGGTTTTTGACTTCGTGTAAAACTTGTCCAAGAAGGCCGATCTTGCATCTGCCCATGTCGCTAGAGAGCCTGGTGGTAGAGATTTCAACCACCGTGAAGCTTTTCCCGCAAGAGAGAAGGGAAAAAGCTTGCACTTCAGGAAATCTGGAGTCACACCATTAGAGCCGGTTGTGCTACAAATCTCCTCGAAGTTCTCGATGTGATCCATCGGGATTTCGGCAGGTAGGCCATGGAAGAGATGCTGCTTCACGAGGGCAATCATCTGAGGCTTGATCTCATAATCCTGCCTCTGAATGGTCGGAGTGACAATCGCGGATCGATCCTGGTAATAAGCATGTGCTGCGTCTTTATCTCCGAACGCCGGTTGTTGAATGAGCTGCCGCTCTTGCTGCAAGCGCAGCTGTTCCATGGTTGCCTGAAGGGTTCGCAGCTGAGCTGCCATGTCCGCTTGTTCGCCCATCTCCGGATAGTCGGTGTCGGTTGTTTCTGGCTTCCGGAACAGGTGTGTTACGTCTTTGCCTGTTCTCTCGTTCCCTTCTTGCTAATTCGTCGTTAGATAAATTGACAAGACTCTCGTTATTCTTGCTCCTTGTGCTCCTGGTCATACACCTGAAACGCAAAGAAGAAGAAAAACAGAAAACGAGTTTAGTGGTGTTCTTAGTCTAATGACCTAGCCGTAAACCAAAGGTGAATTTTTGGTCCCCGGCAACGGCGCCAAAAACTTGATGTACGAGTTTTAAACCCTATTTCCTACTGCAAGTGCACAGCAAATCAGAGTAGTACTTAGGGGTCGATCCCACGAAGACCAAGTTCACACTATGGTTTAATGAGCTAAAATCAAGAGCTAAGAGATTCAATATTGGGTTGTAAGAAATCGTGACTAGCAAGTTACTAAAGCGAATCGGTTTTAACAATTATAAAGTGAGCGTTAGGTCAAGGCAATTCGCAGGAGATTCAGAGCAAGGTCAAACAACTATTCAGGTTTTTATTAAGAACAAGTCTAGAACTCAAACACGATGATAATATTAATTCACTCTCGTGATACTAACAACTTTATCTAGCAACCTAAAAATCCTAACTCTCGTTGGTATCAGAATCGCAGATAAGCATTAATGATCAAGCTTGATTTGTTCACAATTCTCCAATACATCTACTCTCGCAGGTAATGAATGAATTGCTCATCTAGATCTCTTCTAGCAACCTAGCAACTCTCGCTGTCTAGATAAACCTAAAATCATAAACAGATTGGCCAAATCGATTTAAGCAATAAGAACACCTAGATGAAAACTATCGAATTTGATTCCTATTTGTGTTCAACCCTAGCTCATGAATTCCTTTGAAAACCTTAACCTAACTAATAGATCTACTCAGACATAATTAAAGATGAAAGAAACAAAACAGATGATATGAAAGAATGCATCAAATCGATATTAAAATAAGAAGTACTAGGGTTCAGAAATCTTCTCCAAATTGTAGCTTGAGATCTTCTCCCTTACAATATAATTCCAAAAGCTAAGAGGTAAAAACAAAAGATAAGATATATAAAACCTAGGACTAAAAGGGAGTATTTATATTAGGTGTCATAGGCGGCTGGAAGGAGGCTGGGCTTCTAAAAGGTCGGCGCCAATGATTAGGGTAAAACCCTTCTTTTTGTTCTCTTCCGCGGCGAGCAGGTGCTCACTTGGTGGCTGAAGTTTGCGAGCATGTGCTCGACGATGGAGTTGGTGATTCTTCATCAGATTTTCCTTCTTTTCTTCAAATTTGATTCTTTTCTGTTCCAAGGGTTCCAAATGCTCCAAACTCCATTTTCAGCTCCAAAGCTACCTAGAACTCCTAATACATACTCAAAAACTCTAGAAAACAATTAGATAAAAAGGGTTAGAAAGGGTAAAAATCCCAACATATCATTGTATTAGAAAACATTAATTCTAAATAGGAAAGTCTATTTGAAATCATATGAAAAAAATAACTTTAAAATAATTTTAACAATTATGATTCAAAATAAAAACTTTAAAATGATCAAGATTTCAAATAAATCAAGATTGGGATGATAACGAATAAACTAGAGGTATTTGGAAACATTAAAAACAGTTTAAATATCTAAAAGAACGTTAAAATGTTATATAAAAATCGTTAAAAACATTAAAGTTATTCCAAATAACTTTTATATATAGAAAACGTTAACTCAAAATAAATAATTCTGACAATATGTTCATAGATTTTCAACAAATTGATTGGTTCATTTATGCAAAGAACCAATCAACATTTAAGTATTTTTTTAAAAAAAAATTCCAAAAAATACATAATATTATATAATTTTACGAAAATTGATTTACAAATGTAAATAAATAACTAAAAAAAAAGAACCGGACTGACCAAATTTTTAAACATGAAATCACATGTTTAATTAAGATAACAACATAAACGTAAAATAATATTTCATTTCCTTTTCATACATATAAATTACATAAAAAAAAAATAATAAACAAATAAAAGTGAATATTAACCAATTATTATGATATCTTTATTTTTGTAAATATTCATATACATGCTGCATGCATGAGCATTCAAAGCAACATATATCAATGGACAGATTTTACAAAATAGCTTTACAAGTCTAAGATGAATAACCGACCCAAATTTAGCCAAAAGAGAACAACAAATTAATTGTATTTCAATTCAAAGGAATATAAGCCACATTATAAATCTAAAAATAAATAACATATCTATTTAAATCTTTATACCAAAATATGTTTAATAAGATATATAACATCTAAAAGTTATTTAAAATAATCTTCTATTTACATGAATACATATAATCGAAAAAACAAATAAAAAATAACATTAACCAATATTTTTAATTGCGTTATTTTGCAATTATTCATACCCGTGCATGAGCACGGGAAAATCACCTAGTACACTTTATTTGGCAAGCACTTACAAGATTTGTGGCAACTTGTCAACGGCCCATATACAAACATTTTATTCATGTCTGAGTTGTCCAAGATGTGGAGCACCATATGAAAGAATTAATCATATCGTCTCTGAGTATTTGCCAGCCCTCTAAATATGAGTATTTCGACCATCATCTTTGAAATGGATTTTTATTATCTTTCATCCCAGAATGTGCTCAGAACATAATCCTCCACGACGATGGATTAGATAGAAATGTGGCAAATACGAACTTAGACTAGGCTCACCCTACTAAAACACATCAAATATATAAAAAACTATGATTGGAAAAAGTTTCTGAGGCTAGGAAGCAAACAAAAATCTCTGTTAATTAATTCTGGTGGACATAAACGATGGAAAAACAAGAACTGCTGAAGACAAAACCGGAACCAGGTTGTCCAGATCTGACAAACCGAGAGTCAAAAAGCTTACTGGAAAATTTCACGTTCCCGGAATACACACCACTATTTAAACCAATGTTGTAACTAATCAGTTTTACCATAGTTGTAACTGACCATAGATCTTTAAATCTCATCACTAAAAACGCCGACACACTGCTTCGATTTACCACATGAACGATGTTCCTCAATCCGATTAGAGTATCAACGGTTCAAGACAAGGCCTTTACTACAGTGGGGAACCGCCATCCACGACAGATCCAACTGTTTATCCCCGATCTACAACCAACAGAAGCACATCCTGAAGGAATTTGTTCAGGTCGTAATCTTATTAAAACAGCCCTAACGACAAATTCTAAGCCACGGATCATGTGTCAATTGAATCTATATCAGATCTCGAGTATACCTGGAGATTAAGCAGCGGAAGGTGATTAGGTAAACGAGATCTATAACGCCTCAAGTGTTGCGCCTCTACAGAAGTCCACACGCACACAAACTGGACGACATGGATTCTTGTGCCTTCCGAACGATTCTCCTTTGGGTTGCTCTGCGTTTTTTCTGACGGCTCAGAAACTTCTAGTACTCTAAAAGTCGTGCTATATCACATATATAATGACCTAATCAACCGATGGACCAAATCCAAGTTAATTAAGTCTTGGGCCAGAAACACGTTTTTGGCCCGATGTGGTGTCGGTCGACACCAATATGAGTGTCGATCGACATCCTCACAGAAACGCGATATCAATGTATATCTTATATACATTGAACCTATCATTACTTCTAATGATCAAACCCAATTTATATTATCCAGTTTGTTTATGTGTGTGACCCTATAAGATCATATGATACTGGTATTGAGTTCATAACTCATAAGTTATAAGCTGCTTTTAGCAAAACATTATAACCGTCCAATATCATATGATAGTCTTATCTTGACATCACGACTCTACTAGAGTAAATACAAGTATGATTTCAGGACATTCCCTTCAGTCTCCCACTTCAACTGGAATCAACTATTCCCATAATCCTTTTTTCTCTATATCTCGATCTGGCATAAGGCAAGAACTCGTGTCATCCTTAATCAACCAAATCATGTTTATCGAACTCCGATTTATACTGATGAAAGACAAACGATTGACATTCAACTCGTTTGAGCACGGCCATGCATTTCCAGTATCAAATCTTTGATAGGCCCAGAGATATTTATCTCCCGTTATATGGGAGGGACAAATTCCATCTTGTTCCATCACAGTTCCCTATATACTTTATGATGTGTCCAATCAATGCCTTTATAGTCACCAGTTACGGCTGACGTTTGACAGAGTCAAAACATACCAATTCATATGTAAGAAAACATGATGAACTCAGGTCTAAGGATTATACTCTATAGTCGTAATGAGAAACTCTTATGACACTCATATAACAATCTTGTAGAGTTCTCATTAGCGGGTCAGGTCCGATCATGTGTTCTCTAACACATATCTATGTGACTGACTTTAATACTCCTATTAATGACTCCATGAAACTTAGTCATCAGTCACCTCACATACTAGTCTCGCGCGGTTATTAATGTCCAACTTTAATAACCTCGACTATGGACACAAATAATTTATGTCATCTATCACTTATAGAGTTTCATGTTCAAATCACTTATTTGATGATCTATAAGGATGCCACAAATTACTTTTGGACAATTATTTAATAGCACAATTAAATAATACTGAAACAATTTCATTAAATAAAACATAACCAAATGTATGTTAACATGAACATCAAAACATAAATGCGATAACTCCCACTAAAAACAAGATTACTGCTTAAGGAATCTAATGCCTATAGCATCTGCATGACTCTCATACTTCGGTCGTGGGAGTGGCTTAGTCAAAGGGTCAGCGACGTTCTCTTATGTCGGAACTCTGCTGATCTTGACATCACCTCTCTCAATGATATCACGAATTAGATGATATCTCCTCTCAATGTGTTTGGATTTCTGGTGTGATCTGGGCTCCTTTGCCTGAGCTATGGTTCCATTGTTGTCACAAAACAATGCCACAGGCTCAGAAATGCTAGGAATCACACCAAGTTCAATGATGAACTTCCTAATCTAAACAACCTCCTTTGCCGCTTCAGAAGCAGCAATGTATTCAGCTTCGGTCGTGGAATCCGCCACAGTGCTCTGCTAGGAACTCTTCCAAATAACTGCACCTCCATTCAGACAGAAGACGTAACCAGATTGAGATCGGAAATCGTCTTTATCTGTCTGAAAACTAGCGTCCGTATAACCACTCACTACAAGCTCACACTTCCTCCGTACACTAAGAACTTATCCTTGGTATTTCTCAAATACTTCAGGATTGTCTTGACGGCAGTCCAGTGACTCACACCGGGATCCGATTGGTATTCGACTCGTCATGCTTAACGCTCAAGCAACATCTGGACGAGTACAAAACATGGCATACATGATAGATCCTATCGCAGAAGCAAAAGGAATCCTACTCATGCGCTCTCACTCAACAGCTGTCGAAGGACACTGCTTCTTTCTGAGAGTAATGCTATGAGACATCGGAAGCAAGCCCTTCTTGGAATCATGCATGTTGGACATGTGCAGGACTTTATCAATATAAGTATCCTGACACAGTCCAATCAGCCTCTTTGATCTATCTCTATAGATTCTTATTTCAAGAATATAGGCAGTTTCGCCCATGTCTTTCATCGAGAAACAACTTCCGAGTACTGACTGAAGTAACGGAATATCATCTCCAATGAGAAGTATGTCATCTACATACAGTATGAGAAATGCAACTGAGCTCCCACTAGTCTTCTTGTAAACGCAAGGTTCCTCTTCGTTTCTGATGAAGTTAAACTCTTTAACTGCTTCATCAAAACGAAGGTTCCAACTCCGAGATGCCTGCTTTAATCCATAAATGGATTTGTGAAGCTTGCATACCTTCCCAGCAGCTTTAGGATCAATGAAACCTGGAGGTTGTGTCATGTACACATCCTCTCCAGAATTCTGTTAAGGAAAGTTGTTTTCACATCCATTTGCCAAATATCATAATCATGATGAGCGGCAGTTGCTAGGAGAATCCGAATAGATTTAAGCATAGCGACTGGGGAATATGTTTCATCATAGTCAACACCATGAACTTGTTTGAAACCTTTTGCCACCAACCTAGCTTTGTAAATCTGAACGTTTCCATCCACATCGATCTTCTTCTTGAAGACCTATTTACACTCAATGGCTTTTACGCCATCAGGTAAATCACCCAAACTCCATACTTGGTTTTGTGACATGGAACCCATTTCGGATTCAGCGGCCTTAAGCCACTTTTCGGAGTCAGGGCCCATCATTGCTTCTTCGAAAGTCGCAGGTTCGTCATTGTCAATGATCAAGAGATCATGAAAATTAGTCACAAGAAATCCGTATCTTTTGGGCTCATGACGAATCCTTTCAGATCACAGGCTCGGACTCTACAACACTTTGTAGATCTAGCCATTGCTCTTCCTGGACAGGTTGAGCAGGCTCCTGTGATTCTCGAATTTCTTCGAGTTGTACTTTACTCCCATTGTTCTTCTTGGAAAGAAATTCTCTCTCAAGAAAAACACAGCTCTTAGCAACAAACACTTTGTTTTCAGATTGGTTGTAAAAGTAGTAAGCTTTGGTTTCCTTAGGATAAACAATGAAGTAGCACTTATCAGATTTGGGTGCAAACTTATCAGATATCAACCGCTTGACATAAGCTTCACAACCCCAAATTTTATGAAAAGACAAACTTGGAACTTTTCCAGTCCACATCTCATATGGCGTCTTTTCAACTGATTTTGATGGAACTCTGTTTAGCGTAAACGCAGATGTTTCTAGAGCGTATCCCCAGAAGGATAATGGAAGATCTACTTGACTCATTCTCGATCGGACCATATCTAATAAAGTCTGATTCCTCCTCTCAGACACAACGTTCCATTGAGATGTTGAGATGTTCCGGGAGGAGTGAGTTGTGAATCAATTCCACAATTACTCAGATGATCACTGAACTCTTGGCTTAAGTACTCACCTCCGCGATCTGATCGAAGAGCTTTGATACTTTTGCCAAGTTGGTTCTGTACTTCATTCTGGAACTCTTTAAACTTTTCAAAGGATTCCGATTTATGTCTCATTAAATAGACATAACCAAATCTACTAAAGTCATCAGTAAATGTGATGAAATACTGAAAGTTTCCTCTAGCGCTAACACTCATTGGACCACACACATCAGTATGTATAAGGCCCAATAAGTCACCGGCCCTTTCATTAAATTTGTTGAAAGGGGACTTTGTCATTTTGCCCAATAAGCAGGATTCACACTTCTCAAATGATTCAAAATAAAATGAGTCTAAAAGCCCATCATTATGAAGCTTCTGAATCCTTTTCTCGTTGATGTGGCCCAAACGACAATGCCAGAGAAAAGTGGGTTTCGAGTCATTGGTTCTTAACCGTTTTGTACTTATGTTATAGATAGGCAAAGATTGGTTAATAATATTAAGCCCATTCTCTAATGGAGCGCTACCATAAAATATTTCATTACGATCAAAAGAACAACACTTGTTTTTAATCAAAAAATGAAAATCTTCTAAATCCAAAACAGAAATAGAAATGATGTTTCTGCTTATAGCAGGTACATAGTAGCAATTATTTAATTCTAAAACCAAGCCTGATGGCACAGACAAATGATAAGTTCCTACGGCTAATGCAGCAACTCTTGCTCCATTCCCAACGCGCAGGTCCACTTGTCCCTTCTCCAGCGTTCTACTGTTGCTTAGATCCTGCATATTTGTACAAATATGAGCGCCACAGCCGGTATCCAATACCCAAGACTTAGAACCTGAAGTAGTAACATTTAGTTCTATAACATAGATACTTGGAGAAGTCGTCTCAAACGTCTTCTTTGAGTTCTTTAGATCTCCCAGATACTCTTTGCAATTTCTCTTCCAACGCCCAGACTTATCGCAGTAATGGCATTTATCAGCCTCAGTAGGGCCGCGTTTGGACTTGGAAGAGGCCTTAGATTTGTCCTGATTCTCTATCTGGACTACCTTGGCCTTTCCCTTGTTCTTAGCGGGTTTCTTAAACCTTTTACCCCCTTGCATCAAAAGTACATTAGGGGTGCCCTTCTTGATGTTTGGCTCAGCTGTCTTGAGCATGCCATGCAACTCAGTCAAAGTCTTTGTCATGTTATTCATGTTATAGTTCATAACAAACTGATCAAAGCTTGACGGTAAGGACTGCAGAATGATGTCTGTAGCCAACTCTTGGCTAAGGTGACAATCCAGTTTTGCCAGGTTATCAATATAACCCATCATCTTGATGACATGTGGGCTAACTGGACCATCCTTTGGTAGCTTGCACTCAATGAGAGATTTAACTGTCTGGTATCTCTTAGTTCGTGCTTGCTCCTGAAACATACCTTTCAGGCTAGTGATCATCTCAATTGGCGACGCCACGTTCTCATATTGCTTCTGCAAGTCCGAGTTCATGGTAGCCAGCATGAGACAACTCACATCGACCACATCATTGGAATGCTTCTCCCAAGCATTCTTTTCAGCATGTGCGACATTGGATTTCGGTTTTTCAGGAAGAACTTTCTCAAGGACATAGTCCCTTTTCTCATGCTTGAGAACAATTCTCAAGTTCTGATGCCATTCGAGGAAGGTCGATCCATTTAACTTGTCCTTCTCAAGGACGGATCAAAGTGAGAATGTGTTTGTGTGAGTGGTGGTAGACATAGCTGAAAACACACAAAACGAGAGATTAGTTTCGATGTTCAAGAAGTGAGAAATCTTAACAATTAAGAAAACTCGCATTATATTCAAATTTTTTTTCCTCAAGTTGAATATAATGATCCAAGATCCATATTTTACTAAAACTTGAGTGAGCTTTGGCCCATCGCCCAAACTTTAGCTATTTAGGTAAGCAACCCTTTGCTAATCATATATAATTCTTGGTATCGGATTTATATCTTATATCAAATCCAATCCTATATCTCTGGGCCCAAAACTATTTTGATAGCCCAGTTAAGCAAACTAATCTTTTAAGTCATGCGGTAACGATTACAACCTGCATCACTCGTGTAATTGCGGACACCCTGCTTTGGCAGACCCATCACACAATGAAACGAGCTCTTGACAGTTGACAAGATTGAGAAGATATCAAATGCTTAATATTAGGTTTGAGGAACGGAACCTTAAATCTAGTTTATATCATTTATATATTCTAGATATTTCAACTTGTTTTATACTTTAAATTTTAAGTTAATCAAGCTAAGAACGCGAATTCTGAACTAGTGTCGATCGACACCAGATCAGTGTCGATCGACACAACTGGTTTGTGTTAACCGACAGATTCTGAACCGGTTCTAGGCCTGAGCATTTTACCCGGACCCGAAGATCCGACCCGATACTGACCCGAAAAAAGAGGAACCGAACCGAACCCAGAACTGGTAAAATACCCATACGGATCCTAAACTATTCTACCCGAAAGACCCGAACACGAATAGAACCGATCCGAACCCGACCCTAACCCGAGAACCGATGGCTACCCAAAGATCCGAAGCCAAAATACACTAACAAAGTTAAAGGTTTTCTTCTTTTCTTCCTAATTCTTTGCTTTTAATGTTCTAAATTTTCAGATCCGAACAGACCCAGACCCGAAAGGAACCGACCCGAACCCGACCCGAAATTCTACAATACCCGAACGGTTCCTAAACTACTCTACCCGAAAGATCCGAACCCGAATAGAACCGATCCAAACCCGACCCAAAAACCCGAATGCCCAAGCCTAACCGGTTCAATCACGATAAACAATTTAATCGATTAAACCGATCGAACCAATAGCAATAACCGACTGGTGTTGATCGACACTACATTAGTTTCGGTCGACACCAAACGAATCGGATCAAAAGACGATAACCAATTCACCGCTTGAACCGATCGCGATAACCCGGTCCAATCCAATTGAACCAATCGCGATAAACCGAGCGGTGTCGATCGATACAACTTTTGTGTCTGTCGACACCAGTGGTTTGAGAAAAAACGATCAAAGATCATGACCTAAAGATTTCACGCGAAAACCCGAGTGGTGTCGATCGACACCCTTTTCACACGAACCTAGATTGAACGATTTATGCAACAAAAACGATTTTGAACATAAAAATCTAGCATGCCATCCTATATATCATATATATATATATATATATATATATCAATTTGAATTCCACCAATTCAACAACATGCTTCAGATTCAATAAAAACACTAGGCTCTGATACCACTGAAGGAATTTTTTCAGGTCTTAATCTTATTAAAACAGCCCTAACGACAAATTCTAAGCCACGGATTATGTGTCAATTAAATCTATATCAGATCTCGAGTATACCTGAAGATTAAGCAGCGGAAGGTGATTAGGTAAACGAGATCTATAGCGCCTTAAGTTCTGCGCCTCTACAGAAGTCCACACGCACACAAACTAGACGACATGGATGCTAGTGCCTTCGCGAACGATTCTCCTTTGGGTTGCTCTGCGTTTTTTCTGACGGCTCAGAAACTTCTAGTACTCTAAAAGTCGTGCTATATCACATATATAATGACCTAAGAGAATGACCTAATCAACCGGTGGACCGAATCCGAGTTAATTAAGTCTTGGGCCAAAAATACGTTTTTGGCCCGATGTGGTGTCGATCGACACCCTCACAGAAATGCGATATCAATGTATATCTTATATACATTGAACCTATCATTACTTATAATGATCAAACCCAATTTATATTATCTAGTTTGCTTAGGTGTGTGACCCTATAGGATCATATGATACTAGTAATGAGTTTATAATTCATAAGTTATAAGCGGCTTCTAGCAAAACATTATAACCGTCCAATATCATATGATAGTCTTATCTCGACATCACGACTCTACTAGAGTAAATACAAGTATGATTTCAGGACATTCCTTTCACATCCTTAGTACTACGGAGAAGAGAAAGGTTGTGTCCGTCCAACTACCATATTCTCTTCCTTGGAGGTGATGCTCGTACAACCCTCATCAAAGAACAGAGACTGTGCTTGACGAGCGAAGAACATATATTTTAATTCTATTATGTATTATTTTGAATTTAAATTTCTCATACTTTAACTTTGTCACTGTAGAAGATGTGTTTTTGGAAGATGGATCTTACGTATCTCATTTAACTCGGCAATCTATCCGAGCTGGAATGTTGATCTTGGCTTAGCCTGACACTGACTTCATAAACAGTTGATCAACATTCCCGAGCTGACTTCATAGCTCTCTTCCAATCATTGGAACTCGACTTCGTATTTTCCAAGAAAGATTGCGGAAACTCCAAGCAGAAAATACGTTTTGGGAAGATAGATCTTACCTATCTCGTTTAGATCTTACCTATCTCGTTTAACTCGGCGATCTATCCGAGCAATAAGCTTGCGTCTTATGAATCATCGATGGGGTTGGCATCCTGACATACTGGCATTGATGGAGAAGAAGACGAGTTTACACGTTTATTGCTTACCTCTCTGTATGAATGCAACAGTACTCTGATTGACAGATGGTCCTATTGGTACACTGAATATAAAGGATCCTGCGAAGATGTGTGTGGGCTGCTCCAACACAAGGGAGTAGCCCTGGGCATTTTAACCGAAAACCGAAAACCGAACCGAAACCGAACTGAAATAACCGAAACCGAACCGAACCGAATTTTATGATTAACCGAACGGTTACTAAATCTCTATAACCGAAAAAACCGAACCGAAACCAAACCGAACCGAAACCGAATGGATAACCGAACGGATAACCGAATATCCGAAATACGATCCATATACTTAAAAATATTATTTATATTTATAATTAAAATAACTAAATAATTAAAATTAACCAAATATTAGTAAAAAACCGAATTATCCAAAATTATCCAAATGTTTTATCTAAAATATCCGAAATTATCCGATATTATCCGAAGTTATCCGGTTTTTTATCCAAATTATCCAAAAAATATAAAAAAAACCGGAACCGAAACCGAAATAACCGAACCGAAACCGAACCGAAACCGAACCGAATTTTATGATTAACCGAACGGTTACTAAATCTCTATAACCGAAAAAACCGAAAACCGAAAAAACCGAACCGAAACCGAACCGAATTTTATGATTAACCGAACGGTTACTAAAAATCTATAACCGAAAAAATCGAAAACCGAAAAAACCGAACCGAACCGAACCGAAAACCAAACGCCCAGGGCTACAAGGGAGGTAGGGATGTTCCTACATTTCTTCAGTGTTATATCCCTCCCAGAAAGTAAAGGATTGGTGATTTTATCCTCGTATTAATTTTCTGATTCCAATATAATTTAAGTACGATGCCTTATTTTGTTGTCTAATTATGCTCTATATTTGTAATGCGATGTCTATTACCAAACTGTGTCCTGATGATCAATCAGTCTTTTCCTTTCGTTTGCATAAACAATAAAGATAATTAAGTTCAAAACGAAAATGTTAATCACAAAGCAATTCATTTGAAACCCGATCCAGTATGCCGTCCGCTTGCAATTACCATCGAATAGATTTTTGGAATTTCTATTATCCATTCTCTGCCAAATGTGAAAATCTGTCAAATAGTTGAGATCTGCCGTCTCTGCCAAAAAGCAACAATTTTTCTTCTTTCTTCCTTCCTTAATCATCTCTTACATCTCTTAATCTCCTCCTTGATTGGTGGTACTTCTGCCATTGCAGTCGCTGTAAATTGTTAGCCCTATAATAAATGGTTTTCTTGTTGCATAAGAAAAAAATCCCTAGAGTAGCATAAAACAAGTAATTACCAGAAGATGGCTGACTACATTGTTTCTAGTGAGTCCTTCCACATTCATATCTTCTTGCATACATTTGAGAATCTGCTTGGGAACCTTTTCTGCGTTTAGCATTGTCCAAACGCAAAAAGTAAGATGATAAATTAATAACCAGGAAATAACTGAATACTTTACTCATCAGTAAGTAGTGTGAATAGTTACTCTCAAGGCCGATATGTTCGATGGCTTTTTCAAACTTCTGGTGAAATTCAGGAGTCCAAATGATCCGCTGTTTCTTGCCCTTGTCTCCTTTTTGATGGAAAGTGTTTTGCTCCCCGCTATCATCGACGTTCTTGGAGCCTTCATCGTTGCTCTGAGAGAGATCTTTATTGTCTTCCCCTAAACCGAAGTCTTCTTCACGACCAGATTTTGACATCATCTTGCGGTAAACATGCTGCCATAGAACTGCAGTGACCTCTTTGCTCACCGGCTTCACAAGAAAGTGGCACGCGCCTTTCTTGGTCGATTTCATCACCGTTTCCTTCTTGTTGTCATGAGACATGACTTGCCACGTATAATTGAAAAATAGGTCAAATAGAAAGAAAATAAAAAGTGTTCTAGCTAACTTGTATATGGAGAAAAATATAACAAAATAAATCGGTAGAATTTTACATACTCGCTACCGGTAAATCCATCTCTTTACCAATGGTATTGAGAGCCTCCAGTCCATTAATGTCGGCCACATTAAAATCCCAAATCACTAAATCGATCTCATGCTTATTCTTCATCAAGAAAGCCATAGCTTCATCTCCATTTATGAAAACCGTTACTGAAACATCAAATTAATTAGTTAAAAAAATATCAAATTAATCAAAACATTGTCATAAACCTCGAACCCAAAACCCTAGTTAAACCTAATTAGTCCGTCAAGTTCATATTAGGAGAAACCCTAATAAACTTTGATTTGAAACCTTGGTAGGAGAATTCTGTCATGAGATTCTTCGTGACACGTAAGAAATTGGGATCTGAGTCTACTAAAACAACCCTCATACTCGTCATCGGAAAGGATTCGTCGTCGTCGTTGATGGGAGATTCGATTTCATCATCACAAGGTTCTTCTTCTCGCAACAAGTCGCGAGAATTCTCTCTGAGTACGTCCGGTGAGACTGACATAAAAAGAAAAAAGAATCTTGAAGCGCAAGGAAGGAGAGAGGGAGAGAGAGCCTAGATTGAATTAAAGAAGGTTGAGAGAGAAATTTATGAGCGTGCGAAAAAGGTGTATATACATATATATATATATATATATATATATATATATATATATCACGTCCAAAAAAATGAATATTGGAAAGTGAATATTTATTATTAATTGTTAGGTTATAGACTTCCGTTTCTGTATACAGTTTATCTATATATTTTTGAATATAAAAAATGAGAAAAGTGCTTAAGGCTAAGAATCAGCGAATCTTAGAGGTGTTAAATGGCCCCGAATCTGCGCGTGGTGTCTAATCTGCCAGTGAGCGAATATAAACTTGAAACTTTAGATTCATTAAGAAGAGGTAGGCTTGTTAGTTTGTCCATCTTTCACATCCATCTAATTGATTCATCCAACTGATCCATCTGGATGGTGCATTCAACTTTTGTTCGTTTCATTTTTGATAATTCATCTAACTGATCTATCCAGCTGAGCTTGTTGTTTGTTTAATCATTTCCATCTCCATCTAAATGAAATATAATAACAAAATTACGTAAAATACTCATACTTTAGTCTAATTATTTTTATTATTATTTATTATAATATTAAATTTTTATATCTAAAAATATATTCAAAAATAATAATTGTCAAATAATAATTTTCAAAATTAATAAATTAATTTAGATCAAATAAAATTCATATAAAATTTGTATTTTAATTATGTTTCTAGCCAAAATACATAAATTACGTTTTCTACCTAAAACCAAAAATTATGTTTCCGTCACAACTGCAATATTATATTTTTCAGTTAAAACCGCAAAACTACATTTTTCCGTCAAAACTGTAAAATTATTTTTTCCCGCCAAAACCGCAAAATTACGTTTTTCCGTCAAAACCGCAAAATTACGTTATTCCGCCAAAACCACAATACTACGTTTTCCCGCCAGAAACACAAAACTACGTTTTCCTGCCAGAACCGCAAAACTATGTTTTCCCGCCAGAATCGCAAAACAAGGTTTTCCCGCCAAAACCAAGAAATTACATTTTCCCGCCAAAACCGCAAAATTAAGTTTTTCCACCAAAACCACAAAATTACGTTTTCCCGCCAAAACCGCAAACTTACATTTTCCTGCCAAAACAGCAAAATTACGTTTTCCCGCCAAACCGCAAAATTACTTTTCCTGCTAAAACAGCAAAAGTACATTCCTCGCCAAAACCGCAAAGTTACGTTTTTTCCTCCAAAATCAGAATATTATGTTTTCCCGCTAAGCAAATTACATTTTCCCGACAAAAACTGCAATATTACGTTCTCCCGTTAAAATCGCAAAACCGTAAAATTATGGTTTTTGCCAAACCAAACATAACTTGCGGTTTTGGCAAAGAATTTTAATTTTTCGGTTTTGCGGAAAGACTTGATTTTTCGGTTTTGCGGTTTTGGCCGGAGCCATTTTCTGTTATATATCAAAACAATTGAAAAAATTATCATAAGATTATTAAGTTTTCGTGTGATCTTAGTGTGTGTGTGTTTTTTTTTTTTTTTTTGAAGCTTATGGACTTTAAAAGTCAAGCGAACGCCTTGGAGAAGCTAGAACTGTCTGTTAGGATCTTTATCAGATCAACTCACTGAATCAAGCTCATAAGCCACTCGTTTCATGTACTTGTTTGCGAGCTGGACTTACGAATGATAAGGAAAAAGTTATTTTACAGATTTAAGAAACAATTATAAGACGAGATTGGTGGAGCAAAAGTTACGGCATTTCATGATGGTAATGCAACAATTTTCTTCAACATAGTGACTGATTCATTGGTAGATGCACGATTAAATTGTGGATCAAACCTAATAACAAGATTGATGCAATTATTCTTAATTTTAGATAAACGAAGCAAAAATTACACCTATATGATCACAAGGGGAAACGCATTACATGCTATACTAACACCACCTATCAGACATAGTAAGATAAATGTGTTGGGGAAAACACAAATACGCGAACGGCGTAGCGGAATAAAGTTCCCCGCACTTGTGTGAACCTGTGAGGAAAATACTTGAACTATGACAGACATGATCTAAGCAATAAACTAAATGAGACAACAACTTTTTACATGGAAAACCTCCTCGATGTGAGAAGGAAAAATCACGTGATCGTAGTCCACTCAAAATCCATTATATCAAATGTATGAGTGTTACAATCAGGTCCTCCCTGTTCCTACAGAACAGATCCAGAGACTAAGGCTCAAAATGTGCAATCTCCAATACAAGAGAACTCAACAAGAGAGCAATACAAGCTTTCAAAACTAGCAGATGCAAACGACTTCTTCCCATCACACTGCAAATGAAATGAACTGTAACGACACAGTTTCTAAGGTCCATCAAGGCCCAATTGTCCAGCTAGAAACCCTAGGTAACCTCCCATATAAATAGATTTTTTTCCTTTCTTTTTCAACGCAAAACTATAAAAGCGTCATTACTCTGCATAAATAGAGTCGTCAAGCAGTAAGGTCACCAATCTGTATCAGGAACCTCATAGATCGTCCATCCCACCATCGATCTGCCACTCAAGTAACCGGCGAAGCTTTTCCGATTTTATTTCTTATTGGTCGGATCTTTAAATTGTCGTATCTCTCTAACCACCGCGAATTTCGTGAATCTAAGGTCACCATCGGATTCAGAACGATGAGACGACCCGCGCCACAAAGCTCAGTCTTAGCCTATGCCCCAGGGGCCGTCAAAAGGTCAGTGCGTCTCGCCCACACGCCGTCTCCAACCGCCTTGCGTGACCTCCATGTGCCACTGTCAAATTTTCCGGTAAGCCTCCGCCGTCCGCCGCCATGACTCGCTGCCGCCATTTGCCGAAGGCTGGCCGCTGACTCGCAGTGACTCGGTGACTCATCGGTGACTCACTTAGTCAACTCAGTTGGCCGGTTTGGATCCGGTTTGGTTGGTCAGTTGGTTCAATTCGATTTGATTTTGGTTTAGCCGGTTTAATTCAATTTTTGGTTTAACCTAATTTCAAATCGGTTTGGTTCAATTTCTAGTTTAAATCAATTTTAGTCCGGTTTAGTACGGTCCGGTTAATCGGTTTAGGTTTGGCTTAACTTTTACTGGTTTGACCTTGATTTTGACTGGTTTGACTGTTGACCGTTCACTTTGACCATTGACCGTTGACGTTGACCAGTTTGACCCGTTACCGTTTTTTGGTGTTCGAAAGTCGTTCTCACTCGATTTGTTCGTGCTGATTTCAGATTTAGTATCTGTTTTAGCATCTGGGGTGCAGAAGTACAAGTTATACTCCATTTTTGCTAAGGTGATGGCTTTTCTTCAGAATATCATCTTTCGTTGTAGTTCCTTAAATGGAGTTCAGTAACTAAATGTGTTCTGTTTCTCAGATCGAGTGTAAGTAGTTTGTTTGTAAATTTGGATATAAGAATTTAGATGGTTCTACCCCTTGTTTGTGCATTAAATTGTAATTGATTCTTTTATGCATGTTAGAGCTAGGATTAGTTGAGTATGTTAATTGTTAGATATTGCGTGGGTACAAAGACGGACTTATGTGCTTATGTCGCGTGCTGTGAGTGAGATGGTGCTGGGCAGCTTAGTCGACATGTTGTCCAGTACTTAGAGGTCGATAATCATCTACGGGCGGCGTTGTGGGACGCTTATTCCATGTTTGTCCTCCTGGGAGGAGGGTGCCGCCGGTCATTGGATGCGGTAGTAGGGCATTGGCTGTTCCTTGGGTAGTTTAGGTACCGTTGATGTTCATGTTTAGTCTGTATTCCGTGTTTAGAGTGCTATGACCAAATCGCGTTTCTGTGATTAGCATCCTTTACCTCACTGAGTGACTCCCTTGTTACTCATCCCTTTCTCTTTCCTTTTCAGGTGAGATTGAGGAGTAGTAGACACTTACCGGATCAGGTGCTACTTTTGTGTTTTACGGTTTTATTTTGTATTTTACTTCATATTTTATTTCATACTTTGTTTTTACGATTTATGCGAGTTATTTCAGTTATGAGACGTAGTTGTGGATTTCCGAAAATCAAGTGGTTTTATTTATGGAATTGAGTATTTGAGACATGCGATGTGGTTAGTAGAATGCCGTTCTCCAGTGAAGATTAGACGAGTGTTACATGAACAATCTAAATTGGCGACCTCTGTACTATATGTGTTGCATTCTATCATTAAGATGCAATAGTATGGTACCTTAAACTCCTCATGTACTAGGCCGTTGAAGCTGGGTTGGTGAGAGCCCAAGAGAAGGACGTAACGGATGAGAAAGATGATGAGCACGACATCAAGGAAGAAAAAATTTGTCTATAGGCGATTAGGCGGGCAACAAAAAATTTGTCCCGCTTCTTGGTTAACTATAGCGTTAAAATTGAGTATATTCTATTAAAACATAGGCTCCAAACCAAAAAAAAATTAGCGGGTTAAAATATTCTTCCCTCGCAATTAAATCCATAGCGTTTAAAAATAACCAAACGCTATCTAAAAAATAGCATTTACTAAGCCATAGCAGAAGTAACAAAAACGCTATCTTTTACCGCTATTAATACCCATATTTCTTGTAGTGACATACACATTTTTATGTCTATTTTGTGGGTGCAATTATATTGTAGTACTTTGAAGTTTAACTAATTTTTTTTCTGATGTACCAGGTTGAGGCGGATGTATCAGGTGAGAAAGAAAATCGTCATGTCAATGTCTATTCTGTTTTGATGAGTATATTATAGTACTTTACTATGACTAATTTCCCTATCGTTGTTGATTATTACCTCTACTTTAAAAGTCATGTATTCTATATCAAAATATGGAAAATGCAATTTGGTAACACAAAGTGAAGTTATGTGCTTGACTAAGTCGAGGTGCCCTTTGCGAGTACCCTTCACAGTATTCAGTTTATGACTTTGGTCTATTCTATCTTTAACATACATATGTAGTATAGAACGACAATGAATCGTTAAGGCAAATCAACAAAGTGTTAGAGGAAATGACAGTTTATATATTTAACACACAAGCAGAGGTTCTTTTTGGATTTCACAATTTACAAGGCATCCTAAGCATATATGTATATGATATCTAAGTGGATAGATTGGACGGCCAAAATAGTTTACTATATCTCACTTTATGAATATAGTATCTTGTTTAGGAGCCTACATACATTCGAAAAGACCAACACAATCATCATTCCTGTTATAATAATAATGATAAATTATTATATCGGAAATAATAAATAAAGACAAAATTTTATTACCAACAAAGTCTTGGTACAAGGAGAGAAATTAGAGAGAATGAGAGAAATTATGATTGTAATGAGAAGAAGGTGTGTGATACAAATGAACAATTATGTTCATATATATAGAGAAAATTTAGACAACTTTTACTGTATATGATGTGGACTTCAACCAAACTTCACCACCATTTCTTGACTTTTGTAACACTCCCCCTTGGAGTCCATCGTCATATTTATATTCTGCTCAACGCCTTGTTGCCTCGTTAAAAAACTTGAAAAACCCAATGGGAAAAAAACCATAGTAAGGTAAAAAGAGTACAACTGCGCAAGCTCCCCTTGATTAAGGTTGTCTTAGAGATCTTGTTGACGACGCATTCCAATACTATGTACATGCTTCCTGAACATAGTGGTGGGTAGTGATTTTGTGAAAAGATCAGCTGCGTTGTCGCATGAACGGACATATCTCACTTCAACCTCTTTATTCTTCTCAAGTTCTTGGATGTATGAGAAGAGCTTGGAGGTATATGTTAGTTCTATCACTTTTGATATATCCTTCTTTAGTCTGAGCAACGCATGCAGCATTATCTTCGTATAAGATAGTTGGCTCCGTATCTCGGAGAATCCCACTGCTTGATAGGATGTGTCGACTTATTGATCTTAGTGAGACACATTCTCTACTTGCTTCATGGAGTGCAATAAGTTCGGCATGATTCGAGGAAGTAGCCACAACTGTCTGCTTCTGAGAACGCCAGGATATAGCAGTGCCTCCGATCGTGAAAACATACCCTGTCTGTGATCGGCTTTATGTGGATCTGAAATATCCTGCATCTGCAAAACCAATCATTTTACCTTTTGAATTTTTATGATAAAATAATCCTAAGTCAGTGGTCCCTTGAAGGTATCGGAGAATATGTTTAATCCCGTTCCAATGCCTTTGTGTAGGGGACGAACTGAATCTTGCCAAAAGATTAACAGCAATGATATATCAGGCCGTGTGCAATTTGCAAGGTACATCAGAGCTCCGATTGCACTCAGATATGGTACTTCAGGACCAAGTATTTCTTCATTTTCCTCATATGGTCGGAATGGATCATTTCAACATTGAGTGATCTAACGACCATGGGTGTACTGAGAGGAGTTGCTTTATCCATATTAAAGCGTTTTAATATTCTTTTAGTATATGTGCATTGGTGCACAAATATACCCTTTTGAGAATGCTCAATTTGAAGGCCAAGACAATACTTTGTCTGCCCGAGATCCTTCATTTCAAATTCTCCTTTTAAATAATCTGATGCTTTCTGTATCTCATCATGAGTTCCGATATGTTTAGATCATCAACATATACTGCGATTATTACAAATCCAGTTTCTGTTTTCTTAATGAAAACACATGGGCATATAGGATCATTTACATATCCTTCTTCGTTAAATGCTCACTGAGACGATTATACCACATACGTCCAGACTGCTTTAACCCATATAATGATCTCTGCAATTTTATTGCACATAACTCTTTTGGTTTAGAACTTAACGCAACAGGCATTTTAAAACCATCAGGAATTCTCATGTAGATATCAGTATCTAATGATCCATATAGGTATGCCGTAACGACATCCATAAGACGCATTTCTAGATTTTCATCAGCCGCCAGACTCATCAAGAATCTGAACGTGATTGCATCCATAACAGGAGAATACGTTTCCTCGTAGTCTATTCCAGGTCTTTGTGAAAACCTTGGGCTACGAGACGAGCTTTATATCTTGTGATCTCATTTTTCTCATTTCGTTTGCGAACGAAAACCCACTTAGATCCAACTGGTCTCACATCTTCGGGTGTGAGCATAATGGGTCCAAAAACCTCTCGTTTATTAAGCGAATCAAGTTCGACTTGTATTGCATCTTTCCATTTTGTCCAGTCATGTCTTTTTTGACATTCATATACAGACTTTGGCTCTGGATCTTCCTTTTCCTCATTTATTTCTTGTGACACAAGATATGAGAAAATATCATCGAGATTATCTATTTCTTTTCTTTTCCATATCTTTTGATTATGGATATAATTGATAGAAATCTCATGATTTTCTTCTGGATTTTGATGCTCTACATTATCATGGGTCTCATGATTTGTTTCCTCCAAAGTACTTTCTGCTACTTTGGTGTTTCATGAGTTTCAACTTTCTTTTGTTTCTTATGATTCTTAGTCTTAGAACCACGGGCCTGCCACGCTTCCGGCGTGTTTCTGACTCACGTGTATCATCTGCTTTCCCAAGTTCTTGTGGTATTTCAATACGAGCAGGAGCATTTGCAGCCGGTATATGAGATTTAGTTACCGTTTGGTATCTGCAAATGCATCTGGTAGCTGATTTGCTATGCTTTGCAAATGCACAATTCGTCGAACTTCCAGTTCTGACTCTTTTGTAGGAGGATCAAGGTGTAACAAAGATGGTACACTCCATTTGATTTCCTGGCCTACTTGTTTATTTTCTCCCCCTAGAACCGGGAACACTTTTTCATCAAAGTGACAATCGGCAAAACGTGCCGTAAAGACATCACCTGTCTGTGGTTCTAGGTATCGTACAATTGATGGAGAATCACAACCAACATATATTCCCAACCTTCTTTGTGGTCCCATCTTTGTGCGTTGTGGTGGTGCTATAGGCACATACACTGCACAACCAAAGATTTTGAGATGGGAAATATTTGGTTCTCGACCAAATGCTAATTGTATTGGGGAATATTTATGGTATGCACTTGGTCTTATCCGAATGAGTGCTTCTGCATGCAAAATAGCATGTCCCCAAACTGATGTTGGAAGTTTTGATCTCATGATCAATGGTCTTGCAATTAATTGCAAACGTTTAATTAATGATTCAGCCAAGCCATTTGTGTATGGACATGAGCAACGGAATGTTCAACTTCAATTCCCGTCACCATACAATAATCATTGAATGCTGGGATGTGAATTCACCAGCATTGTCTAATCTAACTCTTTTAATGGGATAATCAGAAAACTGAGTTCGCAGTTTGATATATCTGAGCTAGAAATCTCGCAAATGCCATATTTCGAGATGATAATAGACAAACGTGTGACCATCTACTGGATGCGTCAATTAATACCATAAAATAGTAGAATGGTCCACAAGGTGGATGTATTGGTCCACAAATATCACCTTGAATTCTTTCAAGGAACTTTGGTGATTCTTTATCAATTTTGGTTGGCGATGGCCTTATGATCAATTTGCCAAGAGAGCATGCTGCACATGTCATTTTATTTCCATGATATATTTCTTGGATTTTCAGTGAATGGCCATGTGAGCTTTCAATGATCTTGCGCATCATTGTGGTGCCTGGATGGCCAAGGCGATCATGCCATAATGTGAAATCCTCAGGGCTTCTTTGATCACAAGGTTTGATTCGATTACATTGATGTAAGTTTGATGCAAACCAGAAGGGAGTTTTGGAAATTTTTCCAATATATGCATCTGGCCAGATCTATGAGAAGTTTATACATAAATTTCTTCCATCCTCAGTTGCAGACTGAGTATCATATCCGTGAAGGTATATGTCTTCAAAACTCAACAAATTCCGTTTAGAGTTTGGAGAAAATAATGCATTATTGATTGAAAAAATTGTTCCATTAGGTAATGCAAAATTTGCATTACCAATTCCTTCAATCAAGTCTGCAGGACCTGAGATTGTATTGACAACAGCTTTTGTTGTTTCAAATTAGAAAAATATTTTCTATGTTTCAGAATAGTGTGCGTTGTTCCACTATCTGGTATACATATATCTCCAATATTCAGCTTGGATGTTGTTCCATTCGCATTGCGATCCATTTCTGAGATTAACAAAATAAAATTTATAAGACAATTTAATCAGTGAAAAATATCACATAATAATTATCCATTGATATTTGAAGATTTGATTACACAATGATTATACAATAGTAATTAAACATCACACAATAATTATACATTAATATTTCACAAAATCACTGATTATTTATGGCACAATATTGGGAGTTTTCAAGAGTCACATGATAGAGATTTTAGTCTTCAGTCATGACGGTATCATCGAAATCATTTGTGAAGTCGGATGCATCAAGATGTGTTGTACCCTCAGAATGTTCCGCAAGGTTAACTTCTTTTCCTTTACCTTTAGCGGATTCTTTATATAGAGCACAAAGATGTGCAGGAGTACGACACACCTTGGACCAATGTCCCTTAGTACCGCATCTGTAACAGACATCTTCTCTCTTCTGAGAGGTACTTCCTTGGTGTTCTTTTCCTTTATATGGTTGTTCAGAACGGATCCACTGAAATGACTTCCCGTTATATGGGTTGTATCTTTCACGTCCCCGATTGTTTCGACCGCCACGACCTCGGAAAGATTTGTTTTCTCTTACCGGTTTCTCAACATCTAGTGCGTTTGCTTCAGAGAACGCTTTTGATCCGGTAGGTCGAGTCATGTGATTCTTTATAAGGAGCTCGTTATTTTTCAGCTATTAGGAGCGCCACAACCAAATCTGAAAATTTGGTATATCCCCTCATCCTATACTGCTGTTGCAGGGTGATATGGTTTGTGGAATGTGGTGTACGTCTTCTCAAGCATTTGAGATTCAGTTATGGCTTCACCACAATACCTCAGTTTGGCCACAATTCCCAATATAGCGGAATTGTAGTTCATCACTTTGTCGAAGTCTTGGAACCTCAGACTTTGCCACTCATCCCGAGCAAGTGGAAGTGTTATATCTTCTGATGATCGAAACGATCTTTCAGAGACTTCCAAAGCTCTTTGGGATCTCTCATGGTGCATAGTCATATATAATACTTTCATCAAGGTGTCTCCTAAGGAAGATCACCGATTTTGCCTTTTCTTGGGCCGTTGAGGTATTTTTCTCATTGATGGTTTCTGTTAAACCAAGAGATTCCAAATGAAGCTCGACATGGTAGTCCAAGAAATGTAATTAGCACCAGTGATGTCTAGAGCCGGAATTGGAGCTTCTCCATATTTGCCATTAGATTTCTAAAATAAAATCATAAAACTTTATTAGTGCGGTAATAATCACTCATTAAAATGAGCCGTTTACATGAATAATCCAAGCAATTACAAGGAAAAAACAATGCACAAAAAGTAAAACAACGATTAAGGAAAATTCTGCCGGAGTAAAATCTCCATGCAAAGGCCATAAATCGATGTAAAAGTTACAATCGCACAGAAAATTAAAAGCAAACGGATCATCATTTTCATCATTCTTACAAAAAATTAGATGAAAAATATTTGTGAAATATTTGAGAGAAGAAGAGAGAAGATATGAAATCGATGAGTGAAATGAAATGAGTGAGGGATGAGTTTATTATAGATCGAAAAACACTGTTCATAGCCGTTGAAAATCACTGTTCATAGCCGTTAGATGTAGCCGTTGGGTAGAAAAATTTTGTGAAAAATTCTTTGTGACCGTTATGAAAAAGGCTACCGGAAAAATTGATTTTTTGATTAAATCCGTACTACTTCTTCCCAGTTGGACAAGAAGGTGCTCTTTAACGGAACAGGGGTTCCTGGAGATGTACGTTGATATGAGTCTAGATTTATTCGCCTGAGGAATAAATGAGACCGCAATCTTATTTTGAACACAAAATATGCATATATAATTTATAACGATTATAATATAAACAGATATAATCAGAAAATTATGGTGATATAATCATCCACATTGAAACAATAAATAAATATGCGGTGGCTCAGCCATCCATTATGACATTAATAATAAAATTATACAGGTGGCCCAGCCATCCATTATAACATTAACAGTAAATAAATAATTATGGTGCTTTTAGCAGCCATGATATAGTGCAGGTAAATTAAATAACGAGGCGACAAACCGCCCACGGTAATATTAAGTAAATAATGGTGCGTTAAACATCCATTACAATAATAATAAATTATATAGGCGGGTATCCCGGCCATTATAACAGAGTAATATTATATATATATAGCTCATATCGTAGAA
This sequence comes from Isatis tinctoria, assembly GCA_010577795.1. NCBI lineage: Eukaryota > Viridiplantae > Streptophyta > Magnoliopsida > Brassicales > Brassicaceae > Isatis > Isatis tinctoria. Next base: position 21,144,924 of record CM021250.1, read on the forward strand.
CGATCGTGCTGATAACGTGTTATAATAATAATGATAAATTATTATATCGGAAATAATAAATAAAGACAAAATTTTATTACCAACAAAGTCTTGGTACAAGGAGAGAAATTAGAGAGAATGAGAGAAATTATGATTGTAATGAGAAGAAGGTGTGTGATACAAATGAACAATTATGTTCATATATATAGAGAAAATTTAGACAACTTTTACTGTATATGATGTGGACTTCAACCAAACTTCACCACCATTTCTTGACTTTTGTAACAATTCCACTATTTTCCGATGGGTGGATTAATTATTCAGCCAGGTCTAAAAATCTTTCTCCCTTGACCCACCTGCGCATGCCATTCCTCATTATGTAGCTATTTTTATTAGGCTACAGCAAGATGCCCTGTTGTGGGCTAACATACAAAAATGGGTGCATCTCCTACTCGACTTCTTCCCATCACACTCCAAATGAAACGACCAAACTACATTCACGATCTTTGTATACTATATGTATTATAGTTTATAATGAAGATGTAACGACCCCCACCACTCCACCACCACCACCACTCCTTTTCATCCTCCACTCAACCAAACCAACCCCTCCCCCTTCCTTCATCATCCCACCGAAACAAGAGAGAGAGAGAGGGGAAAGAGAGAGAGAGGAGAGAGAGAGAAAGAAGAAGAAGAAGAAGAAGAGGAAGATGAAGAAGAAGATGAAGAGAAAACACTTGTTGCTCCGTCCTCCACCGTCATCCGCAACTCAGGTACCGGAAAAACCATTTTTCGATCAGTTTTCTTATTGGCCGGATCTTTAAACCGCCATAACTTTCTAACTGTTTCTAATCTCGCAAATCTGAGGCCACCACTGAATTCAGCTCGACGAGACGAGTCCGTAGATACCAAGATCGTGCCGAACCGCCACCGGACGCGCCCGCAATCTCCGATGGAAGATCCGTGCGTACTGTTCACGCGCCGCCACGCCGCCGGACGCGCCGCCGCCGGTCGCAGGAAACCGCCGTGCTCCGCCGTCGCCGGAAACCGCCGTGCTCCGCCGTCGCCGGTCACCGGAGGCTCGCCGGCGATCTGCCGCCGGTTTGAGTCCGGTTTGGGTTAACCGGCTGGTTCGATTTCGGTTTGGTACGATTTGATCGGTTTAATTCAATTCGATTTCGGTTTGGTTTAATTTCTGGTTTAAATCAATTGAGTCCGGTTTAGTCTGGTTCGATCCGGTTTAATCCGGTTTAGTCGCAGTTTAATTTTGACATGGTCAGACCGTTGACTTTGACCGGGGTGACCGTTGACCGTTGACTTTTGACTGTTGACCGTTGACTTTGACCGGTTTGACCCGTTAACCGTTTTTCGCCCTTCGAAAGCCTTTCTCACTCGAAATTTCGTCCTGATTTCAGATTCAGCATCCGTTTAAGCATCTGGAGTGCAAAGGAAGCAGATATACTCCATTTTTGCTAATGTGAGGGCTTTCCGCAGAATATCGTATTTTTCATCGAGAAGCGCCGTAGATAGGATTAGTACTAAATGTGTTCCGTTTCTATGCTAGAGTCTTTTTAGGATTGTTTGTAAATTGGACTTAGGAATAATAGATGATTCAACCCACTGTTTGTGCATTAAACTGTTAATTGATTCTTTTAAACCTGCTAGAATTAGGTTAGTCGACTATGTGAGTCGTTAGGGATTGCGGGGGTACAGAGACGTGACTTCTGTACTTACGTCGCGTGTTGTTTGAGGCGGGGTACGGCAGTTTAGTCGATCGGCTGTCGGTACCTCAGGCAGGTCGATAAATCGTCTGAGGACGGTGTGGTTGGGCACTATCCCATAAGATTGGCCACGAGCTCTGGCCGTAGGACACCGTTGATTGTTCTTTGGGTACTTTAGGTACCGTGATTGTGCATGTGTAGTCTATTTCCTATGTATGGCGTGCTATGGTCAGATTTACGATTCTGTGATTAGCATCCCATACCTCACTGAGTGACTCCCCTGTTACTCACCCCTCCTTATTCCCTTTCCAGTTTTTCAGGTGAGACGGACAAGTATTTTACACTTTGACGATACGGTGCTTCTTTGGGATTTTTACGTTTTCTCCGTATTTTATCATGTACATATAGCATCGAGGTAGTTGGGATATGAGACATTGTATAGTGGGGTATTTGACGTATGTGATGTGGTTAGTGGCACGCCGTTCTCGGGTGTCGAGGGGACGGGTGTTACATTGTATAGTGGGGTATTTGACGTATGTGATGTGGTTAGTGGCACACCGTTCTCGGGTGTCGAGGGGACGGGTGTTACATTTTGGTATCAGAGCCTAGGTTAGCGTCGTCCCGGTTCTGACCCGGGAGACGGGTAGTAGGAAGCATGATTGCATATTCGGTTTTAAACGGTTTTTTTTAAAAAAAAAAAAAAAAATTCCCAGGTATTTAAAAAAAAAAAAAAAAAACAAAGGAGCACCCATTCTGTCAAGTATTTATCTATTCTAAGTTTGTCTCAATTCAGCCTCAGTTTAAACAGGTTTCCAGTTGCCATCAAGGAAGGTCTTTGTTTCGCGCTGGATTGTCAGCTCGTTGTTCAACAGGTTATGCCGAAGAGGTCAGTGTTCAGTTGATTAATCAGGATGTCGTCAGTTAGACCGCTCAAGAGACAGTTAGGTAAGTGTCTCAGGAGTCCATGCAACAGTTGCATAAAAGACAGTTAGGAAGCTGATCTGATAGTTGTGCCACATATTGATCACCAGTTCACCCTTCAAGCAGAGTAAACATCCGCCACCGTCTCACCGTCACCACCGTATGCACCATCAGTTAAGGCTCAGGGAGCAGAGCCGCCGCCAGTATCCGGCAGAGACAGAGAGGGACTCACGTAAAGAAAGTTAATGATAAAGATGCAGGACAACAGTTTGGATCAGATTGGAAAGACAGTGGATACTGTCACCGCAGACAATTAAAGGAAGAAGCTAAATCGTAACTTGGAGCATAATAAGTGTACCACAGAGTTTTAATTGGTTTTGACTACTTAATTATGATGGATGACACCCTTCTCTGGGAAGAAGGACTTGTTGAGAGTAGTCGTGACTGCTATGAGTTAACCTACAATCACTCTAGAGGGAGTTCAACAGGACGTTCCTTCCTTGTGAAGCTTGGCACAGGAATGCCAAAGCTTTTAAGCCCTCTCCTCGAGGCACTAGGAATATCAGGGAGTACAAGTAAGTGTTTTGTCGTCTTTGGAGATTTTCTTGGAGTTTCATAGCCAATAAGGACTTGATCAGGAGGTTCCTGAATGGTCAGCGAGTGGAAATTTATAAGCGTTGTGTCATACGAGACTTCACCGGCCTGAATAGTATCTTTTTGAGAAGACTTTTGTTCGTGAGGCAGAGATGGAGGAAAAGCAATATTTCTTCAAGGTGGCTTAGTCAAGCTTGATAAGAATTATTTAGGATATAACAATGTGTTGCAGCTGTCGGGATATCCACCGTGTTGTTTTCGTTATTACCGTCAGCATGTTGGGAGAGCGTGTTCAGTGTTTTCATGCCGATGGTTGGATTATGTCATAAGTTACTACCAGTCTATGTTAGTGGATGCGTCGTTTGTCAGTTATATTGCAGCACCAGCAGTTAGACCGAATTGTTCAGTTGTGGTTAGCATGTTCTCTTTCAAGGATTGTTCACTGTGAGTTGAGGGTTGTTTCTGCCACCACCCAAGCGCCAAACTATTGTCGCGAGTATTGTTATTGGGGACCACGAGATAGTTGAGACTGTTCTTTTTGACGTTGTGGATTTGAGATTGTGGAGTTGAGTTTGTGGTTCGTGTATGTCGTTTATGTGGAAACCATTGATTTAGTACTTGTGTTGGTCGATTGTCGCTTGGGGTGGGCAGCTTATACCCGATTGGTTATTGGAGCTACTTATAGTTTTGTATGTCGGGCCTAGTCGAGTATTAATCACCCAAGATGTGTTCGAGCCGAAGAGTGGACAGAGTTAGGCAGTCGAATTAAACAGTGAGCTTGAAGCATTCATCAAGTGGTATTTATTGTACTCAATGGAGTTGAACTTATCAGAGACTTAGCAGTGTTGGAGCTAAAACCATTATGATGTGACTTTAAGGATGGGTCGGTTACGCTGGCATTGAGTATAGTTTGGGAACGAGGGTGCATATCCCAGGAGCCGGAAGGGTTATTATTTCTCAGGATATTCAAAACAACATGAGAAGTCTTCGTTAAATTTGTGTTGCATTCAGGAAGATCGTTATAAGGTCAGCGTCGTTTTCACCAACAGTCGCAAAGTAAAAAGAATCTACAATTAGCCAACCAGTGGCGGTTCCAGGGAGTCAAGAAACAAAAGTTTAGGAGAAGTGACTCGATGGTAAGAGTCTGTTGAGGGAAGACGAATTATGTGAGACAAGGACACAGGTGACAAAGGAGATTCTCCAGCAGGCGCATCATTCTCAGTTTTCCATTCATCCAGGAAGTAATAAGATGCATCGGGATATTAAGCGATATTATCACTAGACAGGCGTGAAGAAGGATGTGGCTACCTTTGTGTCGTGTTGACAGTTTTGCCAGTTGGTTAAGGCAGAGCATCAGGTACCGAGTTGATTACTACAGAGACTTCCACTACCTGAGTGGAAATGGAACATGGTGACTATGGACTTCATCACCAGATTATCGAGGACAGTTTGCGGGAAGAATGCTATCTGGGTTATTGTTGATCGACTCACCAAGTCAGCTCACTTCTTAGCGATTAAGAAAAACAGACGGAGCAGAGCAGCTAGCGCATAGATACATTGCAGAGATTGTGAGATTGCATGGAATACCAGTCAGTATAGTATCAGATCGTTTTGGCAAGCCTTTCAGAAGCCATTGGGGACTAAGGTACATTTAAGTACGGCCTATCATCTGCAGACAGATGGTTAGTCTGAGAGGACTATTCAGACACTCGAGGATATGCTCAGGGTTTGTGTTTTGGATTGGGAAGGGAGCTGGGTTAAGTACCTATCGTTGGCCGAGTTCGCGTACAACAACAGTTTTCATTCGAGTATTAAGATGGCACCGTATGAGGTTCTTTATGGTAGACTGTGCCACACCCCACTTTGTTGGACAGAGGTGGGAGAGTGCCGAGGTATAGCACCAGCATTGGTTCAGGAGACAGTTGAGCAAGTAGAAATGCTCAAGAGATGACTTAAGGAAGCTCATGATCGCCAGAAGGGCTATGCAGATAAGCGTTGGAGAGATATAGAGTTTGAGGTGGGCGACCTGGTATACCTTAAGATGAGGACATTTCAGGGAGGTTCCGAGACCCGTAAGTTGAAGAAGCTTAAGCCGAGATATATGGGTCCGTACCCTATCATCGAGCGGATTGGGGTAGTAGCGTACCGCTTAGCGCTATCAGTAGAGTTGGTTGGGTTTCACAGTGTGTTTCATGTGTCAGTTATGAAGGGAGTTGTTTGGAGCCAGAGTTCATTTCTCAGCAGCCGCCTAGTGTCATCAAGAGAGATTTGACTGCAGTTAGTTAGCCAGTGTCAGTCCTAGAGCGCCGAGATATAGTGGTTCAGGGTAAAGCGCTACCGATGGTCAGAGTTAGTTGGGAGAGAGACGGCATTCAGGAAGAGACTTGGGAGCTAGAGTCTCAGATGATATCCGATTATCCAAACCTGTTTAAGGACGTCGAGCAGCCGGTTCAGATTTGAATTCGAGGACGAATTCCTCGTTAGTGGGGAAGAATTGTAACGACCCCCACCACTCCACCACCACCACTCCTTTTCATCCTCCACTCAACCAAACCAACCCCTCCCCCTTCCTTCATCATCCCACCGAAACAAGAGAGAGAGAGAGAGGAGAGAGAGAGAGGAGAGAGAGAGAAAGAAGAAGAAGAAGAAGAAGAAGAAGAGGAAGATGAAGAAGAAGATGAAGAGAAAACACTTGTTGCTCCGTCCTCCACCGTCATCCGCAACTCAGGTACCGGAAAAACCATTTTTCGATCAGTTTTCTTATTGGCCGGATCTTTAAACCGCCATAACTTTCTAACCGTTTCGAATTTCGCAAATCTGAGGCCACCACCGGATTCAGCTCGATGAGACGAGTCCGTAGACACCAAGATCGTGCCGAACCGCCACCGTACGCGCCCGCAATCTCCGATGGAAGATCCGTGCGTACTGTTCACGCGCCGCCGCGCCGCCGGACGCGCCGTCGCCGGTCGCTGGAAACCGCCGTGCTCCGCCATCGCCGGAAACCGCCGTGCTCCGCCGTCGCCGGTCACCGGAGGCTCGCCGGCGATCTGCAGCCGGTTTGAGTCCGGTTTGGGTTAACCGGCTGGTTCGATTTCGGTTTGGTACGATTTGATCGGTTTAATTCAATTCGATTTCGGTTTGGTTTAATTTCTGGTTTAAATCAATTGAGTCCGGTTTAGTCTGGTTCGATCCGGTTTAATCCGGTTTAGTCGCGGTTTAATTTTGACCTGGTCAGACCGTTGACTTTGACCGGGGTGACCGTTGACCGTTGACTGTTGACCGTTGACTTTGACCGGTTTGACCCGTTAACCGTTTTTCGCCCTTCGAAAGCCGTTCTCACTCGAAATTTCATCCTGATTTCAGATTCAGCGTCCGTTTAAGCATCTGGAGTGCAGAGGAAGCAGATATACTCCATTTTTGCTAAGGTGAGGGCTTTCCGCAGAATATCGTATTTTTCATCGAAAAGCGCCGTAGATAGGATTAGTACTAAATGTGTTCCGTTTCTATGCTAGAGTCTTTTTAGGATTGTTTGTAAATTGGACTTAGGAATAATAGATGATTCAACCCACTGTTTGTGCATTAAACTGTTAATTGATTCTTTTAAACCTGCTAGAATTAGGTTAGTCGACTATGTGAGTCGTTAGGGATTGCGGGGGTACAGAGACGTGACTTCTGTACTTACGTCGCGTGTTGTTTGAGGCGGGGTACGACAGTTTAGTCGATCGGCTGTCGGTACCTCAGGCAGGTCAATAAATCGTCTGAGGGCGGTGTGGTTGGGCACTATCCCATAAGATTGGCCACGAGCTCTGGCCGTAGGACACCGTTGATTGTTCTTTGGGTACTTTAGGTACCGTGATTGTGCATGTTTAGTCTATTTCCTATGTATGGCGTGCTATGGTCAGATTTACGATTCTGTGATTAGCATCCCATACCTCACTGAGTGACTCCCCTGTTACTCACCCCTCCTTATTCCCTTTCCAGTTTTTCAGGTGAGACGGACAAGTATTTTACACTTTGACGATACGGTGCTTCTTTGGGATTTTTACGTTTTCTCCGTATTTTATCATGTACATATAGCATCGAGGTAGTTGGGATATGAGACATTGTATAGTGGGGTATTTGACGTATGTGATGTGGTTAGTGGCACGCCGTTCTCGGGTGTCGAGGGGACGGGTGTTACATTGTATAGTGGGGTATTTGACGTATGTGATGTGGTTAGTGGCACGCCGTTCTCGGGTGTCGAGGGGACGGGTGTTACAGAAGATGCAAATAGTATAGACGGTACCTTAAATTCCCCACGCGACATATATAGAATATAATGCATTTGTATAGTATAGAAGTACAAAATTTATATATTAAAGCTTATTTATTGATTTTAGAAAAAAATTCCAGTTTTCAAAATTTAAAGTTTCCTTATATGCATATTTTTTTTTTTTCAAATGGAAATCAAGTTCGAATCAATGTTTTCTGAGAAACACAGATTAAACTAAATGAGATGGGGGTGAAAAAAATTATAGAAGAGAAAAAAAGAGAACCAGAGAGAGAGAGTAGAGTGCGTCTGATACATAGGGAAAGGTTCGCCATTATACATATATTATAATACATATGTATAGGTTCGTCACTATACATATAATATAGACAATATCATAGCCATAAGTTTGTTATGGGCTATAGACTATATTAATTTGTTTTTTTTTTGCATTAGTTTTGCTAATTTCTCTATTTGTATTTGTAGGACATTGGCTATACACCAAAAAAGTTTAACAAGAACTCAGCAAGTTCAAAGAAATTCTGAAGCGGAAAGTCTACAATGAGTGTGTGTGCTTTGGCTGTATCATTGTTATATTAACTAGGAGGGTACCCTCGCATATGGGCGGGATTTTTTGTACATAATATTTCTTTAAATTAGCAATTGTAATAAGCTTTAGAATAAAGAACAAATTATCTTGATAAGTGTCACAAAAATAGTTTGTGCATGTAGCTTCATTGGAACGAATACTTTTCACTTGGAGAACAACAGCTCCTCCGCTTCAATAGATGATGTTGTTGTCATTGCACAAGTACGAAAACAGGATGATCTATTTGGCTTTTTAATTATAGGTAAGAATATGTTGTATCCAACCCCAGCCTGCCACTTCTTGTATATATATCTTTGAGACAATTGGGTAGATGATAATATTTTAAACCCAAATTAGTTTTTTGATAAGTTTGTTTCTGGGTCCAAATAAGCTAAATATTTTGCCTCATTTCGTCTCTGAAAAGCCCTTATGCGCACTGTATTTTGTTTGATGCATGAGAGTAGAGTTTGTCGTGTAACTTCAGGTATGCCACTGCTATACCCAATAAATAATCAACACCTGTCAACACACCATTAATTAGCGTGTTAGATCAGTCTCGTTTCCTACACCCGCTCTCTTTTGAGCCATAGAACCCGAAGACTCTTCTTCTCTTTCATATCTAACCTAAACTGAAGAAAGCGAACAGTTGCAACAACCAAAATCCTCAGGCGGCGGCTTTTGGCGACAGAATCCTCCGGCAGCATCTGTTCAGTATCTCTCCGACAGCATCTTGTGTAAGCCGTTTGTCATCTGTAGATCTATTTGTGCAATCTCAACCGAACTGTATATATATGGACGTTTATTAACATCAGTGTCTATATATCATCGCTTTATCTTATAATCGATTTCACTCTGTTGATGTCTCAGTTATACTATTAGATCTGTATAAATTAATTGTATAGATGTATGTGACTAGATTTTATGATAATTGTACATTTAGACTGAGATTATCATCGATAGAGGCATCTGAATGTGGGATTCAAATTAAGTCATATTTTGTTGTAGTTAGAGATCCATTATTCTGTATTCTCCCACACGAGTGATAATATATATATATATATATATATATATATAGATATATATATATATACATATATGTATTAATAACTGTTTATAAATCATGATATGTATGTATTTGCATCGTTGATAGAGATGTCATTAACCTTTTTTCTTTGATTTGCTTATCAGGATATGGAAACTCCTACACTGCCTTCACGTATTTTTGCAGACGGTGAAGAACCGTTGGTGAGAAAGCCAATTCTTATTTCAACAGGTTACTAATATAAATTATTATATCATATCAGCGTAGCATGCCACTAATATATATAATTAATTATCCATATCTATTTACGTAGCATGCAACTTAGCATCACAACACGTAACATAATCGTTTACTATGTATTAATCTTAATACTTAATATTATCGTTACGTATTTTGCAACTTACCTAGTTACGTAGCATGCAATATAGCATCATAATACATAATATAATCGTTTATTATGTATTAATCTTAACAGGTAATGTTATCGTAACGTAGCATGCAACTTTAACATGCAACATATTTACGTAGCATGCAACTTAAAAGCATAACAATTAACACATAATATAGTCTACCCATACCTATTTACGTAGCATGAAACCGAGAATCATAACATGTAATATAATCATCTACTGTGTATTAATTTCATACGCCTTACCTACTGCGTTTAACATGGGAAACAAGTTCCTTTGTACATTTACCATTTTATATTAAACATCATATCATATTTTTTGTCGATATTATGGTATGTTCCTCTTGTGTATATATGATTGGTCTCTAACTTGCTACTGTTTTATACTGTATAGATGGAGAACATATGGTACGGTTTTGCCGAGGAGGTTTGTTGCTCAAAGGAAGGTTTTCAGTTGAATTCAAGAACTAGATGCACTGTTTTCATTCGTGTGCAGAGACAGGATACATGGAAATGGGTTCTTGACCAGATCCAAAAAGAACATAACCATGAGCTTGGAGGTGAAGCTCATGCTGAGGAGACCACTCCACATCCCGCTAGAGCTCCTGCTCCAACTAAGTTAGCTGTAATGGTTAATCCTCATAGACCCAAGATGAAAGTTGATGATGAGTATCTTAAAGAACCCTATGAATGTAATATTTAAATATTCTATGCAAACATAAATCATCGATCTACATATATATATATATATATATATATATATATATATATATATATATATATCGATGCAAATTATATTATTAAGGTTCACGTTTCTGCCACACATCTACACTTTTTACATGTTTATATCAATCACATGTTATATATTTTCATATCAGATACTTATACTTATGTTCCATACTTAAATGAATGTGAACATAACATGAAATGTTTTCATGCAAACAAACGACATACATTCCTATGTATATGTATCCAATGCAAAAGTATATATATGTTTGCGTGTTGTTTATATTAAATACATGCTATATATATATTTTGATAACATATACATATATTCTCCACCTCAATGAATATGTATGTAATATTATATACCCCGCAAACGCATAATATACCACTATATATAGGAATCGCATGCAAAATATATTAGCAAGGCTCACCTTTTCCTTTGTATCTACACTTTTTAAGTAAATTAAATTAAACACATGCTATGTATATGCATAACGCGTACATATATTCTCTACGTCAATAAATGTACGTAATATATGAATCTTCCACGTAGACATACAATATATATCCCTATGTATATATAAGCCATGTAAATAATTTATGACAATCCTATTGTTCTTAATATCGTACCCTCATAACATCATGTACAGTCTCGTCGCTTAATATCCACAAATATAAACACCGTTTCTTGATTATACAACCCCATTAATTGCAAAATCCCATCATAATTTTGTATCCTCATTAACCCAACTTTGCTTGAAGCAACTTTATCAAATTCCTTGTGCGGTTATCAGTCAAATCTCAAGGTCGTATTTTCTTTCCATTCATAAATGTTTCCCCACTTGCACAAGCGGGTGATAACACCACACACCCTTGCCAACGTGATTTTAACCGGTACCCTTATACCGATTTTCCACAACTTTTTTTCTCTTTATTGTTTTACTTTGTATTTAAATTCTTATTTTATAGCAAATTGTCTTTATATCTTTCTCTTTTTGCATATCGTATACACGAAAACATCAACAACATAAAAGATATTAAAAGATATGTCGGAAATTTGTGTATGTATACATTTATCTCTTCTAATGGTAAAGCCAAACGAGTCCATTACTTAATTCTATAAAATTTAATTATTGAGAAGGAATAAATTGTAGAAACATTACTAAATTTTACTCATACAGGATGGTCATGCACTTGTTACAACCATGTTAAGGAGAAAATCCCATCGCCATTGTTGTGGTTTCCTCCCATCAAACAATCATTCTCTCAATTTATCAACACTATCATTTTCATCGGAGTTTTTCTTCTTGTCCATGCGTCTTCAAAGAGCTCAATGGATGCAGTTGGATTTCGCAGTAGCCAAAATGACACTGAACGACTCGTTAAGCCTCCAGATCTCAATCCCAATCCTTCTCAACGGTTTTCCAGTCAGGTGGTGATAAATCATAAATCATCTGAGATAAATCCAAAGTTACAACACGGCTAGCTAGTGAGAGGCTGCTTCTGCTTCTTGTGGCACTTTTAAAACATGCAAGACCAAACTCTCTAATCTTCTAATTGTTGTTAGAAACCTTTGATGTCATAATGCAAGACACGACGGCAAAGAAAACTTTCAAGGAAACAAAAAGTATACAAAAGAGGTTAACAAAACAGAAGCCAATATAGAAAAGCATCATTCCTTCTTAACAACGCCATAATATTATCAATAGAATAGGGAGAAAGCTGCGATACAGCGACACAATGGTCACGACTGTAAGATGTGAGCAGGCAACCACAACAACCTTTGTGAGAAGAATTGGGTCGACAGGCAGAGCCAACTATCGGGAACATCTCAGGGATCTTCATTAGTCAAAACCGGCTTGTAAATAACACGAGAAAATAAACCATACTCCCTAGCAACATGAAGGCAACATGTCCTTTTAAGGAACTCGCGGGTGTTGAGTTTGTTCAAAGGAGGGCGACCTGAAGGAGCGTTCTGGACAGACAAAGGAGTAAGATTAAGAATGGCACCGTTATGTCTCGAATTTTGCGCATAAACTTTGGGATTCAGATCGACCCAAAAAGACGAAGATCCCAGACTCGATGACTCAGCGGTGGCATAGTTGGAATTGGAGGAAGATACAGAGAAGGGATCCGGAAAATGCGCCATAACAGTCGATAACCAGGCGAACTCTAATTCGATACAACCGGAAGGACGAAATAATCGGCGCATCGGAGGAAAGAAAATTTACAACAGAAGGTAGAAAGATGAGGGAAAAAGAAAAGTACCTCTGAGAGCAAGAGCGAACGCGAAGCCAAAAAATTTCAGAGAAGGAAAAGGGGAGGGATATTTATAACCTGAAAATCCCGCCACAGTTATCAAAGAAACGCTGCCGAAAGATCAATCGATGTTTCACAAATATGACTCGCCGTAGGAGCTGCGAAAGTAACTCCGAAAATCCCGCTGTAATCATAGGACGACACGTTTAAAGTAAGAGAAAGTCAACCGGTACCGATGATCCGACCAAAAAGACAGTCAGAACTATACGGCGATATGTAAAGTCCGCGTCTTCAGCATCAGACGACGAACTGGGGGGACAATTTTTTGGGGTAGGTCTCGATGACCTCCAGGTCGTTATCGGTGTGGAGATGGGAAGGAGCAGTCAGGTTCGGATAGCGTTCAAGCTACAAGACGGAGTACGAAGACAAGAGTCCCATCAGAGAAAAGCCGAGACTAGGTCGGCCCAGTTATGACGATGTCAAAGGCGTATATATCGAAGTATCTGCAATGATGGAATGGGCGCGAAAATCGAAGAAGCGCCCGGCACGCCCACGCAATAATTAATCGAAAATGCTTATCCGCATTTGCCTTCATACGTTCTTGAGCCAAAATCAAATGATGTTTGATTTGAGCCAATACTTCATCACGCTTCTGTAATAAGGATTCCAACTCAAAATTTTCAGTTGAACCCGCTTCAAACTTCAACAAATCAGGAGGATCGCGTCCATATAACACTTTAAAAGGAGTGGCATTCAGAGCTGTATGAAACGTAGTGTTGTACCAAATTTCTGCCCATGAAAGGTACTTGGCCCAAGTTCTCGGTTGAGTAGATGCGAAACAGCTCAAATAAGTCTCCAAGCAGCGATTTAGCACTTCAGTTTGGCCATCCGATTGGGGGTGAAAAGCTGTGTTGTACTTCAGTTTTGTGCCTCCCAATTTGAATAACTGCTTCCAAAAAATACTGAGAAATATAGGGTCTCTATTCGAGACAATGGACCGTGGATACCCATGAAGCCGTATCACTTCGTGAATGAAAAGCTGAGCAACATCCACTGCGGTAAACGGGTGTTTCAAGCGTAAGAAGTGAGCGAATTTGCTCAATCTATCCACCACAACCAATATAACATTGCAACCCAATGAAGAAGGTAAACCTTCGATGAAATCCATCGAAATATCTTCCCACACTTGATTAGGTATTGAAAGCGGTTGCAGTAAGCTGGCAGGAGATAAAGTGGAATATTTCTGCCGTTGAGACACATCACAACTAGCCACATAAGACTGCACCGTGCGGATCATTTTCCGCCAATGGAAAACTGTTTGAATCATCCTTAAGGTTTTCAATACACCCGAGTGTCCACCAATCGGACTATCATGATTCAGAGAAAATCAAGGGCAGGTAAGTGGAAGTAGAAGGTATAAACAGCCTTCCCCGATATAACAATTGTCCCATTCACCACTGTAAACCCTGCCTTTTGACAAGTGCCAGATAACACTGATTGCTTTGTTTCTCGAATCACCGGATCATTATCACATTCGTTAAGCAAATCCTGAAGAGTGAGTGTCGACGGAATCGTCAAAGACGCCATTGACCCTGTTGAAGATAGAAACGGTTCTGAAACAATTCGTGAAAGACCATCTGCGGCTTTATTTTCCACTTCTGGCTTGTATAATATGTCAAAGTCATAGCCGAGTAGCTTAGACAACCACCTTTAATAGTCTAATGATACTGCCCTCTGTTCCAACAAAAATTTGAGACTCTTCTGATCCGTAAGTACCACAACTTCCTGCCAAGGAGATAGTGGCGCCACTTCTGAATGGCCAGAACAATAGCCATTAAATCCCGTTCATAAATCGGTTTTATCTGGTCACGATTTGACAAAGCTGAACTGAAATAAGCTATTGGTCTGTCATTCTGCATCAGTACAACACCCAATCCATAGCCCGAGGCATCCGACTCCACAATAAATGTGCAAGCAAAATCAGGTAATGCCAATACTGGAGCACTCATCATTGACACCTTTAGCTGATCAAATGCAGTTTGTGCGTTGTCCGACCATTTGAAAGCATCTTTCTTCAGTAATTCGGTTAAAGGACGAGCTATGGTGCCATATCCCTTGACAAATTTCCTGTAGTAGCCGGTTAAACCAAGAAATCCTCTGAGGTCTTTAACATTCTTGGGAGTTGGCCAAAACCGCATTGCCTCAGTCTTAGAAGGATCTGTAGCTACGCCTTGACAACTGATCAAATGGCCTATATAGTCCACTTGTGGTTGGGCAAATAAGCACTTCTTCTTGTTGGCAAACGGTTGGTGCGTGTCAAATATTTGAAAGTCAATCTCCAACTGTTGCACATGTTCTTCGAGTGTGCGGCTATACACAAGAATGTAATCAAAGAAAACCAAAATGAACTTCCGAAGGTACGGCCTAAACAACTCAATCATTAAGGCTTGGAATATTGCAGGAGCATTCTTGAGACCAAACGGCATAACAACAAACACATAATGTCCATCCGCGGTTCTAAAAGCCATTTTGTGAATGTCATGTTCTTGCATTCGGATCTGGTGATAACCAGCTCTCAAGTCCAGTTTAGAGAACACCTGTGCTCCGTGCAACTCATCCAATAGTTGGTCAATCATTGGTATGGGAAATTTATCTGGTATCGTAGCCTTGTTCAGTGCTCTATAACCGATACAAAACCTCCAGCTCCCATCTTTTTTCTTGACCAATAAAACTGGACTTGAATACGGACTGCGACTAGGTCTGATCAAGCCAGCTTCTAACATTTGTGAACCATCTTTTCCATTTCTTCCTTATAAGCGTGAGGATAGCAATAAGGGCGAACACTTATTGGCCCAGTGCCTGTAACAAGGTTGATAGCATGCTCTCGGTTTCGCAAGGGTGGCAACTGAGTAGGTTCTGCAAAAACTCTCCTGAACCTTTCCATTAAGTGTTCTACCAGAATTGGGATCACAATTTGAGAATCGGCTTGTTCAACTTGAAATAAATCAAAGTCAAAGCCCAGAGCACTAGTCCTGTCCAAGTTGTGTAAGTTCTTCATTGCAGGTTTGATCAAATGCAGAGTATGATCGCCTACTAACTGAACTCTCCTTCCTTTGTAGATAAACAAATACTCATGCTTCTCCCAATCAACCTCCACTTTACCAAGAGTGCGAAGCCATTGAATTCCCAAAGTCACGTCTACTGTGAGAGTCGAAACTAACACAATCAAAAACTTATATAAATGGGGGTTCGAAAATCCTATCTTATAAGAACTCGAGGACCGAAACTGAAAAAAGATGATTTTATTAAGTGGTTTTTGCCAAAGTACAAGAAAGCTCGCAAATGCTTAGTGTCTTATATTGCGAAAGCCCTTATACTCGGATTCTGAATGAATCTCAACCTAATACATACATGTCTATATATACTAGGCGACCTAAGGCGTCAAAAGTACTCATAGGCGATGTGGGACTTTGCTCCTTTCTCCATCCGCCGACCTTAGTTGGTTTGGGCTCGATCCACGGCCCAAGTCTTTTGCAGCCCGCCTCTTTGTCCGGCCTCGGTCCAATTTGATTCCGGTTCACCTAGTCTCGACTCTTTACTGAGATCGAATCCCTTCTTTGGTTTGATTGGTATGTGAATAGTATTTCGAGCTAAGCGATTTCGGGTCGGATCTTCGGATAAGGATTCAGTCCGACCGTTCCTCGTCTGATCTCAGCCCGCCCATTTCTTTCTTTCTCTTTTTTTTTTTTTTAAAAAAAAACTTAGCCCGCTGCTTTCTCAGTCCGCCCGTTTCTTTCTCAGTCCGCCCGTTTCTTTCTTTCAAAAACTCAGCCCGCCATTTTCTCAGTCCGCCCGTTTCTTTCTTCAAAACTCAGTCCGCCACTTTCTCGTGTAAACTCAGTCCGCCTGTTTTCTGTGTGAAGTCAGTCAGCCCGTTTCTCGTTGGAATCCAGCCCGCCGGTTTCTTGCTCAGCCCGCCCGTTTCTTTGGGAAGTCCAGACCGCCCATTTCTCATGAGGAAAAACTGGCGGCCTGGGCATTCCTGAGGGGGAATTGGGCGGCCTGGCCGTGCTTATGGAGAAACTGGCGGTTTGGATTGTTCGCAAGGAGAAACTGGCTGGCTGGATCGTGCATAAAGGGAAACTGGCGGCCTGGACCGACCATGGGGAGAAACTGGCGGCCTGGACTGACCATGGGGAGAAACTGGCGGCCTGGACTGACCATGGGGAGAAACTGGCGGCCTGGACTGGCCATGGCGAGAAACTGGCGGCCTGGACTGGCCATGGGGAGAAACTGGCGGCCTGGACTGGCCATGGGGAGAAACTGGCGGCCTGGACTGGCCATGGGGAGAAACTGGCGGCCTGGACTGGCCATGGGGAGAAACTGGCTGGCTGGCCGTGTTCGTAGAGAAACGGGCTGGCTGGATCATCCATGGAGAGAAACTGGCTGGCTGGCCGTGTTCGTAGAGAAGCGGGCTGGCTGGATCATCCATGGAGAGAAACTGGCTCGCTGGCCGTATTCGTAGAGAAACGGGCTGGCTGGATCATCCATGGAGAGAAACTGGCTGGCTGGCCGTGTTCGTAGAGAAACGGGCTGGCTGGATCGTCTATGGAGAGAAACTGGCTGGCTGGCCGTGTTCGTAGAGAAATGGGCTGGCTGGATCGTCCATGGAGAATTGGGCGGCCTGGACTTGTGCATGGAGAGAAACTTGCTGGCTGGCCTTTGTGCACAAAGAATCCGTCGGCCTGGTCATGGGCAAGGAATCTGGCTAGCTCGTTTATCCTTAGAATGAACTCGCTTACTGGCCCGATGCTCGGATCGATCTTTAGCGTGCATGATCGGCTCTTTAGTTCATCAATCCCCGAGGAGTGGGTTTTGACCCCAACAGTTAGCCCCCCAGCTCATTGCTTCCGCTCGCTGAAGTTAAGAGCTTTACGTAGAGCGTTTATCGGGATTGGTGGACGGAGAGCTCGGATAGTATGCCTTGAGGCGAGTTGGATGTGTGTAGAAGAAAATGGCGCCTTGGGCAATAGGAAAAGGCGATTTGATCTTCCCTTTCTCTCTTTTTTTTTTTTTGTTTGTACGGTCCCGCTATGCTTGCATTGGGTCCCGTGTCTTTTTCCCTATTAGAGTAAGCTTCTCTTCCTTCATTCTTCACAATTCAAGTTTTCCTTCAAGTTCTCTTAAGGTAGACTTTCTCTCTTTCTTCCTTCTTCCTCTTAAACTTTTTTATTGTTATTATTGTTATTTTTCTTTTTTGTTTGAGATGTTCGGTCACCCCTCCGGATATGTTGAGGGTACCAACTCTTCGGATTCCTTCGAGATCAATCTTAGCGACGTTCCGAACTTTGAGATCGATCCGGCCCATATTCGTCAAACCGAGGATTTTGATGCTGGGGTAGTCCATGACTTGTTTCAGCCTGATGGTCCGCAGTGGAGTGTCAATCTCGGTCATCTTCCTCAGGTTGGTGAGTATGGTGGATCTGGGCTCGATTATCCGGATGGTGCTACGGGCCGAGATGGAATGGGCGGTTTGGTCCCAGAAGGAACTGGCGGCCTCGGAGAAATGGGCGGACTCGTTCCTCCTGGGGATTTAGGCGGCCTGGCCGACGCAGGAGAAAATGGTGGTCTGGCCAGTCCGAAGGATGATGGCGGTCTGCCCCTTTCACGAAGGAGGAAGAATCGTTTAGCTAGCTCCTCGAGATCGGGCGACTTGGCTTCTTCTACCAGTAGAAGTGGCGGTCTGGCCAGCTCTTGCGAAGTGGGCCGACTTCCTTTGGTTGGTGACGGCTTAGTTATCCCTAGAGGCGAGGATGAATATAGACAGGATGGTCGAGTTCCTGATTCGTGTCCTCCTTGCTACAACTTGGTCAAGTCGGAACCTATATCTACGGGTGAGCGGGATGCATACTTCGGATATGAGAGGGCGGTTGTCCGAGTTCCAGCCCCGAAATCTTCTAAGGCCAATTCTAGGCCGAAGTATCCTGTCCCGGCAGGGACTACTTGGTCTTCCGAAAGCTCTTTGAGCGACTTGAAGTTCAAATTTAATTTTTCGGACGAGATTCGGATCATGCTTCCCAAAGTGGGTGAGAGTATTAATCGCTGTCCGGATGGGTACTTCTCGATGTACGAGGCTATGTTTTACAAGTCGTTCATGTGGTTCCCAATCCCGAGGCTGATCCTTCAATTCGCGGCGTTTTACGGGATTGCAATCTCGCAGCTGAAAGCTCAGGCGCTTAAGCAGCTAATGGCCGGCGTGGTCCGAAGTATTGAGACTGGGGCAGACTTGAGGCTGAGTCACCTGTTGAATTGCTTCAACGTGAAGAAATCCGGGGAATTATCTTATCTCATTTCCTACCGAACCAGTTTGCTTCGCAGATTTTCCACCGGCCTTGATAGCAACTGCAAGGTTCCGAGGGAGAAGTTCTTTTACGTTGCCGCGAACGCCGCCGCTGTTGGCGAACAGTATGCGGGCCGGATGCAATCTCAGTGGAAAGCGCTTGGTAGATGATTGCTTGTGCGCACATCCTGTTGTGTTCCTTGTGTTTATTCTAACAAGTTGTTCTTTGTTGTTCGTTTTGCAGTTCCGTCTATTTTTCCGTACTTTCCGCTTAACTTTGACGAAGTTATCGACACTCTCTGCCTGAAGAAGGTGGACTGGAAAGACCTTGATCTTTGGACTCGGTTCTTAGAGGCTCGGCTTATCCTCGACGGAGAGCTTCCACTTAAGGGTCCAGACTTTCGCGATCCAATCGACTTGCCGGGAATGAAAGGAGTTGTCAACTACCGTAAGTCTAAGAAGCTGGATGCCTCGCAGACCGAGGGGTCTCAGGTTCGGGTTGATCCTCCAGTCAATCATGTCGAGGAAGGCGGCTCGTCTGGGAATGCTCCGGAGGTGCCGGAGATTGTTCCTGTCCTTGGAGCGGTGTGTGCCCTTCCTTCATCTCGTCCTCAAAGGAGGACGAGATCTTCTGCAGCTGGTAAAGGAAAAGAAGTCGATGATGGGACCAGCAGGCCGAGGAACACTCGAGGCACTAGGTCCGATCCGACTGAAACCGCTGGTTCTGGTTTTTCCTTTGATGCTAGCAAAACCGTTGATGGGAGTCACTCTGAATCACTAAGGTTGGCCGCCTAGATTAACGATTCTCCTTCTGGGATTGTCCCTTCTTGGGAGTACCCGAACTCCTACGGCTTAATGGCTTCTCACGCGGTTGCGGTAAGTCCTGTGTTTCTTTCCCTTCGTCTTTTTGCGTTTAGATTCTGGCCTCTTTCTTTTGGCTAAGTGTTTTCCATGGTTTGTTTTAGCTTTGTGCCGCCGCGCATTTGTCCAAGGTAGCACACGATGCTGCTGTCCTCGAGGCTCAGCGCCAAGCGGAGAAAGCCAGGATCCATGCTGAGGAAGCTGAGGCTTTGAAGAAGGCGCTGGAGGCCGAGAAGAAGAAGTCCAAGAAGTACAGGAAGGAGATGAAGGAGTACCGGGACGCGCTGGAACGAGAGAAGAAGGTCAATGAGAAGAGCCTTAGCAAGGCTATGAAGCAGCAGAGGTGGGCGGACGCTCAGAAGTTCTACGCTCGTCTCGAGACGGCGAAGGCTTCGTTGGCCGCGTTGGCCGATGCTCATCGCATTGATGCGGAGGTCACGGAGATCTCGGGGAACATGATTATGCTTGAAGATATCGTGGAGAAACGATCGACTGTTGAGAAGGAGTATGCTGATGTGAAGGTAACGGCAAAAGAGCGTGAGAGCGAAGTAGGTACTTTCGAGAGGGGTTTGGATGCCTACTCTAAGTTGCTGGTTTACTCGCCCGTGTCTCCGTATGTATCTGAGTGTTGTCCTGGTGAGGTTGCGGATGAGGCTGCTGGGGTTGGAGTGATGGACACCGCCGGTACCAACCTTGGAGCCCAGGATGATGGTGCCCAGTCCGAGTAGGACGGTGCTTTGTAATTTGTACTTGTGTTATTTCAGGTCTCTTTGAACCTTGTTTGTATTTGCTATCTTCGGATCGTCGGATCCTTTGTTGAACTCTCTGTTTCTTTATGCATTATCTTTGATTCGTCTTTTGACTGCCTTTGAATTTTGATTGACTTGAGTCTTGAATATTGTGATTGGGATGCTTTGCCGGGCATGCCGATCGTTAGGACCAGTGTATCGTCGAGGATACTTTCTGGGTTTGTTTTGTTGTTGCGAGAAACTTGGTGCGCTTGCCCCCTTCGTTTTCCCTTTTGAAGAGACGCTTTTAAGATCTCGTACTAGAGCCGGTTTGGTACTGCGCCTTCGAGATGTGTTACGACCAGTGTTCGTGCATGGTGTTTACTGGGTTTAGTGAGCTTATTTCGCGATTGACGCCTCGTAATATTCCCAATTTACGAGACGCTCCTGAAGATAAGCTTAACAGAATATCGTTCTGACGCTTCCCGCATTCCCGATCAGGTTACGCCTCTCAGATATTATCCGGAAATTTGTATAGCGCGCTACTTTTATCCGCTGCGGGATGTTGAAAGAACCATGGTTGTGATGTGAATGTCTTGTTGTGGCCAGCAACAGACGAATTTTTTGAAAGCTTGAGTGAATCGTGAAAACTTGTCCGAGTTGAATCGTCGGGTGAACGAACCTGGATGGGTTGCGAGATGCTAAGTCCCGGTGTTCATCCGTGGTTCGCCCTTTTCTTTGTTCGTTGGGTGGATCGTAAGTTAATCCGGATGGATTGTGAGATGCTAAGTCCCAGTGTTCATCCGGAGTTCATGCCTTGGTCGACATTTTCGAGAGATTGTTCGAATTTTTGATGGGTTGTGAGATGCTAAGTCTCAGTGTTCATCGTTCGAACTTTTCCCGAAAATATAGTGCCGATTAGGTTCTGCGGGAGTATAGATATATACGGACTCACTCCCCCCCTTTTTTATGGAGGGGGCAACTGAACTCGTTTTTTAAGCGAGCTGCCTACGTACCCTTCGCGAAAAGGGATCAAGTCACCCGTAGTTCCGTTTTTTTTTTTAGTGAGTTTAGGCCTTGGGTAAGGCATCGTCCTTCAAGACTTCTGTGGTCTTGGACTTGTTTTCTTCTGTAATTGTTGGCTTGTCCGAGTTGCTTTCGTCTTTTGCGGGCAGAGCTTCGGTTTCTTCGAATTTTTTCGGTTCTGCTTGTCTTGTTTGGTGGCTCTAGACTTGTGTCGGCATCCTTGCGCTTGGGATTTTCTCTTGGCGGCACTGTCGGATTCCTGAGTTTGTGCTCTGCCAGGAAACAGACCCTTGCCTCTTTTTGGTTTCCCCATACTGTCTTGATTCCGCTCGGGGTCGGGAATTTCAGACACAAGTGATACGTCGATGGAATTGCTCGCATCGAGTTGATCCACGGGGTCCCCAGGATAACATTATAAATTGCAGGATGATTAGCCACCGCGAAGTTTACTATCTTCGTTACTCCACCTGCACGCACCGGGAGTTGGATCGTTCCATCCGTCACAGTAACCTCGCCAGAAAATCCGGTCAATGACCTTGGGTTCGGCTTCACTTCTGATAGGTCGATCTTCATTCGCCGCAATGTCTCTCGGAATATTACATCTACGGAACTTCCGGTGTCGATTAAGATTCTGGACACATCGTAATCGTTGATATCTAGTTCTACCACTAGCGGGTCGTCGTGTGGTTGTTCCAGTCCCTCGGCGTCGCTTTCTTTGAACGCGATCAGGTCGCTGTTTTGCTTGATTGGTGCTTGTGGGTTGGTTTCTTGGTCTCCTCGCCTTAGGAAAGCTTTGATGGATGCGACTGTATCTCGGCAATATTGGGACCCACCGATGATCATGTGGATTCTCCTTCGGTTTCCGGCAGGGGCGTCCTCGTTTGATCTTCTCCCTCGCTTAGGCGTTTCTTCGGCTGGCTTTTGGGGAAGCTTCCCATTGGGGCGATCGTCTTGGACCTCTTCAGTTTCGTTTACCGCTCCGAGGCTTTCCAAGGTGACTCCGCCCCCAAGTTCTCCCGCCAAAAATTTCGCCGTGAGTTTTCTCGCGATTGTCCTGCAATTTTCGGTCGAGTGTCCTTTGGTCTTATGGAAGGTGCAGTACGCTTTGTCGTCATAGCCCGTCCGAGTCCAAGTGTTCCATGATCCCTTTCCTCGTCCGGATTCTTCAGGTGACCTTTCGGTGCTCACTTGGTAATTGTGGGCTCCGCCCGTATCTGTTTCGTCACTTGCGCTACTTCGTCCACTCCTTCTGTCACTCGCTGGTGCCGTGCTCTTTATCGTCGTCCTGGACGGTTGATTTTTTCTAGTGAAGGCCTTTATGTCTTCCTCATGGATGACGAAATTGGAAGCGCGGTGAAGGGCGTCTTGAATGGTCACAGGTGGACGCAAAGTGATTTCCTCCCGGAAACGGGAGTTGATCCACAGGGACTTCTTCAGGGCGTCGATAGCGGCATTGTCGCTCAGACCGTCGACCTTTGATACTATCGTCTTGAATTTCTCGATGAAGTCGCGGAGGCTCTCGTTTGGTCCTTGGGACAGCGAGTAGAGATCAGCGTCGGACGTTAGACGGCTTATGAAGAGCGAATAGTGCTTCAGGAAGGCTGAGGATAGCTGGTCGAAATTGTCGATCGAATCCCTCTCTAAGCGTGAGAACCAAGTCAAAGCTGCTCCCTTAAGGTGTTCAACGAAGAGTAGGCAGAATCCTGCGTCTCTTTCTTCGTCCTTGAAACGGGCTCTACCCATGGCGATCTGGAAAGCTGTCATGTGAGCCTTTGGATCTGTTGTTCCGTCATAGAATGGCACTCGGATCTTTCCTGGGTCGGAAGGTCTCACGCTCGTGATCTTCGACGTGAACGGGATCTTCCGGGTTTCTTCTAGAACTCGATCGATCTCGGGTGAAGCACTGATCGCCTTGTGAACTTGCGATTGTACTTCTCTCATTTGGTTCGCCGTGAAGTTTAGCTGGGCTCGGAGCTCGTCCATTTCGCTTTTCCGGCTCGAGTTATGGGCTCCTCGGCTTGACCTTCCCGTTTTGTCCCGTTCTTCGGCTTCCATTCGTTGCTTCACCCAGAGTAGGTTTTCTTCTTCCTCGGCATCTCTGGCTTCATCGTCCGTTTCGGCTTCGTCGTGGTCGGACTCGTTTGCGGTGGTTCTCCCGTCTCCGGCATCCGTCACTGTCGAAGTCGGTTGCTCGGCTGCTTGTCTTGCAGCGCTTTTTCGATTCAGCGGAGGTGGTTCGGATGGTTCTTCTCTCGTCATGACGGGGGTTTGCTCGTCGGTGCTCTGCCTTCTTGGAGTGATTGTACGTGGCGAGAAACGGAGACGCCTTGCTTGGAGTGTTCGAGGGCCCTGAGCCAATTCTCGAATGGTTGCAATCTCTTGTGTTGTCGCTCTTTCTTGCCTGTCTTGGCGCTCCATGAGTTTAGTTATCATGTTTCTTAGTTCGCCGATCGCCGTGATATCTTGAGCTAGACTGTTTGCTCCAGTGCCGTCCACTCTCGTTAAAACCGGATCTTCAGTCGGCACCCCGAATCTTGTTAGTGCGGCGGCGGTGGTTCCGGTGGTGCTGATCCCGGTAGCTCCGGCGTTGGTTGCTCCAGCTGCGGACGTCCCGGCTGCGGCTCCTCCGACCGGTTGGTCGTTCCCGTCATTGTTTCTTGCTCCAATTGTCATCGTCTTCCTTTTCATATCCTCTAGTCCTTAAGGTTTAGAATATTTCTCATCCCCACAGACGGCGCCAAACTGTGAGAGTCGAAACTAACACAATCAAAAACTTATATAAATGGGGGTTCGAAAATCCTATCTTATAAGAACTCGAGGACCGAAACTGAAAAATGATGATTTTATTAAGTGGTTTTTGCCAAAGTACAAGAAAGCTCGCAAATGCTTAGTGTCTTATATTGCAAAAGCCCTTATACTCAGATTCTGAATGAATCTCAACCTAATACATACATGTCTATATATACTAGGCGACCTAAGGCGTCAAAAGTACTCATAGGCGATGTGGGACTTTGCTCCTTTCTCCATCCGCCGACCTTAGTTGGTTTGGGCTCGATCCACGGCCCAAGTCTTTTGCAGCCCGCCTCTTTGTCCGGCCTCGGTCCAATTTGATTCCGGTTCACCTAGTCTCGACTCTTTACTGAGATCGAATCCCTTCTTTGGTTTGATTGGTATGTGAATAGTATTTCGAGCTAAGCGATTTCGGGTCGGATCTTCGGATAAGGATTCAGTCCGACCGTTCCTCGTCTGATCTCAGCCCGCCCATTTCTTTCTTTCTCTTTTGTTTTTTTTTGTTTTTTAAAAAACTTAGCCCGCTGCTTTCTCAGTCCGCCCGTTTCTTTCTCAGTCCGCCCGTTTCTTTCTTTCAAAAACTCAGCCCGCCATTTTCTCAGTCCGCCCGTTTCTTTCTTCAAAACTCAGTCCGCCACTTTCTCGTGTAAACTCAGTCCGCCTGTTTTCTGTGTGAAGTCAGTCAGCCCGTTTCTCGTTGGAATCCAGCCCGCCGGTTTCTTGCTCAGCCCGCCCGTTTCTTTGGGAAGTCCAGACCGCCCATTTCTCATGAGGAGAAACTGGCGGCCTGGGAATTCCTGAGGGGGAATTGGGCGGCCTGGCCGTGCTTATGGAGAAACTGGCGGTTTGGATTGTTCGCGAGGAGAAACTGGCTGGCTGGATCGTGCATAAAGGGAAACTGGCGGCCTGGACCGACCATGGGGAGAAACTGGCGGCCTGGACTGACCATGGGGAGAAACTGGCGGCCTGGACTGACCATGGGGAGAAACTGGCGGCCTGGACTGGCCATGGGGAGAAACTGGCGGCCTGGACTGGCCATGGGGAGAAACTGGCGGCCTGGACTGGCCATGGGGAGAAACTGGCGGCCTGGACTGGCCATGGGGAGAAACTGGCGGCCTGGACTGGCCATGGGGAGAAACTGGCTGGCTGGCCGTGTTCGTAGAGAAACGGGCTGGCTGGATCATCCATGGAGAGAAACTGGCTGGCTGGCCGTGTTCGTAGAGAAACGGGCTGGCTGGATCATCCATGGAGAGAAACTGGTTGGCTGGCCGTGTTCGTAGAGAAACGGGCTGGCTGGATCGTCCATGGAGAGAAACTGGCTGGCTGGCCGTGTTCGTAGAGAAACGGGCTGGCTGGATCGTCCATGGAGAGAAACTGGCTGGCTGGCCGTGTTCGTAGAGAAACGGGCTGGCTGGATCGTCCATGGAGAATTGGGCGGCCTGAACTTGTGCATGGAGAGAAACTTGCTGGCTGGCCTTTGTGCACAAAGAATCCGGCGGCCTGGTCATGGGCAAGGAATCTGGCTAGCTCGTTTATCCTTAGAATGAACTCGCTTACTGGCCCGAGGCTCGGATCGATCTTTAGCGTGCATGCTCGGCTCTTTAGTTCATCAATCCCCGAGGAGTGGGTTTTGACCCCAACATCTACCTTCCCCAACTCCAAGACAATGAAATCGGATGTGAAGGTGGTTCCTTGTTGTGTAAACTGAACATTGGAGCAAGTGCCCTCAGCTTGCACCGTAAGACCCGTTCCAAGCAAAACATCCAAGTATGCGTTCGCTTCATTGTTAAGCTTCAGTTTCTTCGCCACACTAGGAGTTATGAAATTATGGGTTGCTCCACTGTCCAACATCACTATAATTGTCTGCTTCCTGATAACTCATTTGAGTTTAGTTGTATGGGAAGAAGACAATCCCAAAAATGATCTTAATGAGATTGATCGTATCTGCAGTTGCCACACTATCTCATCGTCCTCACCAATATCAGAGTCATACCCTGTAACTTCCATTTCCAGCCCATTGAAGACCGTGATTACTTTCAGCGCAGCCTGAGGACAACTGTGTTCTTTGGACCACTTGCCGTCACATTTAAAACACAGTCCCAATTTCCTTTCTTCTGCTATCTGAGAAGGCGAAAGTCGTACTTGTTGTTTCTGCGTTGGCGAAACTGTAAGAGCTTTCGTTTGGTCTGTATTACTAGCACCGGAATTATGTGTTGTTGGTGCAAAGGCTGTTCTTACTCCTTTGTATCCACTCTGCCTTTCCTTCTTGATCATACGATGTAAAGCACTCGATTCCTTTTGATACGCTATCGCAATCATCTCCGCCAAATCTTCTGGTTTACACATATCAACAACTTCAGACATCTCAGGAGTTAAACCATTCATAAAGATCCCCTCCAATTGCTTATCTGATAAGCCAGTGGTTTGAGACGACAAGTCTTCAAATAGATGAATGTATTCCGACACTGATCCTGTTTGTTTAACCGCAAATAGAGGCTGACTTGGATCTCGTATCTTTACTTTACTGAACCGTGCAATCATCCTTGCTTTGAACTGTGACCAGCTCATAAAAGGTCTTCGGTGCAATTCGCTGTTAAACCAGCTTAAAACATCTCCCTTGAGACTAACAGAGACCACCTCCATCTTTTCTTCTTCATTATAACCATCGATTCTGAAAAATCTTTCCACTAACGAGATCCATCTATACACATCATCATCACCATTGTAAACCGGCAATTCTACACGTTTTATCATCCTATCTTGATTCGCAACTAGGTTCTGCCTATCACTACGGCTAGGTTCCCGGAAAGAGTGATGTACCTGTTGTGGCATGTTCGGGTGTGAGTTTTCTGAATCCTCGCGATTTCTGGCGATTCCGCACACCAGCGTAATCAGTTCCTCGAACTTTGAGTTCATCTGTTGCTCGAGCTTCGTCACGCGCATATCTCCAGCTGCGATTTGCTCCGCTAGCGACTCCAGTGATAGAATCGACGACGATCGAGTCTCGATTCCTCCGGCTTGAGCATTCTTTGGCGGCATCGTGTCTTTTCTTCACGTGGATCGATCCAATCGTCACTCGCACCAATTTGATAAGAAACCAAACACTAGATTGAATTCAATATCAAAGAACTGTAACAATTACACCAAGAATCAGTATTCCGAATGTAATCGCTACACATATTGAAGAACAGATTCTTCAATCTCTCTCTAACAAACTCTCTCCAAATAATATCCGATAAAATCAAATGATAAAGTCCCAGCTATTGTATACAAGAGACTGAACTTAAACGACATCGTTCTCAATGACTCCTTCGTTTTCCTTTGAAACGACGTCGCTCTCTATTCTCTCTTGATTCTCATTTGAATCCCGGTTATCTTTTCCCAGCTCAACCGATTCCCGGTTTAGCTCATCTGATCTCTTCCTCCTTCTGAAGTATGATCTCAAGGGCTTATCAAAACACTCATCCTCAGTGGCTGCTCAAACCTTGAAGAATTCCATTTAACTCCACAGAATCTGGAAGAGTTGTACTTAGATGGCACCGCGGTAAAAGAGCTTCCTTCAACAATTGGGAATCTCCAGAAACTAGTCCTGCTAATATTGAAAGACTGCAAAAGATTGAAGACTCTTCCTGTCTCTATAGAAAACCTAAAAGCTCTTCAAAAGCTAGTTCTTTCAGGTTGTAAAAGTTTTGCCATCTTCCCAGAGGTTAAAGAGAACATGAAGCATTTGAGGACTTTACTACTCGACGGCACAGCCATACAAGAGATGCCTCACCTCTTGAAGCGCTTCACTGTTAATCAAGGCGAAACTTCTGCTTGCTCAGGCTGCAATTTGCGTGAATGGCCGCATGAGACCTACACATTACCATCAGTTCAACGTTTATGCTTGAGCAGAAACAATTTCAGAAGCTTGCCGAACAACATCAGTTATCTTTACAATCTCAAATGGCTTGACCTCAAGTATTGCGAGCAGCTTGTATCCCTTCCAATGCTTCCACCAAATCTTCATTGGCTAGACGCACACGGCTGCATTGCACTTGAAGATATTGAGAGCCCGTTGGCTCTTATCTTGGCAGAAACGGAGCATTCACTCTCCACGTTTACTTTCACTAATTGTACCAAACTTGATCAAGTTTCCAAGAATGGCATCATATCTTATCTCCGAAGGAAGGTTCAATCAATGTCAGATGCGCTAGCTCACCAAGAAAAGGTATTACATCATTGACTCTTAAATTCCATGTTGTTACAGTGTAACAGCAGTACACAGTTCTGTTTGCAACTGTAGAGTAACATATTTCTTGCATACGGTCAGGGTTCGAAACGATGTGTTAATTAGAGTCTGCTATCCTGGTTGGCAAGTACCTGTATGGTTCAATCACCGTACGGTTGGGTCAGAGGTGAAGCAAAAGCTGCACCGGCATTGGAATGAAGCTGGGCTCACCGGTGTAGCTCTTTGTGCTGTTGTCTCATTTAAGGACTACAAAGCTCAAAATAACCGCCTCTTAGTTAGATGCACCAGTGACTTCAAAGAAGAAGACAAGCCTTTGATCCAGTTTAGTTGCATTCTTGGTGGGTGGACTGAACATGGCAGGGATAGACCCCGAGACATCATTAAGTCTTTTGGTCATGTCTTTATCGGCTACACCAGTTTGTTGCACTTCAAGAAATGGGACATAGAAGCTGAATGTGTTGCTACGGAGGCTTCTTTTAAGTTCGAAGTGACTGACGGGACAAAAAACAGATCACAGATTGGGAGGTACTCAAGTGCGGCTTTACTCTGATCTATGCACCCACTAAACCTGTTCATAGATTGTATATTGAAAAACACTGCCCATGACGAGATAATGTCTGGTTCAACCCCCAATACTAAAGGAAACATGACAGTGAAGAAAGTCATTTCCATATCAGAAGTGGAGCAACCTCTGTTTCCTCGATGGCTCTAGAGATTGGCAGTGAGACAAAAGAGAAAGTAGAGTCTTTGGAAGCTAAATCTGTTGCAGCTCCGTCAACAAAGAGTGAAGTTCCTTTGGTGGTTAGCTTTAACGCTACTCCAAATATTTGTGACAATATCAGTGGTGGCTCAATGTCACCGGGGAGCTCAGAAGGAGGTGAAGTTATTGATGAGGACTCTCCAAAGAATGATGAGACCAATGAAGAAGTCAAAAACACAACATGCGCTTCATTTTTACAGTATTTTACTAGTTGTCTGCAAATAGAAAAATAAGGACAAGTTCAGGACATGTGGATTACTATTTTTTTTTTTTTTTCAAGACATGTGGATTACTTTGATTCAAATTTTTCATTCTGTGACGACCATATACTCTAGAGATATTGGTAATTTCTACAGTATACCAAGGCCAGCCTACTTGCATCTGACAAATTTATAGATGGAGCCAAGCATCCGATAAATTTGGCTTCTCCTTTTGAGACGGAAGGCTGAATTATTTTGTTAAATCTTTGGTCCTATATTTGAAAATCCATGTTACCTTTGCTGCTAATGGTTTCCTGTTTAGCAAGTACTTGTAGCTTGTCGTTCACGAAAACAGAACAGAGCAAGAGAAAGTGTATAAAATCCAGTAATAATATCTTCCTTTATTCTTTTCGTCCCGGCTTAGCAAATATAAATCCTGAACCACGTTTTCACCTAGTTTATGAGTTTCAAGGATTAACTATTTAGCGAAATACCTCAAAAGTATCCTTTCAGACTACAATCAGAATATGAGTAACTCAAGATACAACATAACCTGAGACATCTTTAACCAAGAAATTTATATTGTATGGGGCACATATAAATTATAAAAAGCAAGAGCAACAATATAAATTTAGCACTAATTTATTTACAAAAAAAATGGTGTCCCCCTCCCCCCACACAATATAAACTCTAATTAGTGACTTATGAACCCAAATTCATTAATTTAATGGTTTTTAAACCATTTAACGAATGCTAGTTTTGTCATATTCATCCTATAGTGTACTATTTTTATGACAAAACATCAAAATATGCTATTTAAAGATATTCCTTTTAAATAAATCCATACATCATCATCCTAAATCTACATGAGTTCCTTTTGATAATCATAAAATCCAGTTACTAAACTATGCATAGCAAAACAACACAAACAAGATGTTGATGGGAGGTTTTGATGAATAAGTTTCTCGGTATTTTGAGATAGTGAAAGAGAGGTCGAAGATATATCAACTTCATTTGTGGAAGAGTCTTGAGGCTCGTGCATCCTTTGAGGTTCAAGAACATGAGACTTTTCATGTTTTGTAGTTCTTCGTGAACTTCTTCAATTCCGTGCAACCTTCAAGATTCATACTTTGAAGCTTTCGAGCCTGTGATAAACCCGCCAAAGTGTGCAGTTTACTTGAGTGATTCAGATCCAGCCACTTCAATTTTGATGTATCCTGTGGCCGATATAAAGAACAAATAGTTGTTTATGCAACTATCTAATCAATCACAATTGACTATAAATATGTGACATATATATATATATATATATATATATATATATATATATATATATACCTTCTCTCCATCCCAGACTTGCTCAATCCGGCTGTAAGGCAGCTTGAGGTCTATAAGATTCTTCGGGTTGAAATCTTGTGGAAGCTTCTTCAGTGAAAACTTCAGCCAGTGGAGATACCGGATCTCAGGCAATGTGAACTCAAGTCCGTTGGGGAAGTTCAGGTTGCATTTAGCTTCACTGTCTTTAGGACAGCTTGAGTCGAAGAATTTCAAGTATCTGAGATCATTCATGTCTTTGAATGTATCACTGCCTAAACTCATTCTTCTCGGTACCTCAGACATGTCTAGGAAAATTCCCCTGATCTTGGTCGCTTCCTGCAAAATCACGTACCAAGTTAAGATGTAAGGTTGGTAAGGAAATAACTTTCAGATTTGTAAAGCAAAATGTAGTCTCACTCACCTCTTTGTTTCGGAGAACAGCAATGATCTCACCATGGTTGAACAACCTACTCCCACTAGTTGAACTCTCAGAGGATGATTGTGATTCTAGTCCCATTGCGAATGTGTACATGAGATCATTTACCTCTAGGCGACCACCACAAATGTTTATCAAGAACTTATCCGCAAGATGTCTTATTTCACTCACATTCTCATGAACCGAAGAATCCAACAAGCTTCTCACGTGATACCCATCTTCAAACCTGAAGAAACATGCCACGTCGAGGAACAAATCCTTATGGTGTTTGCTGAGATCGTCATAAGGAATTCTCAATACATTTTGAATGGTGTTGCTGATCGGACTTCTTGCAAGTGCCCGAAGCTTCGATTCCCAGTATGCCTTGTCTTTCCTAATAAGCTCACCACCAAGTACTTTGAGAGCTAAGGGGTGTCCCCTAGAGTAATCCACAAACTCTTTCGCAAGTTTCGTGAAACTTGGGTCACAAGAACCAGAGAACGCATATTTTACAAAGTATTTAAACCCATCCTCGTCACTCAGCCCCGGGACGAGATAAGTTTCGTCTACGGTTTCTTTGACCACGGACATGCTGCTCGTTGTGATGACAACTCTGCTTCCTTCTCTTAACCATTTGCGTCCACCAAGAATCATATCTATCTGAATCTTTTCACTCACATCGTCAAGAACAACTAACACTTTGCTTTTGCTTAGCTCATCTTTTAAAGATTGAAGAGGAAGCTCAATATCTTTGTTTTCCTTTCCATCGTATTTGCTCCTCATTAAACCATGTAGGAGGTCCTTATGCAAGCTGTCGAATCCACAAGACTTTGACTTCTTGCGGATATCATCTAGAAACATTATATGCACGAACTCGGATCCCCAATCTTCCAACAATTTCTTGGCTAGAGTGGTTTTACCTATTCCAGGCATCCCAACGACTCCAACAACTCGAGTGACCTCTTCTGATTCAAATTTTAACTTCTCTTCCAATTTCTGTAGTCGTGGTTTGATTCCAATGAAGGGAGACGTGTCTGAGGAAGAAGAAGTCTCAGGCTCCCCTCCCTTGGACAATTCAATAATACTTTCTGCTGGAGTCTTTGTTACTTGATCCTTCCGAATTTCCCCTAGCTTTATCTTTACGTCCTTCACGATTTTATCGATAACCTGGACCTCATCGCTACCAAATATATATAGAAAAAAAAAGTCAAAACAAGAGTTTCACTGAAATATGCAGACAAAAGTGGAGCTTGAGAGATCAAAAGGCCTCTTGGGTGTATAGTAACATAAAATCTCTATGATGTGTTTGTATATTCCATACTGAAAGTACATATAAATTAACACTGGTATATACAATTATGAATTTTTAATTCATTGTTAATCTTCTATTGATTTATGATCATTATATAGCACAAAGTGACTACTAGTCGTCATGTGTTATATTACTGAAAATTTCATTGATAATGTTCAAATTTCTTTAAGAGTAATTTGGACCAAAATATACAATTACAAAGTATGAATAATAATAATTATTAGAAAATTATCACATATAATCATTTTCATATTAGTTATCAAATAATTATAGTATAATATTTATTTGAAGTCCTTTAGTTTACTGGTTAACTAATGGTTAACTAATGTTTTCTTATCAGTTGTTGGATTGGATTTCTAAAGGATATTATTTCTGTAAATTAGTAGAGACAAGCTTAGTCCTTTAGTTTAGTGGTTAATTAATGGTTAACTAATGTTTTCTTATCAGGTGTTGGATTGGATTTCTAAAGGATATGATATCTGTAAATTAGTAGAGACAAGCTTACAAAACAGATTTTCAGCATGTGCAAGTAGAATTGTTCGTCATAATGTAACATAGGTGTATTCCAGCTACACTAGATTTTGGTGTAGTGTGTAGAATTGTCTTGAATAATTTTTCTCGTGGTTGTTTTACAAAAGTTTTGTAATAGAATAATAATATTTCAGACGACAAAAAAAATATGTTTCTTATCTTATTTGCAATTAAAATACAAAATAAAATCATGTATGCAATAAAAATATAAATGGTCTTTTAGTATATACAAATTATGATTCAAAACTTGATAAAAACCAAAATAATTATAGTTTTTTATTAATTTATTATAAGTTCTCGAACTAAATCTTATAACTCGATCAATATAAATACTGTAATTAATAACTTAACTTGATAGGGTTTAGTGTTTTTTAAAACTTGTAAAAGAAATATGTGTTTATAATTCTTAGTAAGTTTTCAATTGTGTCAACAAGGTGATGTTAAAGTAACTACGAATCTGATGAATAGTAATAAAATAATATTATAGGTTAGATGTGAATTTAACTTTATGTTAACTGAGGTGTATAACGGTCAATAAAAGTTAAAAATGTCATTAAGGGCTAATAAAGCCATTTATGCATATTATGTTACCAAATGGGTTACTTTTAAGCAGTACAAATTATAAGGAAATGGAAACTAAATTAAATATTGTTATAGAAATTTTTATTCCATTCAAATTAGATTTGTTCTATAAAAAGGAAACATCTTAAACATCATGCAACCGTCCTCGTAAACTAATAGTGTACATGACAAACATCCACATGATACGTATGTACTAAATAATCTTGTCTACGATTGCCATCCATCGGAAAATTGTCAACGTGAAACATGGTTATACGGTGTATGACTTCTAGACATTAATATTGATTTACACTGGGGATAATTTTTTTATAGTTAAAATAAATTGTCTATCGACAACATTTTTAACAATCATGTTTTTCATCAAATAAAGTATTTTAGATAGTCTTGTGGTAGTACAAAGGGGTTGGTTTTCTTGTGCCCCGGGTTCAAACTATCTTTGGTACGGATTGATATTCTTTATATAGAATTTCCAAAGGCTGATTGCCTGGGGGAGACCCAGAACTTCCACAGATAATAATAATAAAAAGGTATTTTACTTTCTATATCATTTCCTTATGTTTTATACTATTATTCACACAAACAAAAATCTATAATAAAGAAAGAAAGAAAGAACTCTAAGTATTTAGTATTTACCTCGCTTCATCCACTACCTCGCCTTTCTTTTCGGTCACAAACCTTAGAGCTCTTCTCCATACTTTACGTTTGGTATGATCCTTTTTCACTAATCGCTCAAAATTCTCACCGAACATTTCTTTCCGTTTCTTCACCGTCTCAACACTGACCTTATAGAACACTGGAAATACCTCCAATGTATT
Source organism: Isatis tinctoria (assembly GCA_010577795.1). Lineage (NCBI taxonomy): Eukaryota > Viridiplantae > Streptophyta > Magnoliopsida > Brassicales > Brassicaceae > Isatis > Isatis tinctoria. The sequence goes on from CM021250.1 coordinate 21,179,321, forward strand.
TTTCTTCACACATTCATTGATCTTTGCCAGCTCATTCAAGCACCATTTCGATTCCGTGTACAAGCTTGAGATGACGGCGATTGCAATACACGACTCCTCGATCCTTGTGAAAAATATTTCCAAATCTTTCCCCATCCTCTCGTGATTGTCTGTGAAAACATTGACTCCTTCACTTACCAAGGCCTTGGTCAGATGACTTACGAAGTTGCCTCGGAGCTCCTTTCCCCGAAAATTTATGAACACTTTGTGTTCCGATTGGTCGACTACATTGGAGGAAGTTGCCTTCGACATCAGAGTTCCTTTCTTTCTTTCTTTCTTTTTTGAATTTTTTTGAGTTAGACAGCGTTTTGGAAATGTATTGGGAAGTTTGCTTTTCTGTCTTAAATGTGAATGCATGCATGATTCTAGATCTTGCATCGGTTATTATATTAAAAATCAATTATTAATGCATTTATATATCTTAACTGACAGTCTATTTGTATGGTAAAAACATGGTTAGAATTTTATATATGACTCCTTTGTTTGTTTGACTTTCATGATTTTTGTGAGAGCCGAAATTCACACTGTCGAACTTTATATTTCGCGGGGCTCCGAAAATTCTATTAAACAAGAACCAAAGGGCAAAAAAGTAAAAAGATGAGAAATAGACTTTTATTAATAAATTCTCTAAGTACAAAAATATTCGAGAAAGCTTATTGTCTTATATCTCGAAAGCTCTTGCACTTGAGTTGGGATGCCTTGAAAGTGAATACAAGGGGGTCTATTTATATGAAAGAGTCTGGGGTCTTAAAGACTAATCTAAGTAATGTGGGACGTTGTAAAAATCCCTTCCCAGCCGCCAATTACCCTAATACGCCGCCGACCTGTTGCTTCCGTTACGGCCCATTTGTCTTGTTTTGGCCCAGCTTGTCTTTTTAATTTTCTGGTCCGATTTTCTTTGGTTAAGGCCTTGACTCCAGTTTATTTTAAGTAAACTCCTCGATGTTTTTCTATGTTCTGAATAGCGTGAAGTCCGTCTTCAAATGGCGTGATGTTTCTTAGGGAACTATTGGGCCAAGGCCCAATAGTCATGAAATAGCTTCTACAACCGATCTGAGAAGGAGAGGTTCGGCTGCGGCTTACGTCTTGGTTTGGTAAATGCTCCAGGCTGGGAAGATATGCAGAGATTCGTCTTGAGAGGCCGTTAGAGAGTTCAGTTCGCCCGCCGGACCGGACGCCAAGAGCTTGGTCCGACGGGCATTTGGTTGGAGTGATTTGATCAGCTCCCGGACGGGTTTAAGATTAGTGAACCAATTTGCCTCGTTAAAACCTTTCCCGGAAAACCCTTTGGGATAAAACCAAGGATAAGGAAATAGTGCAAATGGTCACTACCCGTCTAGTTCATCTGCGACCGGCTAGGCCAAGAGCTTTGTCCCGGGCAGGCATTCGGTCTCATTTTGTGGGCTTGCTGCCAGAATATAAAATGTTTAACCGTCCATTCAGCCTTTCCCCTCATTAATCTCCGAGGAGGGGATTTTGACCCCAACAGTTAGCCCCCCAGCTTGTGGGCCTTGTATGCATGGGCGATGAGCGTTAATGGAATGTTTATCGGGATTGATGGGCTAAAGGCCTTAGCGTGTAATTGAAATGAATCTTTCCTCCTTGGCGACTGAACTCGTTTTTTAGGCGAGCTGCCTACGTACCCTCTATGAGAATGGATCAAGTCACCCGTAGTTCTGGCCTGATTGTGGAAGAGGCTTCGTTGATCGGAGTCGTTGATCTGGCTGGATCCGACGAGACCGTTCCCGAGGTCTCGGACCCTGCCGTGTTTAGGGCGGTTGGCCCATCTCCGAAGAGATAGTTCGTTCTGCTTGCCTAGATGCGCTGTTTGCCGAGAGGCGATGTTTTGCGGAGAGGCGATGTTTGCCGAGAGGCGATGTTTGCCGAGAGGCGATGTTTGCCGAGAGGCGATGTTTGCCGAGAGGCACTTGCCGAGAGGCGTTTGCCGAGAGGCACTTGCCGAGAGGCGTTTTCCGAGAAGCGATGTTTTCCGAGAGGCGTTTACTTTTTTGTCGCTTGCCAAGAGGCGTTTGCGTTGTTTGTCGCTTGCCAAGAGGCGTTTGCGTTGTTTGTCGCTTGCCAAGAGGCATTTGCGTTGAGCTGGAGTGTTTTTCCGGACACTCGAACTTTTGGCCAGGTTGCGATGTTTTCCTGGGATTATGTTTTGGTGTCGAGGAGTTACACGTTTAAATTCCTCTCTCGACTGAACGCGTTTAGAATCTCGTATCGGAGCTGGTTTGATACTGCGTTCAGAGATGTTCAAGACCAGCTTTCCATGTCAGGCGTCTTACTGGGTTTACGAGCTTATTTCGCGGTTTACACCTCGAACTATTTGCCTATGCGAAATGCTCCTGAAGATAAGCTTAAAAGAACATCGTCTTCGACGCTCCCTGCAGGATCGCGGGATGTCAGGTCACGCCGTTCGGATGTTGTCCGGAAATTTATATAGCACGCTAAGTTTATCCACTGCGGGATGTTAAAGAACCATGGTTAAGTCACCATGTTGTGATCAGCAACGGGCGGTTGATACGTATGCCAAGAGGCAATGTGTGCCGAGAGGCGATATGTGCCGAGAGGCGATATGTGCCAAGAGGCGATATGTGCCGAGAGGCGATACGTGCCGAGAGGCGAATTTTTTTTTTTTTTTTTTGTTATAGCTGAACTCACGAGAAGGTGAGCTGCCTACCTACCCCGATCGTGGGGATCAAGCCGTTCGTAGTTCTATTGTATGATTCTTCAGTGATAGTACTTCTTGAGATGCATTGCATTCCACGTTCTTGGCACTGGTTTTCCTTCTTTGTTTTCTAGTTCGTATGCTCCTGGTCGGACCACCTTTGTCACCTTATATGGTCCTTCCCATTTTGCTCCTAGCTTTCCTGCGTTTTGTTCTGCGGTATTCTGGAAAACATTGCGAAGGATGAGATCACCTTCCTTGAATTTGCGTGTCCGTACGTTTGAGTTGTAGTATCTTGCTGCTGCTTGCTGATAGTTCTGGATTCGGATGAACGTCTGGTCTCGCCTTTCGTTTATTATATCCAATTCGTCCAACATCATTAAGTGGTTAAGGCCTTCTTGTCCGGGCAGGAGTCTGCGTCTGACTCCGGGAAAATCCACTTCTGCCGGAATTACACATTCGGCGCCGTAGACCAGCGCGAATGGCGTTTCTCCGGTTGCTCATCTCGGGGTTGTGCGATGAGACCACAAGACTCCTTCGAGTTCGTCGGCCCACCTCCCTTTCTTCTCTCCGAGGTGTTTCTTGAGCCCGTCTACGATGGTTTTGTTTGCTGCTTCTTCCAGGCCGTTTCCTTGTGGGTAACGGGGCGTTGATTTGCTTAACCTTATTTTCCATTTCTCGCAGAACCCTTCAAAGCGGGTGGAAATGAATTGGGAGCCGTTATCCGTGACGATCTCGTACGGAACTTCGTGCCTGTATATGATATTCTTCCAGACGTAATGCTCGACTTGAGCGTCTTTGATGCTTGCGTAAGAATCTGCCTCGACCCACTTCGAGAAGTAGTTCGTTAGGACGAGGAGAAACCTTTTTTGCTTCGAGGCGTGCATTGGCCCGACGATGTCCATCGACCATCTCATGAACGGATACGGTGCGGAGATTGATGAGAGCGTCTCCGCCGGTTGGTGGATGACCGGGGCATGTCTTTGGCATTTCTCGCATTTAAGGGAGAATTTTTCGCAATCTTTCACCATCGTCGGCCAGAAGTGCTCATGTCGTTTGATCTTAATGGCGAGCGCCCTTCCTCCAGAGTGATTTCCGCACAATCCATTGTGGACTTCTTCCATGGTATTTCTTGCTTCCTTTCCTTCAACGCAGGTCATCAATGGTCTGGATAGCCTCCATTTATAATCGTTGCCATCGAGGAGAACAAAGCGAGAGGCCTGAGCCTTTAACTTTCGTGCGGCCCACTTCTCCGTTGGGACTTCTTCGTCCATGATGTATGCTCGTATCGGGGCCATCCAGCTGCGGTCACACCCGTACTCTTCCGTTGGGCCGATCATCTGTTCTTCCTCCGGGGGTTCTTCTTCGTCTTCGCCTTCATGTATAAGGTTAGCGACTTGTGGTGGGTCAATGCTCAGTTGCCTAATGAACTCCACGGAGATGACTCGTTCTTCTCCGGGGGGTGATGTTGATGCTAGGGCCGCCAATGCGTCGGCTTGAGTGTTCTCTCCCCGAGGGATTCGGGTGAGTTGGAAACTTTCGAATTGCTTTGCCAGGTCTTGGACGATCTTGAGATAGGATTCCATTCGATCGTCTTTTGCTTCGTAATCTCCACTGAATTGGTTTGCTACCAGCTGAGAATTGCAAAACGATTGAAGGTTTTGGATCTTGAGCCCAAGGGCGAGTTTTAGCCCGGCAGTCAAAGCTTCGTACTCGGCCTCGTTGTTTGAGGCGTTGAAGAGTAATCGAAATGACTGTTCCAGGATTTCTCCGGTGGGCGATGTTAGGCATATCCCAATTCCCGAGCCTTGTTTTGACGATTATCTATCTACGTGAAGAGTCCAGATCGCATCCGGCCTTGACTCGTTTACGCCCGCCATTGGCAGTTCGATATCGTATTCACTCAGCTCCACCGCACATTTTGCCAGCCGTCCTGATTGATTAGGACTATGCAAGATCGTCCTGAGAGGGAAGGTACTGAGTACGATGATCGTGTGTGATTGGAAATAGGGCCGTAATTTCCGAGCTGACATCACTACTGCCAAGGCTGCCTTTTCCGTTAACGGGTATCGGCCTTCTGCGTCCGTCAAGGTTTAACTTACGTAGAAGACCGGTTTCTGCTCATTACGATCTTCCCTTACGATCACTCCGCTCACCACTGTGGATGATACCGCCGTGTATAAGTACAAGGGTTCTCCTTCGATTGGCTTGGTTAGTACAGGCAGATTCGCCAGATATTTCTTCAACTCCTGGAAGGCTTGCTCGCATTTCTCTGTCCATTCGAACTTCTTTTTTCCTCTGAGAGTGTCGTAGAATGGCAAACATTTATCCGTCGATCTTGAGATGAACCGGTTTAATACCGCGACCCGCCCGGTTAACCTTTGGATCTCTCTTTTTGTCTTCGGTGAGGTCATCTCTATCAGGGCGTTGATCTGTCTCGGGTTTGCTTCTATTCCGCGGTGGGTCACGAGGTACCCGAGGAATTCTCCTGATGCTACTCCGAACCTGCATTTAGCGGGGTTCAACTTCATGTTGTGTCGGTTGAGCTGTTCGAAACACTCTCGCAGATGCTCCACGTGATCTTTTTCTTCAAAAGACTTCACCAACATGTCGTCGATGTATACTTCCATTATCTTCCCGAGTTGCTCAGCGAACATCTTGTTGACGAGTCTTTGGTATGTCGCTCCGGCGTTCTTTAATCCGAATGGCATTACCTTGTAACAATATATCCCTCGATCCGTAATGAACGAGGTCTTGTCTCGGTCGTCGGGGTTCATCATGATTTGGTTGTAGCCGGAAAATGCGTCCATGAAGGATAATAGCTTATTTTCGGTTGTGGCTTCGACCAATCGATCTATGTGTGGTAGCGGAAAACTGTCATTCGGACAAGCTTTGTTTAGATCTGTAAAATCAACGCAGACTCACCATTTTCCGTTCTTCTTCTTTACTACCACCGGATTGGCTAGCCAATCGGGGTATTTTACTTCCATGATGGTTCCGACCTTGAGCAACCTTTCCACTTCGTCGTTTACCACTTGGGCGCGCTCCGGACCTAGTTTTCGCCTCTTCTGCTTTATCGGTTTGAACGTTGGGTCCACGTTGAGTTCGTGGCTTGTGATGCTGACGTCGATTCCGGGCATATCTTCCGCATTCCAGGCAAACGAGTTGGCGTTCTCTTTTAGGAGGGTGATTAGCTCTGACTTGATCGGTTCTTCTAGATTCGCTCCAATTTCCGTGCATCGCTCCGGGCTTGTTTCGTCTATGTTGACTGAGATCACGGGCTCGCACGGTGGCTCTCTATCCACCCTTTGGGCTTCCTCCATCTGCAGCTTATGCTCGAGCCTCGCCAGTTGTCATTCTTCCTTCGCCCTACCGGTTTTTCCTTGCTGGTTTGTTTCGGTCATCGGCTTCCTCATCTTGTGTTCGGTTAAGAAGCAAGTTCTGGAATCTTTCTGTCATCCCCATATTGTCTCCACTCCTGTTGTGGTCAGGAATTTCAAGCAGAGGTGGTAGGTGGACGGAATGGCTTTCATGGCGTTTAACCATGGCGTCCCTACGATTGCGTCGCAGATCCCGGGGCGATCAAGTACCGAGAACTTCGTGTCTTTCTCCACTCCTTTTGCTCTGACGGGGAGTTGGACTGTCCCTATTGTCATTATTGTATTTCCGGAAAAACCGGTTAGCGGTTTTGGATGTGGCGTGAGATGCCACGCTCCGGTTCCCATTCTTCGAAGGGTTTCGACGAATATGACGTTCACCGTTCCTCCCGTGTCGACCAAGACTTTTGGAACTTCGAATCCTCCGATCGAAAGGCTAATAACGAGCAGGTCGTTATGTGGATGATCGATCTCCGCGGCTTCTCCTTCTCGGAAAGTCATCGTCTGGTCGCGATTTTCACCTGTCGAGCTCCAGTCCATTGCTTCCGCTACAGATGCTCCGACCGTGAACGTCCTAGCTGCTCCTCCGGTCGGCCGATTACTCGCGTTGTCTCTTCTTCTTTCGGTTGCCATGGTCCTCCGCTCCGTATCCTGTTGTTCTTGAATAAAGAATATTTTTCGTCCCCACAGACGGTGCCAAACTGTGAGAGACGAAACTCACACTGTCGAAATTTATATTTCACGGGGCTCCGAAAAGTCTATTAAACAAGAACCAAAGGCAAAAATATAAAAAGATGAGAAATAGACTTTTATTAATAAATTCGAGAAAGCTTATTGGCTTATATCTCGAAAGCTCTTGCACTTGAGTTGGGATGTCTTGAAAGTGAATACAAGGGGGTCTATTTATATGAAAGAGTCTGGGGTCTTAAAGACTAATCTAAGCAATGTGGGACGTTGTAAAAATCCCTTCCCAGCCACCGACCTGTTGCTTCCATTACGGCCCATTTGTCTTGTTTTGGCCCAGCTTGTCTTTTTAATTTTCTGGTCCGATTTTCTTTGGTTAAGGCCTTGACTCCGGTTTATTTTAAGTAAACTCCTCGATGTTTTTCTATGTTCTGAACAGCGTGAAGTCCGTCTTCAAATGGCGTGATGTTTCTTCGGGAACTATTGGGCCTTGGCCCAATAGTCAGGAAATAGCTTCTACAACCGATCTGAGAAGGAGAGGTTCGGCTGCGGCTTACGTCTTGGTTTGGTAAATGCTCCAGGCTAGGAAGATATGCAGAGATTCGTCTTGAGAGGCCGTTAGAGAGTTCAGTTCGTCCGCCGGACCGGACCCCAAGAGCTTGGTCCGACGGGCATTTGGTTGGAGTGATTTGATCAGCTCCTGGACGGGTTTAAGATTAGTGAACCAATTTGCCTCGTTAAAACCTTTCCCGGAAAACCCTTTGGGATAAAACCAAGGATAAGGAAAGAGTGCAAATGGTCACTACCCGTCTAGTTCATCTGCGACCGGCTAGGCCAAAAGCTTTGTCCCGGGCAGGCATTCGGTCTCATTTCGTGGACTTGCTGCTAGAATATAAAATGTTTAACCGTCCATTCGGCCTTTCGCCTCATTAATCTCAGAGAAGGGGATTTCGACCCCAACACTTTTCTGGATAAGTTCTCTCTAGATATTTTTATTTACCATACAAAGACTTCACGTTCGATTAGGAACGTCATTTTGCTAAATACCCTCTCACGTGGTTTAATGATCATGTAGTAGCAAATATTATAAATGAAAAAGTTCATAAATAAAGGTAATTTGAGATTTGGAATCGTTTCTAGATATAAATAAAGAAACAATTAAAGGTGAACTAGTCGATTATTCGGTGAAGCGATTAATTTTCGCGTTGGACTACTTACTTTACAAATAAACCCGATATATATACATTTTAGCCCTTTAAAAAAAAATATACATTTTAGCCAAAAAAAAGTTATACTCAATCGGAGTCTATTTTTATTTTATGTAAGCTTTTAAATCTGTTTAATTTATAAATTGTACTACAATAATCCTTATTTTTTATTTTTTTAGTCGAATGATAATCCTTATTTTAAAGATTTCATATTGCATATCACATCTTAAGTATGTGGCAGGAAAGATTGGCATAATCTTAAGTACGAAGTTGCCTCGGAGCTCCTTCCTTTCCCCCAGAAATTGAATGGTTGGCATAACCTAATTCTGCCATTTAAGTATGTTGACTGGAATAGAGATGGAGATCATCTTATGTCTAATGTTGTTATTTGGAAAGACTACGAATTAAAGCATTATTTTTATGGCTGTCTGCTATCCCCCAATGTGATTCTAAAAAAGTCTACAATAAATATGTGCTAGCCTAGATAATTTTTCTTAATAACCAAGGGGTGATTTGATCGAGCTTTTGTTGTATTTGTTCTATTTAGTCTTGATGTTTAATATTTCTATTTATTCTCATTTTATTTGGTCTTTATTACTATTTAGTCTGTGAATTCAACTTTTTCGAATCAAAATATTTTATTATATTTTTGATAAATCATCAGTCAGCTAGTTTGATTGTGTAGGATCAATTTCACTGTTTGATTTAGCCTCCTATATTTTACTCCTAAGCTTCAAAATTATAATTGGTTAAAGGTCCCTTGATTAAATCTAAAATCAATATATCGGGACTTACAGTCCAACATTTGGTAAATTAAAGTCACAGACGATCTGGTCATTTAAAAAAAATATATATATTTTGGTAATCGCATCTGGTCATTGTGTATTAGTATGTTTTTGGTAGTCGATCTGGTCATTGTATATATATATATATATATATATATATGTTTTTGCGTAGTTATCTATAATAAGTTGCTTGTATAACAGTAATTGTTAGTTAGTGAGATCTTACTTTATTTCTCTATTATTAGTCAATGGCTGTCGTTTCTAAAAAGTCATGTCAAATTATAAAACACACTCATTTGTCAGGTTGTGTCACACGATCGATTATCTAACAAATTTAGAATTAAAAGTTATAATAGAATGACTTAATGTAGTATCTAGGATAGTTGACTGTATCGTTCTAGTGCGTAAACGTCACAGGTTCTTTACGCAAACTCTTCTTGAATGGGTATTACGAATCTTTGTGAAATCGAGTTAGTCAGATGAGACGACATGGAATGTGAAATTTGCAATTGTTTGTTGGTGGGATTGGAAATGGAGGTGTAGTAATGTGTTTGGGGAGACAAGGTTGTGTCGGGATCGAATGGGCTTTTTGCAGAAAAAAAATCAGCAGAAGTTATGAGAGCGTATCAGTTGCAGACTCAGGCGAATACAGTTGCACATGAGGATTGTTTGGCTCGAGGGCTGATGCCGATAGACGGATGGGTAAAATTGAATACAGATGGGGCATCCAAAGGGAACCCGGGCATGGCTGCAGCAGGAGGTGTTCTTCGGAATGAGCTTGGCGAATGGTGCAGAAGTTTTGTTCTTCATATCAGACGGTGCTAAGCGCCTTTAGCGGAACTCTGGGGAATTTATTACGGCCTATATATTGCTTGGAATAAGCGTTTGACGAGGGTAGAGATTGAGATTGACTCGACAATGGTGGTTGATTTTTTGCAGACAGGGATCGAAGACTCGCATATGTTGTCGTTTCTGGTGCGATGTGCCATGGCTTTCTATTGGGAGATCGATGAGATTGACCTAAACCGAATGAAGACCGAGAACCCAAGATCGGAGATCTAACGGTCGAGATGAATAGAAGAATATGGAAGATTCAAGAAGGATCTAGAAGATATAGAGATATGTCAATATCATAGATTTGGAAGATTGGCATTTATCTCAAATATATTATTTCTATATTATTTTAGGAAGTTTAAGGTTTATAGTTCCCTATATAAACTATTATAAAGTGTAACATTATTCTCATGAGTGTCTAATAATATTTCTTCCTAAACACCTCTGGTGATTTACTCTCATCGACTTATTATGGTATCAGAGCCTCTCTTTGGCCTGTGCTAACTAAAAAAAAAAACCACGATTATGTTTTGAAGCATTCTTCTTAATTCTCTTCTTCTACTTTGATTTTGAAGAATGTTATACAAATCCTTTCTTGTTGGTTTCAAAAAAAAAAAAAATAGAAGAAGAAGCATCAGGCATGTTTCTATGGTGTTGTGTTTCATGCACACACCAAAACGGTGTTGAAGATGGTGTCGTCCGCGACTTCGCCGTTTGAAAAAAAAAATCAGCAGTTCATCGCTGCTGCTGCTCCGGATTGTTATCTGTCGATGCAGCAATGGAAAAAAAAAACTCGACGGCCGAGTATAACGCCGCAAAAATGACTCGACGGCCGAGTATAACGCCGCGAAGATGACCCGATGGCTGGGGTATAAAGTCATTATTTTGAAGACTTGTCCAATCTCAAACGTGGTTCCCACGTATGAGCTTGCCGGGGAGTATTGGGAGATCGATGAGATTGACCTAAACCGAATGAAGATCGAGAACCCAAGATCGGATATCTAACGGTCGAGATGAATAGAAGAATATGGAAGATTCAAGAAGGATCTAGAAGATATAGAGATATGTCAATATCATAGATTTGGAAGATTGTCATTTATCTCAAATATATTATTTCTATATTATTTTAGGAAGTTTAGGGTTTATAGTTCCCTATATAAACTATTATAAATTGTAACATTATTCTCTTGAGAGTCTAATAATATTTATTCCTAAACACCTCTCATGATTTACTCTCATCGACTTATCACTTTCCTACAAGGAACTGGGTGATCCGAATTTCTCACGTGTATCAGGAGGCTAACAGTTTGGCAGATACATTAGCTAACCATGCTTTTACTTTGCGTTTAGTCTTTCATACTTTATCTTCTGTTCCTGTTGATTTGGAAGGTGTTCTTCGTGATATTGCTGGTCACTCGGTAGTTGGTCGTGTACGATTGTAGTTGTTTGTTCTTTTCATATTTTTGAGTCTTTCTCCTGGTTGCTTACAAAAAAAAAATCTAGGATAGTTGACTAATTGTGGCCGAATGGGTTAAAAGGTCCATGTTCACGGATACGCTGTGTATCGTACGCATGGTGTAAGTAAATCTGCCCTTTTTTCCAGTGTTCGATTCTCACTAATAAATTTGTCCCTACTATTTGAAATAATATTATGTTTTAAACTCATTATAAATTTTGGTAATAAACAATTCAACAGCTATATTCATCCTGAAACAATTGTCACAGATATCCAACTAAATTGTTTATATTAACAATAAGGAGTAGATCTGTGGAAAGAAACTAATATTTTTTTTTTTTTTTTTTTTTTTTTTTGAATGAATGTTAAATTTGTATTCATCAAAAAAACCGGTGTTACATCTTGTGTTACAGATTTTTAGCAGAAATAGAGTTTTCCCATATCAATTTCTTGTAGCGAACCAATACATAAGAATTTCTTGAAATCTTCTATCTCCCGAGTTACGTAGAAGACTTAGACGGTTCCGCACCGTTTTGTCAATGAAACGTTCCAATAGCTGTGGAGTTTTGGGTGGCTCACCATGCCTTCTGCCATTTCGTTCCCGCCAAAGAGTGTGTACAGAGACCTGGAGAGCATACCGAGTGAGGAAAAGGGGGTACTTTTCAAGTTCTTTGCAAGATATGAGAGAGAGTAACGAGTCCCAGTCTGCAGAATATTTCCCATTGAGAAAACCCCCAACAAGCGACCTCCAAATCTGGGCTGAGTATGGACAGCGGAAAAAGAGATGATCCCTAGTTTCAAGACTCGTCTTGCAAAACACACATGTTGTGGTGGCGGAGCTATTCCATTTCAAAAGATGATCCCCCGTAGATAAGCGGTCGCGGACAGCCAACCAAGTGATGAAAGCATATTTCGGTGTCGCGTGGTGAAACCAGACTCCATTAGCCCAACTTTGTTTAGGTTTCGCATTTCTTATCAAGAGCCACGTTTCCCGAGTGGAGAATTGCTGCTTGAAACCTGAGCATCTCCTCCAAAGATCTATATCATCACCCATGGTTGAGTGATATGTACGTGAAGCTTCAATAAGGTCCTCAACATCATTCAATACCTGGGAGCGGTGACGCTGGCGCCTATGGAGAGAGAGCACATCCGCAACAGTGGAGGAACGCTGAATACCCAAATCAATACAACCTCTATTACCATGGAGAGCCGATAGCACACCAAGGTCAGACCAATTGTCATCCCAGAAGAATGTTTGTTTTCCACTACGAATGTCCTTTTTGTGGAAAGGCCTAGCTATATCTCGAATTTTGAGTAGCTTTTTCCACATCCACGATCCATTGTGAGATGCACCATTAAGTGTCCAGAAGGATTGTTTTTTGGTGAAATGTTGACGAACCCACTGACCCCACAGGGAGGAGGAAGAAAACATTCTCCAGATGAGTTTCAGTCCGCAAGTCAGGTAGATCTCTTTCATAGATTTCAAGCCTAGGCCACCCTCATTTTTTGGCAAACAAATATCCGACCAAGCAACTTTTGCTTTGACGGAAGAAAGCGTCGGACCCGACCAAAGAAAAGCTGCACATAGTGTTTCAATCTCCTTCATACACGCACTCGGGAGACGGTAAGCAGAGGACCAAAAGTTGGCGATACTCATAAGAACAGACCTGATCAGTTGCAGCCTACCTGCGTAAGACAAAAACCGAGCAGTCCAAGAGCATATTCGGGATCTGATTTGTGCAATCAGAGGAGCATAATCCCGCTTAGACATTCGTTTAGTCAACAAAGGCAAACCCAGATATCTGACAGGAAGATCCCCAACTTTTAACGGTAAATTTGCAAGTATATCCTCTTTAATTTGTGGAGAGATACCTGCCATGTAGATGGTGGATTTTTCTAGGCTAATTCGCAACCCAGACCAGTGGCCAAACTCATCAAAAACCGAGATAACTCCTTCAATGGACTGTTTCGTTCCTTTCAACAAAAACCATTAGATCGTCAGCAAAGCACAGGTGCATAATAGAGAGAGTATTACATCGTGGATGGAAGCCAAATCTTCTATCCTCGACAGCCCTGTTCAGCTTGAGAGAGAGAACATGCATACAAAGGACAAAGAGATACGGCGAAAGAGAGCACCCTTGTCTCAAACCACGTTTGCTATTGAAATAGCCGGCTAGCTCACCATTTACTTGGACAGAGAAGGCCGCAGAGGAGATACAGAGCCGAATCCAGTGAATAAATGATGGTGGGAAGTTCATACTTGTAAGGATCTTCAGCAAAAAATCCCACTGAACAGAATCAAAAGCCTTGGAGATGTCAATTTGCATTGCACATCGAGGAGAGACTTTTGGTAAGTGATAGTCTTTAACAAGTTCCGTAGCCAGAAGGACATTTTCCATCAGAAGCCTTCCCTGGACAAACGCCGATTGGTTAGGAGTAATGATCTTCGGAAGCAAGGTCTTTAGCCTATTTGCAATGATTTTGGATATCACTTTGTAGATAACGTTGCAACACGCAATGGGTCTGTAGTCTTTCATAATCCGTGCTTATGTGGTTTTAGGTAAAAGGGCTAAGATTGTTGAGTTGATACCCTTAGGGAGAAATCCTTTTAGAAAGAACGACTGCACTGCCACTGTGAAATCATGCCCAGTTACTGACCACGTTGCCTTATAAAAGTCACAGGGGAATCCATCAGGACCCGGAGATTTGTTGTTTGGCATTGAGAATAGAATTTGTTTTACCTCATCCGCAGTAACCTCCTTAAGTAACAAGGCCCGATCAACATCACTACAATGAAAGTCGTTCAGATCGTCAAGCTCCTTCAGTGAGATTCCTCCATAATCAGAAGGGCAGTGATTTAAAAAGTCTGAGAAGAACCGGACTGCTTCTTCCTTTATTCCTGCTTGTGTCGTGGCCAATGAGCTGTCTGAGCACTGAATTTCTCGGATTGTATTTTTCGCTTCTCTAACTTTCATAGCATTATGGAAAGATTTGTTATTCTGGTCCCCCACATTTAACCAATGAAGCTTAGATCGCTGTTTATAGAAATCCTCCTCTAGGTCTGCTACATGTTTCCATCGCTCATATGCCTCCCCTTCAGCAGCTATAGTGTCTGTCGTAGGATTAAGCAAGGTCTGTTGTTGTCGATCACATAGCTCTGTATATGCTTCTTTCGCACGTTTAGGTAGATCCCCCAATTGTTCTCGGCCAAGCTGCCTGATCAGAGGCTTGATTGCTTTGAGTTTCTTGGAGAAGCGGAAAAGTGCCGAGGTAGAGTGGAATAACTTATCTGAGCGACTCCAGTATTCTTCAACCATGGGGAGAAATTGAGGCAGTTTAGTGACAGCATTGATGAATTTGAATGGCCTCTTTGTTTTCTCTGGTGCTTTCTCAATCTGAATGTGGCAACGGAGATGGTCTGAACATCCACCCGCCTCGAACAAGGAGTATGCCTGAGGGAACCGCTGTAACCAAGCATCATTATGTAGGACACGGTCAAGCTTCTTACAAATCAGACCCTCCTCTCTTTTGTTGGTCCATGTGTAGAGTGGTCCATTAGACCCCAGGTCAACCATTGAACAATAACGTACCATATTGTTAAAATCCTTCATACCCGGCCATGTAATAGGAAGACTTGTGGGGTCAGAATGCTCTTCTCTGTTCAATATTTCATTAAAATCACCCAATAACATCCACGGTTTATCTTTGAAGAGAGGGGAATCCTGATGATGAATTAAGTCACTCCATAAGGTTCTTCGTCGTTCTTCGGTATTTGCGGCATAGACGAAGGAGCAGAAAAACTCTTCAACTGAACCATCCGGTGACACCGAACACGTAACAAGCTGATCGCTTTTGAAAACTGGTGTTATCCTAACTGAGGACCGCCAGAGAATCCATATACGACCACCATGGTGAGATTCATAATTTTCCATGAACGACCAGTCTTTGAAAACACTTGAAAGAATTTTTGTGGATTTGTTTTCCTTGACACGAGTCTCCAACAACCCACCAAATAAAAAATCTTTACTATTTATCCAATTGCTGACAACAGAATGCTTAGCTGGTTTGTTGAATCCTCTCATATTCCAGAAGAAGCTTGACATATTAATGATTTTTGCGTGAGGACCTCTTCCCCAAAGGAGCTGAAGTGCTGTCCATAAATGTTTGAGTGTGAGCCTTTTGAGTTGCTGATTGCTTACGCTTAGTGGAGCTAGGCAGTTGAGGCTTTACTTTTCCTGATGGAGGAAGGTCCACATGTATCTCAGAATCTGTAGCCACGGTTTGTTCATTAATAGATTGACAGTTCTCAGCGACAGGGTCACTCGGAAGCTCCTTCTCTGTTATTTCCCCTTCTTCTTCTTCCACACTTAGTACCGCAAATTGTGAAGTTGTGCCAATCTGGTTTGCAATATCTGATTTACCCTCTTGGCGTGTCGGAGACCTACCCGCTTTGGCTGGAGAGACCACAAACCACTGTCCATCTTTTGCCTCCTGACCAGTTGCAACGGCCTCCACCGGAGGTACCTTGACCGTAACCTCTATGTTGTCCTTTCCCATGTTTCCTTCAGCAGCCACATCTTCCAAATTCTCTTCCGGGAGATGCACCGTCTTAGTCTCGAAAATTGATTTCTTGTTATTGGCCAAGCATCGATCCGCAAGATGACCCCATTTGCCACAAACCAAGCACCTCTCGGGCAACCAGGGATATATGAAATCAACAGTGAAAGTGTTACCTTTTTTGAGAACGTCATCCGACGGGAAGCTCTTTGGAGACGTCAACAATAACAAAAACTTTTGCAATTTCAAAAGAACGACAAGCAGCCGTTTCTGGATGTAAACGATCCGGGCACCCAGCAGCACTCGAGATGAAGCTAAGGCCTTCCCAGGAGAACATATTCAGAGGAACGTTTTTGAGATGAACCCACATTGGAATCGCAGACTCATCTGGCTTCTCCTCAATGGACGTAGGTGTCCACTTAGTGACTACCATTGGAACCTCAGCGATGTTCCACAAACCCCGACGAAGTATGCGATCACGAAGTTGAGGGTTACGGACCTTGAAACGCATCGTAGTGGAGTTGACATCAAACACATCAATTTGCTGAGATTTATCACCATGGTTCCAGATCTTGTTCAAAATCATGTGAACTTTAGCAATGTGTGGGGCAGTGGAGAGAAACTTCCCAATCAGAAAATCCTCCCAGAGCGGGGTAGCACCGTCCAGAATTTCATCCGGGATTTCAACCATTTGCTGACCATCGGAGGAGGAGATTTCGAGATCATACCGCTTAAGAACCTGCTTATTCTGAACCACCGCAGCCCAAGAAAAAGTCGAATTATGAGATTGCTGAGAAGGAGGACTCCCCGATCCTTCTGCCTCAACCATCGGAGCCATCGGAGATAACCCGCGGCACCGACAAGGAGATTTGGAGAAGACGGGGTTCACAAGATCCAAATCGCCCAGAAAATCGCCTCTCACCAAAACGCACCGTTTTTTCAATATTTTTCTTTAATCTTAAGATCTTTCTTTTAGAAGTCAATGATCCAAAATGTAGATTGTCGAATTTCACGATAGTGGCATCACTGCCATCACATTTTAAAAGCATTTTTTCTATTTTAACCTTATCGTTTGCTGGTTCAGAACATTCATTACCAGCATTTGCTGACAAAAGTAATACTATTAAACTTTGGAAAATGGCCACGACTTTTCAAGGGATACTAGAGGTCATCTATGTATCTTGATTCGTTTTTCTAGACGAGCATATTTTAGTGTCATCACTGCCATTCTATATATATATATATATATATATATATATATATATATATATATATTCACAATTAAATGGTTAGATGACAATATTGTTCTCGATCAAACCGATAATTAATTGTACACTTGTGACCGGCCTATACTATTATTTTTTTTTTAATACGATCACACCTTTGCCAAAAGTCACAGCAAAGACGAGAGAGAGAAAGAAATTGATACTTGAGACTAAAACTAATTTGAGAACCTCCAAAAAAATTTCAATGGAGACTTCGAGTGTGATACAACATGACGTATTCATTGATTTCAGCACGAAGGATACGCGCTACTCCTTCGTCAGCCATCTCTCCGCTGCTTTACGCCGGAGAAACATCTCCATCTTCCTCGGAGAAGATTGCCTCCAAGCGGCGACTCAATCGGCCATAGAGGGAGCTAAGGTTTTTGTGGTGATCTTCTCTGACAACTATGCGTCCTCACCGCTCTGCTTGGAAACGCTCATGAAGTTTTTGGATCTCCAGCGACGTGAAAAGGGTCCTGTGATGATTCCAGTTTTCTATGGTGACGTTACTCCATCGATTGTTGAGCAACAGACGGGAAGTTTCGGTGACGCTTTGTCCGAACACCAGAGATTGTTCTCGGAAGACGACAGGGTAGAAAGATGGCGAAACGGTCTGGTTGAAGCGGCGAAGTTACAAGGCTATGAATCAAATGAACAACCAAAGTAAGTTGGTTTTAATCTTTTATTTACTATTTACTGTTACAGTAAGATTCTTATTTTCGAATGAATTACAATAGATTTATTTACAGTATTTTAATCCATTTAGTTGAATTGGTAACTTCCTTTTTGTTCATTATGTAAATCCGGATGGTGAGAGATCAACAACCTAACACAAAATATTATAGTCTCTTACGTGTCCTTTTTTTGCCTGAACACGTGCAGTTGTGAACTTTTTCTGCCTGAAATGTCTTTCCTTAGTCAATGATTTTTTTTTTTTGTTACAACAAATATAAATCAAAGAAACCAACACACGTTGGTCCAGTGGTAAAAGGAGGGGTTAGTAACCACCTCCGCTGCTCGGGTTCCACATGCGTTGGCCACCAGGGATTTAACATGGCCTGTGGGCCCCAGGATTAGTCGGATAACCGTTCGGATCGTGGACCCACAGTTGGCAAACCTCCGATCATCGATCTGGGGCCCCACTGCTCGGAATAGACGGTTCCTCGGTATCCGGAAACCTGGAAATACCAAAAAAAAAAAAATATAAATCAAAGAACATGACTTAAAATCTAGAAGAACTAATATATATTATGATTGATAAATACAGAGTCAAATACTGTTACAATTTTGTCCAACTTTAGTTGTTCATCAAGTTGTCATCATCCATGGATTATTCTAGCTCCATCATACAATTATAAATGCTAGTTATGAAAAGTGATGATTTGTTATTTATATCACGTAAACTCGTTATAGTAATATTTCCCATTTCCCTTTGTGGATTTATTCGTATGTCCTTATGGAGAGATGGTGGTTGATAAATGAATTTTGAAGAGATGATAGATTACTATAGAAAAGTTCAAATAACAAGAGTAACCATGTGTTGAAAACTTGCAGTGACTCAGAGTTAGTAGAAGAGATTGTTGCGGATGTGCGCGAGAGGCTGTTTCCAACGGGTAAGATCGGGAGTTACTTGAGGTTGGTCGGGATAGAAAACTTGATTTGCAAGCAATCTCAAGACTTCTACCGGCTAGGGATCTGGGGTATGCCTGGCATAGGAAAGACTACAATCGCTCAAGCAGTCTTTAACCAAATGTCTCAAGACTTTGAAGCTCTTTGCTTCCTCCAAGACTTCCACCTAAAATTCCATGAGAAAGGACTACACATACTGCGGGAAGAACATTCCATCGAGAAACTAAGAGGGAAAACAGTTCTTCTTGTTCTTGATGATGTGCGAAACCCTATGGAAGCCGAGTCTTTCCTTGGAGGATTTGATTCTTTTGGTCTCGCAAGTTTAATAATCATAACATCACGAGATAAACAAGTTCTTTATCAGTGTCAGGTTGAGGGTGTTTACGAGGTACCGTCCTTCAACAAGAAGGAGTCTCTACAGTTACTCAACGGGTTTGCGTTTCCAAAAGAATCTCCAAGTGATAGTAATCTAGTAGGAGTGTTGAATAAGGTTGTTGAGTATGCTAATGGGAATCCCGCAGCTCTTTGCTTTTATGGCAGAGAGCTGGAGAAGTGGACGAAACCAGAAGAAATGGAGGCAGATTTCGAGAAGATCAAGCTGCGATGCCCACAGCGGGAGATTATTGATATGTTCAAGAGCAGCTACGATGTGCTTAGTGACAATGAGAGGAGCATATTCCTAGACATTGCTTGTTTCTTTAATGGTGAACAATTGGATCGTATCATGCAAATATTTGAAGGGTGTGGTTTCTTCCCGCATGTTGGAATCGAGCGTCTTGTCGAAAGATCTTTATTGAGGATATCAAAGACCAAAAAAGTTGAGATGCATAATTTGATTCAGGATATTGCTAGGGAAATCGTGAATGAAGAAAACAATCAAATCTTGAGGCGTCGCAGACTATGGAATCCTTCAAGCATTAGATTGTTACTTGCGGACACTGAACCAAAGGTACATACAGCCTATGCAAGAAACCTAACTTAGAAAATTCCTTTTTCACCTTCCTCCAAATTTTCGGTTTGGTGCAAATTGGTTTGTATATAAACCTTTTTCTTTTTCAGGGCACTGAAGTTATTGAAGGGCTTTTTCTTGACACAACAAACTTAGACGTTGTTATCAATCCTAAGGCGTTTGAGAATATGTATAATCTTAGGCTGTTGAAGATTCACAGTTCAAGCTCTGAACCTGCACAAGAACTCCATCTCCCCAATGGACTAGAATCTCTGCCTTATGAGCTCAAGCTACTTCACTGGGAAAATTATCCATTGCAATCGTTGCCTCAAGATTTTGATCCGAACCATCTTGTTGAAATCAATATGCCTTATAGTCAGCTTCAAAATCTCTGGGGAGGAACCAAGGTAAAGCCAAATTCTGAGAACCACAGTTTTTTTTCTTGTCTTTATCTCTTACATTTATCGATTTATTATATGTTTCATTTTGTTTTACAGAGTCTACCGAAGTTAACGATAATAAATCTAAGTCATTCTCAGCAACTAGTTGAAGTTGATGAACTCTCGAAAGCTTGTAGTCTTGAGAAAATCATTCTACAAGGTTGCACAATGTTGGAGCGCATCCCACGCCTTGATCAGCTAAAGAATCTTCAAGTTTTGAATCTCTCTTGTTGCACGAGAATCAAACGTGAAGAGATTATAGAGAAGATCAAAGTGCTGGATCAAGAAGTTGGATTGAGAGAAACAGAATCTGGATCAATGGTGTTCTCCACTATAGTAAAGCC
Source organism: Isatis tinctoria (assembly GCA_010577795.1). NCBI lineage: Eukaryota > Viridiplantae > Streptophyta > Magnoliopsida > Brassicales > Brassicaceae > Isatis > Isatis tinctoria. Next base: position 21,199,562 of record CM021250.1, read on the forward strand.
TGAGGATAACACAGAGAGCTTCTAGGACAACATATTTTTTAGACCGTTTATGTTACCTTTGTGTCCGCTAAGTTTCCTAGATAAAATTCTAAATAATTTAGGGAAAGTATCTGAAAACGTTGTTCAATATTTTAGCTATGCTAAGGCAGGACGAGTAGAAGAAGAATTTATTGCTTGTTTGCCTCTGGTTTATTTGGATTGTGAATCACAAATCATTTGGCTGACAATACTTTATTTCGGATTTTTTTTGCTTGGCTCTGATCTATGTCATTGTCAGATGTGCGTTAGATGTCATCAACATCTCTATCATTTCCGATGTTGTAATAATAGCTTTCTATTGGGATAAGGACTAGTATTCCTATATTGTTGGGATAAACATGTAATGTTAAAGAGATAATCTCTGGTTGAGATTTAGTAGCTTAGAGATAAACTCTAGTTGAGATTTAGTGACCGACAATGGCGGACCCAGTAATTTTTTAAACCGGGACCAATAAATAAATATATTATTATTAAAAAATATTTCATAAAAATATAAAATAGTCTACAAAACCAATCTACGATCTTTCATGTCCTGAATTTTTTTTATCACAATCTCATTTGAAATAGTCTCGAATATATCTTTCTCAATGTAACAAACCAAACAATCATTCAAAAACTCATCTCCAATCCGATTGCGTCGATCTGTCTTTACGATCTTCATTGCTGAAAAACATCTTTCTACAGTCGCAGTAGCAACATGCAAAATCAGAATCAACTTCAAAAGCCTATAGACCAAAGGATATGACATATGTTTTCGTGTTTCCACCAACGTACGAGCAAGTTCTCCAAGATCTTTTAGATGAGTAAACCTTTCATCACTTCGAACATTATCAGTATAGATATCTAATTGTTTCTCAAGAGATATGGACTCTCCAGAACTAAAGTCATAAGGGTAGAACATAGGTAACTTCATCAACTTTGAGCGGTCAAACTGAGAGAATGAATCGATGGGAGACAAAGCAGCAGCACAGATAAGTAATTCAGTGTTCACCTCATTAAAGCGATCGTCAAACTCTTGAAGTTGTAGATCCAAAACAGTATAGAAGCAGTTGACCTTGTAGTAATGAAAATTTGTTATTCCTGATTTTTTTCTTGGTCTCTTTGAGTCAATGAAATCTTCCTCCATATCTAGCTGTTCGATATCATGTTTCTTACAAAAATCAGAAACTTTGACCATGAGAGAATTCCACCCATCATCTCTAAATTTCTGCAGTTGTCTCTTAGTTGATTTCACTAATGACATGGCATTCAAAATTTCTTGATCTCTTTTTTGTAGAGCCATAGACAAACAATCTGTGAGTCCTAGAAGGTAGACCATCATCTGCAGATAAAACAAAAAATCAAAGCTCTGGAAATATCTAAGGAGGCCATGAGCTTGACGTCTTTTAGAATCTTCTACACCTTCATTCTGAATAGACAAAAGCACCTTAATGATAGAAGAAAACATCTCAAACACACGCAGCAAAGTACTGTAGTGAGAACCCCAACGTGTATTTCTTGGTCTTTTAAGAAAAACCTCTTGATTTAACCCTTTTCTAGTCTTGAGTTTGCCATCATTCGTTCCTTTCTCAATAGTTTCTCTGTGATCCTCTCGGAGTTTATCTTTCCTTTTACATGAAGCTCCCACCACATTCAACAACAGAGAAATCATATCAAAAAAATCTCCAACATCGAAATGTTTTTTTGGCAACTGCCACAACAACCAAATGAAGTTGATGAGCAAAACAATGGACATAATATGATGATATGTTTTCCTTCGAGATTAATGATTTCAGCCCTTTAAACTCACCCTTCATGTTACTTGCTCCATCATACCCTTGGCCTCTTACCTTTTTAATGCTTAATCCATACTTGGCGAACAGAAAATCAATAGCAGATTTCAAAGTTGCTGAAGATGTCTCAGTGACATGCATAATACTTATGAATCTTTCTTTCACTATTCCATTTTTATCAACAAATCGAAACACTACTGCCATCTGTTCTTTATCAGAAACATCTGCAGATTCATCTACCAGCAAACCAAAAACATCATGATCAATTTCTTCAATAACAGACTTGACTAGTTCTTCAGCAAAACAATGCACAATATCTTTTTGGATCTTTGAAGACACCATCTGATTATTTCCGGGAGCATTTTCTAAAACAACCTTACTCTCCAGCAGTGTATTTCACTAGCTCCACAAAATTTCCTCTATTAACAGATGTTTCTGTCTCATCATGACCACGAAAAGGCAATCCTTGTCTTAATAAGTATCTAGAAGCATCAACTGAAGCATTTAGTCGAATCCGATACTCATTTTTTGCAATATCATCTTGTTTATGCTAAACCTGCCTAATAGACTGACATTGTTTCATCAAATTTTCAAACTTCATAGCGGCATTGTTATGAAAACTGTTAACACCTCCCACATGTTCTGAAAATGACTTCCTAAACTTATTCCAGCTTGAGAATCCCTCTGTGATAAATGCATCGCTTTTTACGCTTTTACCAGAACTATCTCTGAACAAATAACAGAAAAAGCTTTTTTGCTTTTTCTTTCTTCACACTATATTCTATCCAATCAGAGTATTGATTAAACCAAGCTGGATTAAATCTCCTGAGTGTGCTTCCTATCATTTTTTGTTCAAAAACATGACCACGAGGTTGACAAGGATCTCTAATCAGATATTTTTGAATTACCTCATCTCTTTGATTTGGATGGTAATCTGATATCTTCTTTAGATCTGCTGGATCCCATGGTAGATCATCTAAATCACAGTTATCTCCAGCAAATGATGTGTGTAATGAGGATGACTATGAGGTGCATATAGAGGAAGAGGAGGAATTGGTTCATGTAGCTACACAGGGTGATCTTACATCTGAGCTGAAGATTTCGTTTTCAAGAAACAAAAGCCATTCTTACTCGATTTCTCAAGGAGGTGTTGCTAAGAAGAAGCTATCAAAGAGCTCAGATTAAGCCTTTGTGCTTCAAAAAAATTATATGAAGTTTGTGGCAGATTGTCTCCGATGAAGAAGCGTTCTCGGGGTACTCTTTCTAAGTCATCAAATTCTGTCTCTTTGAATGTCTCTCGTAATGAGGTATTTCCATCTGCTTTAAAAAAAAACTTGTCTGTTGTTTCAGGTTCGGTGGTGTCCATGAAACCACCCAATAAGAAGACATGAACACCATCTCTAGGAATTCTCTATAGGTGGGAGCCTACTAGATGAAGCAGCATCTGCACGAGCTACAAAGATTCTTTGCACCATCATTTTTTTGTTTCCAAAAAAAAAATATTCTTTTTTGCAAGACTTACAAATATATATTGGTTATATTAAATTGTTCAACGTGGATCCGGAAGGCCGAAGTGGTGGACTAGCTTTTCTTTATATAGACTCCTCTGATGTGAAAATCCATTATTCTGATTGTGAGAATATTTGTGGATTAGTGTAAGATTTGTGGAAGATAGAGAAGTTCATGAGAGAGGATGCGCGAGAGGCGAGAGTCGTGAGCAAGGAGGTTGAAAAGGAGAAAATATATTTCTTGAATAAAATGGGTATAGGTTAGAACATATTAATAGATACAAAAATGCCCAAAGAAACAAGACAAAATCGCCCAGCTATTGGGACCATGATAGTGACCCTTCTTTGCTTTTATCGGAGATCGCGTGAATGGGCATATCAATTTGTTGTCCGAAAAATTCATATCTAAAGGAGGCAAGAAGATCCTCCTAAAGCCGGTAGCCCAAGCTCTGCACACCTATGTTATGTCCTGCTTTCTACTTCCCACGAGACCCTGGATAAGCTAAAAGGTGCAATAGCTAAATTTTGGTGGAGTACCAAAGCAAATAATCGAGGCCTGCATTGAATTGCGTGGGATAAAATTAGTAAGCCTACGAACAAAGGCGGGCTGGGTTTTCAAGACAAAAAAAACAATCTCGCATTACTTGCGGAGCAATTAGGGTGAATCATTCATTATCCCTCGTCTCTCCTTGCTAGAGTTCTTAAAGGCCGATACTATGATTCAAAAAACCGATGGATGTCGGTTCTTCCTCTTCCTCTTCATATGGATGGAGAAGTATCATGGCACCACAACTTTTTCTTAGAGAGGGATACAGAAAGTCCATCGTGATATGATTATGGATGGCGCTGAGGATGAAAAGCTTGAACCGGAACCAGAACCAGATGCTGAAACTGTGGAAGGACATTAACCGGAGCTTGTAGATGAGGATCCTTTGCTTGTACCAGCTGGAGCCAGACCAGGGCCCGGACCAGACAGTTATCTCAGTCACTGAGTTCACTACTTAGCTCAGACGTGAACCATTTCAACATCATGGAAGATCGAATGCAACACATCACCTTAGTAAGGTTTCAAGAGAACTCAGGAAGACTTCACTAAATCGTCTGTTATAAGTTCCTTATAAAATCATCTTTTATAAGGTTCCTTATAAAATAATCCTTTAGAAGCCCCTTCATAACAACGTCCTTTATAAGGTTCCTTTATAAAAACGTCATTTATAAGGTCCCTTATAAAATCCGCTCAGCCTTATAAAACTTTGTAAAATCCGTTCAGTCTTCTGAAGACTCCTTATAAACTCGTGATCAGGTAGGGAAAATAAGGCAGCAAGGATCTGAAGAGTCATTCAACACATTTTTCTTCAGTCAATTCTTTAGTCAAAGATATTTATTGTCTTGTTTTCTGGGAATGACTGTTCACATTTCCAAAGAGTCACAAACACATCTCTATATGTATTTTCGATTTCATTTCAATCAATAACAAGTTGTTTTTGCTGATCACAGCGATTACTCTGGGAAGTGATTCTCTGTTGTTCTTTGTGAACAAACCTCTGCTTCTTGTTGAGTCATATCCAAACAACAAACCCTCTTCGGCTCTCTAATTGTGTCACATCGTAGGACTGAAGAGGTTGGAACATCAAGTGCCTTCCGCAACCCTTGTGCGACCTTTCGATCCATCACTTTGTTCTTCAAGCTAGTAGCTTACGGAGTTCAAAGTTCACCCAACAAAACCATCCCTCCAAAGTTCAATCAGTGGGGGCCTCATATCAAGTTTTATCAGAGCAGCTTTGGGTTTTGGTATCAAATTCGTATCACCTTTCTCATCTATTCATGTTCTTCTTCGAAAAATATTTTATGTCTATCTGTTATGTGGTTGAGCCTATTCAAAAAAAAAAACAGAAAGAATCAGAGACTAGGAGAAATCGGTCTCTTAGGAAAAAGAAAAGTGTTATAGAAACCAGGAGAAATCGGTTTCTGAAGGAATTTGGTTGGTTTTAAGTCTTTAAGACTGTCAAATTCGTATTGCCACAAGATCATGTTTATAGAATCTATGTCCTCAGATCAGAGATTTATCTGGTGATTAGCAGCGGAATGAGTAGGTAAAACGAGATCTGGAGCGCCTCAGATGCTGCGCCTCTATAGATGGTCCACACGCACACAAGACTGGATCAGGGATGCTAGTGCCTCTGGGAGCTTCTGAGTTTCTTTCTTGACGGCTGGGGCAAGTCACTTGGGAGATTTTGTGGCTCGGACTTGTATATATAAGAGTCAGGCACGAAATCCCATAAACCCTCGGATTAACCGGTTTAAATTGAGTCATTAATTTAAACCCAGTATCATTAATCCGGAGTGGTGTCGATCGACACCAATGGTGATGTCGATCGACACACTCATATAAACTCAATATCAACGTGTAACGATTACACATTGATGAGATCATTACTTTAATGATCATTCCCAGTATCTGTTATCCAGTTTGCTTAGGTGTGTGACCCTATAGGATCATATGTTGTTGGCAATGAATTGACAACTCATAAATTATAAGCGGCTTCTATCAAAGCATTATAATTACCCAGCATCACATGATAATCTTATCTCGACTTAACAACTATACTAGAGTGTATACAAGTATGATCTCCTTGACATTCCCTTCAATCTCCCACTTGTATTGGAATCAACGTTTTCCAATAATCCCTTTGTCACTATATCTCGATTCAGCATAAGGCAAGAGGTCGTGTCATCCTTATAAAGCCAAATCATGTTTATCGAACTCTGATTTGTACTGATAAAAGCAAACGACTGACTTTCAGCTCGTTCGAGTGTGGCCACACTTTCCCTCAGTACCAAATCTTCGATAGGCCTAGAGATGTCTATCTCCCGTTACATAGGAGGGACAAATTCCATATTGTTCCATTCCCTGTTTTCCACACACTTCATGATATGCCCAATCAATGTCTTAATAGTCACCAGTTACGGGTGACGTTTGACAAAGTCAAAGCAGACCAATTCATATGCAGGAAATCATGATGAAGTCAGGTCTAAGGACTATACTCTATAGTCGTAATGAGAGACTCATATGACACTCATGTAACAATCTTGTTGAGTCCTCATTAGCGGGTCATGTCCGATACTGTGTTCTCAACTCATATCTATGTGATTGACTTTGATACCCCTATCAATGACACCGTGAAACTTGGTCATCAATCACATCACATACTAATCTCACGCGGTCATTAATGTCCCAATTTAATGACCCCCGACCAGGGACCTCAGTAATTTATGACATTTATCGATTATAGGGTTTCATGATCAAATCACATATTTGATGACCTATAAGAATGTCTCAAATTATTCAGGGACTATTATTTAATCATCTAATTATGCAATTTAATAATAATGAAATTTCATTAATAAAACATAACCCAAGTATGTTACATGAATATCAAAACCAAAATAAATAACTCCCACTCAAACTAAGATTATTGCTCAAGAAATATAATTCTCATTGCAGCAACATGACTCTCATGCTTAGGATGTGGGAGTGGCTTGGTCAGAGAATCAGCAACATTATCGTCAGTCGGAACTCTGCTGATCTTCACATCTCCTCTCTCAATGATCTCTCGAATCAAATGATATCTTCTTTCAATGTGTTTGGATTTCTGGTGTGATCTTGGTTCCTTTGCTTGAGCTATGGCCCCATTGTTGTCACACAGCAATGCCACAGGCTCAGATATGCTAGGAATCACACCAAGTTCAATGATGAACTTTCTGATCCAAACAGCCTCCTTTGCCGCTTCTGAAGCAGCAATGTATTCAGCTTTGGTCGTGGAATCTGCCACGGTGCTCTGCTTCGAACTCTTCCAACTAACTGCACCGCCATTCAGACAGAAGACATAACCAGACTGAGATTGGGAGTCGGCTCTGTCCGTCTGGAAACTAGCGTCGGTGTATCCACTTACCACAAGCTCATCACATCCACCGTACACCAAGAACTTATCATTAGTATTTCTCAAATACTTCAGAATTGTCTTGACGGCATTCCAGTGATTCTCACCGGGATCAGATTGGTATCGGCTTGTCATGCTCAAAGCACAAGCGTCATCCAGACGTGTACATAGCATGGCATACATGATGGATCCTATTGCAGAAGCATAAGGTATCCTACCCATGCGCTCTCGCTCCGCAGGTGTCGAAGGACACTGCTTCTTGCTGAGAGTGATACCATGTGACATCGGAAATAAGCCCTTTTTGGAATCATGCATATTAAACCTGTGTAAGACCTTATTGGTATAAGTGTCCTGACAGAGTCCAATTAGCCTCTTTGATCTATCTCTATAGATTCTTATTCCAAGAATGTATGAGGCTTCTCCCATATCCTTCATCGAGAAGCAACTTCCGAGCCAAGTCTTTACAGACTGAAGCAACGAAACGTCGTTTCCAATAAGGAGTATGTCGTGTACGTATAGTACGAGAAATGCAACTGTGCTCCCTTTAGTCTTCTTGTAAACGCATGGTTTCTCCTCGTTTTTGATGAAGTCAAACATTTTTGACTGCTTCATCAAAACGGAGGTTCCTACTCCGAGATGCTTGCTTCAATCCATAAATGGATTTATGAAGCTTGCATACTTTCCCAGCGTTTTTAGGATCTGTGAAACCTGGAGGCTGTGTCATGTACACATCACTACAAGAAAACGTTCAAATTCCGAGGGAAATTCCGAGGGAAAATGATTTCCTCGGAAATTTCCGACGAAAAACCGAGGAAACTCCGAGAAGAGGGTTTTCCTCGGAATTTCGTCGGAAAATTCCGAGGACATCATGTTTCCTCGGAATTTTCCGAGGAATTTCCGAGCAAAAGCAGTCCGTGGGAAATTTCCGACGGATAATTGTAAGATACCGAGGAAAGTTTGGAGCCGTTAGAGACCCGTTTGGAGAGCCGTTGAGTGATTTCAAGAATTCCGAGGAAATTCCGAGGAATCCTCGGTATTTCCTCAGAATTTCCTCAGTATGTCGGAGCCGTTAGAGACCCGTTGGGGGAGCCGTTGTGCGTTTTCAAAAATTCGGAGGAAATACCTAGGAAAAGTTGTTTTTCCTCAGAATTTCCTCGGAATTTCCTCAGTATGTCGGAAGGATTTCATCTACAAATACAACCACCCCTCTTCCTCTTCATTCACTCCATTTCTTCTTCTTTCCTCCCACTATATTTACAAACGATTTTTCTTTTAAAAAAAACATGTCTTCTTCAAATTATTATCGTTCTTGGATGGATCGACCTCATTTGGATCCGAACACGAAATTGCTTACGAAAGAATACGAAAGAGGTCTAAAGGAATTCATGGGGTTAGTTAAACGACAACCGGAAGCCGAAACAGGTAAGTTAAGATGTCCTTGCTCTAATTGTAAAAATAGAAAGGTTATTAAAGAGTTGGATGTTTGGACACATATTTTTTTTAAATGGGTTTACACGGAGTTACAAAATTTGGTATCATCACGGGGAAACAGGATATGAACCTGGTAGTACTAGCGAACCTCGGCCGGCGGTTAGATTAGAAGAACCAATTAGAACGGATTTAGATTATGGTGTAGGTATTGAGCAGATGGTAAATGATCATTTTAGAGGTGAAGATTTACCCAATGCAGAAGCAAAGAGATTTTATGATATGTTGGATGCTGGAAAGAAACCTTTGTATAAAGGTTGCAGAGATGGTCATTCAGCTTTATCATACGCTACAAGACTGATGGGCATTAAAACAGATTAAAACTTGGCTGAAGACTGTGTGGATGCGATAGCTGATTTTGTAAAAAGTATTCTACCTGAGGATAATGTAGCTCCAGGTTCATACTACGAGGTTCAGAAACTCGTATCTGGTGTTAGTTTACCGTATGAGGTAATAGATGTATGCAGCGATAACTGCATGATTTATTGGAGGGCGGATGACCAGCGGATTACATGCAAATTTTGTGGGAAGCCTCGTTACAAAGATACGAGTGGAAGAGTTCGAGTGCCATATAAAAGGATGTGGTATTTGCCTTTGATGGAAAGGTTGCAGAGGTTGTATCTTTCGGAACGCACAGCGCAACGAATGAGATGGCATGCGGAGCACTCAACAGATGGTGACATTAGACATCCTTCAGATGCAAAAGCGTGGAAGCATTTCCAATCAAAGTATCCCGACTTTGCATATGAGAGAAGAAATGTCTACCTTGGATTATGTACCGATGGTTTCAGCCCGTATGGGAAGAGTGGAAGACAATATTCTCTATGGCCAGTCATTGTTACACCATATAACTTACCCCCAAACTTGTGCTTGCGACGAGAGTTTTTGTTTCTCTCCATTCTCGTTCCCGGACCAGAGCATCCTAAGAGATCACTTGATGTGTTTCTTCAGCCACTAATATATGAGTTGCAACAACTATGGGCTGAAGGGGCTGAAACATACGACATTTCGTGTAAAGAAAATTTTCAAATGCGGGCAGTACTAATGTGGACAATAAGTGATTTTCCAGCATATGGTATGTTATCTGGATGGACAACGCATGGGAGGCTATCATGTCCATATTGTCAAGATGACACAGATGCTTTCCAACTAAAGAACGGAAGAAAAACGTGTTGGTTTGACTGTCACAGACGATTCCTACCACATGATCATCCATACCGTCGGAGTAAGAATTTCTTTAGGAAGAACAAACAGGTGTTTGATGGTCCACCTGAGGAAGTTAGTGGGAAAGTTTTGAAGACACAACTAAGAGATTTTGGTGCAGAAAGGACGCCAGACGTCGGTGGACATGAGCGTTTTCCTGTAGATGCTGTTGGAGAACTACATAACTGGCACAAGAGAAGTATTTTCTTTGATTTGCCATACTGGGAGGATCATCTGCTAAGGCATAATTTAGATGTCATGCATATTGAGAAGAACTTTTTTGACAATCTCATGAACACGATCCTTAACGTTAAAGGTAAAACAAAGGATAATTTGAAGTCAAGACTGGATTTAGTCGATATATGTGCTCGTCCAGAACTTCATGTTGATGAGAATGGTAGGGCTCCTTTTCCCATATACCGACTTGATGCAGAGGGGAAAAACGCGTTCTTTGATTGGATTTCAAACGATGTGGAGTTTCCAGATGGTTACGCATCTAATTTGCGAAACTGTATTGACAGAAAGGAAGGAAAGTTTATTGGCTTGAAAAGTCACGATTGCCATGTGATGATGCAGCGCCTCCTTCCGTTTGCCTTCAAGGAACTATTACCACGAAAAGTTCATGAAGCTGTTGCAGGGATAAGTGCTTTCTTCCGCGATTTATGCAGCAGATCAGTGACTCTTGAAGGTATTACAAATTTGAAGACTAACATAGCCGTGATTCAGTGCAACCTTGAGAAGATATTTCCTCCCTCATTTTTTGATGTTATGGAGCATCTTGCTATTCACCTTGCACGAGAATTGGAACTTGGTGGTCCTGTGCAGTATAGATGGATGTATCTGTATGAGCGGTATATGTTCCATTTGAAGAAGAAGGTGAAAAATTTAAGTAGGGTGGAAGGTTCTATAGTCGCACAGATGATCAATGAAGAAATTTCCAACTTTGCAGAGCACTACTTTCCAGCAGACGTTCAGACCAAAAACAGAAGATCTGCTCGGCATGATGATAGAGGTGAACGGGCAACATATCATGTTAAGGTTCCAGACATTTTCACAGATGTAGGACGACTTAGCGGAAAACCAAAAGACCGTCGACTTACAGAGCACGAGCGAAGCCATTTGCAGACATATTTGCTCACCAACTGCGAAGATGTTCTTCCATATGAGAGGTAAGTTTATTATCCTACAAAATTCTATTTTAACAAATTGACATTTAAATCTAATTACTTATATTATTTTCATCATATGTACAGGATTTTCATGGCAGCAAAGCGGTTTGAATATAGATACGCCACAGAGGCGGAACTAGAAGAAATTAAGCAGAGAGAATTTGCTGGATGGATGTTTACCTATGTGAGTGCCTTAAACAAATTAAAATTACATTTACCATATATTTATACGAATTCATATTTATTGATATAACCTGCATATGTGCTATTAATAGGTGTCTGCTGGTTTGGCCAGAGGTGATACATTTGACGATTGGATACGCGAGATGGTGGTTGGCCCTAACTGTGTTGTAAAGTCATATCCGAGATTCTGTACTCGAGGATATGCATTCGCAACTGAAAAGAGGAGACATTCGCGTACGACCTATGATGCTGGCGTTTGTTCTGCATCAGGAGATGATGTATACTACGGACACATACATGAGATTTTGGAAATCAAGTATCTGGGCTTGCTTGGATTGCGCTGTACTGTTTTCTATTGTGATTGGCACGACAACACTCCAGATCGAGGTGTGAGAATAGATGCATTTGGTGTTACATCAGTACATTCGAGGCGAAAGCTGCAATATTATGATCCTTTCATTCTTGCTTCTCAGGCCGATCAGGTAAGTTAATGTTGTAAGAATTCAGATTGATTGATCACAATTCATACTTTTTATAATATTTTTTAAAATGTTACAGGTTTCTTATATCAAGTACCCACGGGTAAGGAACAGAGATGATCCATGGGTTACGGTTACAAGAGTCAACCCGAGAGGTCGAGTTCAGGGAACTTCAGAGCTGGAAGACCCGCTGCAACCAATCACATCCGGCAACTTAAGTGCAGCTGAAGATGTAGCAGAAGGTGGCCTTGTAGTCGATTTGACCGACTTCGCAGAGGACGCCGTCGTTTACGCAGAAGATGAACCAGTTATTGGAGAGTTTCACCAAGATCCAGATTCCGATTCATCTGGTGATGATGACACGGAATCAGAGTAGAACTTTTTTTTTTTTTTAACAAAAAATTCCGAGGGAATTCCGAGGGAATTTAGGGTTTCCTCGGAATTTCCTCGGATTTCGACTTTAGGGATTTTATTAATAGTGCTATTCCTCGTTCTAGGTTATAAATCCACATTTCCTCGGAATTTCCTCGGAAATTTCCGAGGAAATTCCGAGGAGAAAACAAAATTCATATCTTTCCTCGGAATTTCCTCGGAATTCCCTCGGAAATTTCCGAGGAAATTCCGAGGAATGAGATGAATTTTTTAATTTCCTCGGAATTTCCTTGGAAATTTCCGAGGAAATTCCGAGGAAAGGGGGTTTTTTTAACCGAGAACGACGTTTTGTGGATCGAATAACACATATATAACCTTCATTGAGTGTCTTAACTAGATTATGAAGTCATACCTAGTGTTTTACACAATAACAAACACTTTTACGATTGCTCGAACAAAAATCACACAACATAAGATAAACACCTATAAACTTTAACAAACGATAAACGAAATACTTACAATTATTTTTGAAATTTTTTATTTTATGGTTTATGATCATCCACACAAACTTTCCTCAATGGAATGAATTGCATTTGTACTAAAAATGAAAAACCGGAAAAAAAATTGGAATTTGAAACCCTAAACCATGTTTCCTCGGTATTTCCTCGGAAATTTCCGTGGAAATTCCGACGAAAAGTGGACTTTTCCTCGGTATTTCCGTCGGAAAGTCCTTACCGGGAAAACCAAAACGTTGAATTAATTCGAGAACCGCGTGTTAGGTATGATTTTATTTTAACCGACGGAATTCCGACGAACCCCTCCGTCGGAATTAGTGAATATAATAAACCTAACTCTTTCTTCTTCTTCTCCGCCGCTTAGAACATATCGCTCCTCTCTCTCTCCTCTCGATCCTCTCTCTCCTGTCGATCCTCTCTCTCATCTGCCGCCGATTCTCTGTCATATCGCCGCCGGTTCTCTGTCATCTCACCGCCGGAATTCCAGGGGCACATCAATAATCATGTAATAATCAACAAAACTTAACATTTTCCTGTTTCTAATCGGATTTTAGGTTGTTAGAAGCAAAAATCGGATTTTAGGTTGTTAGATGGATAGTTTAGGATTGAATTTCGGATTCTAGGTTCTTGTTTTAGTTTTCTATGGAATTATTTGTAGTTTTAAAAACGTTTTCGATTTTTTAAAACGTTTTTGATTTTTAAAAACTTTTTATGATTTTTAAAAACGTTTTTGATTTTTAAAAACTTTTTATGATTTTTAAAAACGTTTTTTGATTTTTTATAACCGTTTCTGATTTTAAAAAACGTTTTTCAATGAAGTCAAAAAAGGTTTTTACTCTTTTATAAATCGTTTTTCTGATATAAAAACAATTGTTTTATTATAAAGTATTTATATAAGTATTAAAACATTTTTTGATTTTAAAAAACTTGTATATGATTTTAAAAAAAGTTTTTTTCTATTTTAAAAAACGTTTATCAAGTTTCTAAAACGTTTTTTTCTGATATTAAAACTATTTTTATAAGTATTAAAACATTTTTTGATTTGTAAAAACGTGTATATGATTCAAAAAAACTTTTTTACTATTTATAAAATAGTTTTTCAAGTTTCCACGAACAATAAAACATACTAACAAATTATAATTTTTTTTTTGGATTTTTATATCTTTAAACTACAGGTCTTACGATGATCAGACTCCGCCTCCTAGACAGCGTCGTGGTCGTGGTTCGGGTAGCCACTCGGTTCAGGATTCCCGCAGCTCCCACCATACATCTCCCTCTCCATATCCCGAGGCTCCTTCTGGCTCTGGTGCTGCACCCATTATTCCTCCGAACTATCAGGGTCCTCGAGAACTGGCGAGGATAGCCGAGTTTGTTCGACAGCCGGGTCGTCACCATCTTCCGTTTCTCACTCCCTATCCATCTGGACCGGGTCAGACATGGTTTGATCGATCCTCGAACGGGATCAGCGCATGGATCAACCGTATGATGTATCTGGCTTTGGACGTGGGACATCCGACTTTCACAGACTTTCCTAGAGCCAAACAAATTCTGTGGTTTGAACAGTTTGCGGTAAATATTATTTTTTTTTAATTTAAATTTTTTCAATATAAATTTTCTACTAATTGTTTTTTTTTTCAGCAAGAATTCAACTGGAATCCCGATTATACGGCGTTTGTCTATTACCACTTCGTCCACAAAGTTATGACCAACTATGGTTATCAAATTTACGAGTGGAAGAAGAAGTGGCAAAATGGCAAGGTTTGGTTTTTTTTTTTAAAACCTTTTTTAAATTTATTAAATTATATTTTAATTTATCTAACAATTTTTTTTTTCAAAAAGGTCCCAAAGTTGATGAACCTCGAGGTCTGGGCACAGTTGATTGTCCATTGGAGTAAAGACGAGACGAAATCGACTTCTTCCACCAACTCCACCAACCGCAAGAGCGATCGTAAAGGAAAGGGCGTCTACAAGCACAACTTGGGTGCTCAGTTCCAAGCCACTCTGAGAGATCGCATGGTAACTTCAGTCGCTTTTTATTCTATTTTATAATTTTATAATTTTTGAAATTTTAGATTCTCATTTTTTCTTCTAATTGCTAATATTTATATTGATATCAAGGTGGAAGCAAATGATGGTGAGCCGGTTGATGATTTCGAGCTAATGAAGAAGGCGTATACGAACAAGCAGACCGGCGAGATTGATGACGGTGTTGTGAAGGGTGTCGTCGACCTCATCAGCAGTCAGGTGGAAGAAGCAGCGTCTCAGCTTCAAATCGAAGACGAAGATTCAACGGGTTCCCAATTGCCTCGGGATCAGATCAACGAAATCGTTGAAAAGGTAAGTTTTTTAAATTAAAATTTCATTTCATCTTAATTATTATTTACATTTTTTTAATTTTCTATTTCAGTCGGTTCCAATCTTAATTATTATTTACATTTTGGTTATTTTCTATTTCAGTCGGTTCCAAAGAAGAAGGGCCGAATGTTGGGTTTGGCTCGTCGGTCACGGTCCGTTACGTCTTCTGCTGCAGCTCCGCCCTTTGTTGATCCCGAAGCACTTATGGGTCAGTTGCAGGACAAGGACCAACACATTTCTGCGTTGGAGACTCAGATGGCGACCCAACAGGCGAGCTTCGAGGCAGAGTGGAAGCTAAACGAGCAGATGCTGGCCATGATGAGGACGTTGCACCCGGACATCAATTTCCCGACCCAGCAAGACCCAAACACCCAAACATCAATTTCTTTTTCTTTGTACTGAATTTAAATTTTATATATTCGAAATAAAATTTCTGAATTTCATTTTATATTTTCAAATTTAATTTTCTAATATTAATTTTTTTCAATTATATTTTTCGAAAATATTTTGTTTTTTAAATTAATTTTAAAATAATTCCGACGACTTGGGGTCCTCGGAAATTTCCGAGGACTACAGTCGTCGGAACTTTCCGACGGAAACCTTTCCTCGGAAAATTCTGACGGAAGATTCCGTCGGAAAATGTCGACGGATGACTTCCATCGGAAAATTCCGACGGAAAGCTTCCCTCGGAAAATTCCGGCGGACGGCTTCCGTCGGAAATTTCCGATGGAAGCGGTCCTCGGAATATTCCGACGGAACGTTCCCTCGGAAATTTCCGAGGACCTGTCCTACGAATGGCCTTCCTCGATATTTCCTCGGAATTTGTTTTCCTCGGAATTCCGTCGGAAATTTCCGAGGAAATTCCGACGAAATACAAAATTCCGATGAGTTTTTTCCGACGGAAAATTCCTCGGTATCCCGTCGGAATACCCTAATTCCGACGGAATTTTGAGGAATTATTCCGTAGGAAATTGCTTGTTTTCTTGTAGTGCATCCTCCTCCAGAATCCCGTTAAGGAAAGCTGTTTTCACATTCATCTGCCAAATCTCATAGTCATAATAAGCAGCAGTCGCTAGGAGAATCCGAATAGATTTAAGCATGACGACTGGGGAATAGGTTTCGTCATAGTCAATACCATGAACTTGTTTGTAACCTTTTGCCACCAATCTAGTTTTATAAATCTGAACGTTTCCATCCACATCGATGTTCTTCTTGAAGACCCATTTACACTCGATGGCTTTTACATCATCAGGTAAATCAACCAAAGTCCATACTTGGTTCTGTGACATGGAATTCGGATCCAGCGGCCTCAAGCCACTTTTCGGAGTCAGGGCCCATCATGGCTTCTTCGAAATTCGCAGGTTCATCGCTGTCAATGATCAACAGATCATGGCAGTGATTTATGAGAAATCCATATATATCTCTCGACCTCGTTGCGAATCCTTTCGGATCTGCGAACTACAGGCACCATAGGTGCTGGTTCCACAACCTCTTGTGAATCCAAAGGCTGCTCTTCCTCATTAGGTTGAGTAGCGTCCTGTGATTCTCGAATTTCTTCGAGTTGTACTTTACTCCCACTGTCTTTCTTGGAAAGAAATTCTCTCTCGAGAAAGACACCATTCAGAGCAGCAAACACTTTTTTCTCGGACCGGTTGTAGAAGTAGTACGCCTTGGTTTCCTTAGGGTAACCTACGACATAGCACTTATTAGATTTGGGTGCAAGCTTATCAGTTATCAATCGCTTGATATAAGCTTCACAACCCCAAATTTTAAGAAAAGACAGACTTAGAACTTTTCCAGCCCATATCTCATATGGAGTGTTTTCAACTGGTTTAGATGGAACTCTGTTCAGCATAAACTCAGACGTCTCATGAGCATATCCCCAGAAGGATAGCGATAGATCCACATGACTCATCATCGATCAGACCATATCCAATAAAGTATGATTCCTCCTCTCAGACACACTGTTCCATTGAGGTGTTCCAGGAGGAGTAAGTTGTGAAACAATTCCACACAATCCTTAAGATGATCATCGAACTCTTGGCTTAAGTACTCACATCCACGATCAGATCGAAGAGCTTTGATACTTTTGCCAAGTTGGTTCTGTACTTCATTTTGGAACTCCTTGAACTTTTCAAAGGATTCCAACTTATGTTTCATAAGATAAACATAGCCATATCTACTGAAATCATCAGTAAATGTAATGAAATACCTAAAGTTTCATCTAGCTCTAATTCTCATTGGGCCACACATATCTGTATGTACAAGTCCCAACAAGTCACTGGCCCTTTCATTTCTCCTGTTGAAAGGGGTTTTAGTCATTTTGCCCATCAAGCATGATTCACATTTCTCAAATGATTCATAATCAAATGAGTCTAAAAGCCCATTACGATGGAGATTTTGAACTCTTTTCATTAATTTGGCCCAAACGACAATGCCAGAGAAAGGTTGGGTTTGAGTCATTGGTTTTAAACCGTTTGTTAATTATGTTATAGACTGGCATTGATTGGTTCTTAATCGAAAATTCAGAACCATTCATGTCCAAAACAGAAATAGAGATGATATTCTTGCTTATCGTAGGTACATAGTAGCAATTTTCCAACTCTAAGACCATGCCAGAAGGCAAAGACAAATGGTAAGTTCCTACGGCTGATGCAGCAACTCTTGCTCCATTTCCAACTCGCAGGTCCACTTGTCCTTTCTTCAGCGTTCTACTACTGCGTAGGTCCTGCATATTAGTACAAATATGAGCACCACAGCCGGTATCCAATACCCAAGAATTAGAACCTGAATATGAAACAACATTTACTTCTATAACATAAATACCTTTAGATGTCTCGTACGACTTCTTCAGGTTTTTCAGACCTTCCGGGAATTCTTTGCAATTCCTCCTCCAATGCCCCAGCTTCTTGCAGGTAAAGAAAAATGTCAGCATCAGTAGGGCCACACTTGGGCTTGGAACTCGGTTCAGGCTTTTCCTGATTCTCAACCTGGACAGCCTTGGCATTTCCCTTGCCTTTGGCGGGTTTCTTAAACCCTTTACCCTTCTGTACCACTAATACTTCAGGTTTGGCCTTCTTGATGTTGGGCTCTGCCGTCTTGAGCATGCCGTGCAGCTCAGTCAGTGACTTCTCCAGGTTGTTCATATTGTAGTTTATAACAAACTGATTGAAGCTAGACGGCAGGGTTTGCAGGATGATGTCCGTAGCCAACTCTTGGCTAAGGGGAGAGTCCAGTCGAGCCATGTTATCAATATAACCCATCATCTTAATGTCATGAGGACTCACTAGACTGTCCTTAGACAGCTTGTACTCGATGAGAGACTTGATTGTATGGTACCTCTCAGTGCGAGCCTGCTCCTGAAACATAGATTTCAGGGTTGTGATCATCTCGATCGGTGACCCCGCGTTCTCGAACTGCTTCTGCAGTTCCGAGTTCATCGTGGCCAGCATCAGACAAATCACATTTGTCACATCATCCGAGTGCTTTTCCCACTTGTCCTTTTCAGCATTGGGAGCATTGGATCTCGGCTTTTCAGGAAGAGGTCTTTCAAGGACAAAGTCCTTCTTTTCCTGTCTGAGAACTATTCTCAGGTTCCGATACCATTCCAAGAAGTTGGATCCTTTCAGTTTTTCCTTCTCGAGGACGGATCTCAACGTGAATGAGTTTGTGTTGTTGGTTGACATAGCTGAATCAAGAAAAGAAGAGAGTTTAATTAGTTTTGATGTTTCAAAGGATGAGAAATCTTAACAATTAAGAAAACTCACATTATATTCTAAATTAAATTTTCTCAAGTAGAATATAATGATCCAAGATCCATATTTCACTGAAATCTGAGTGAGCTTTGGCTCATTGCCCAGACTTTAGCTATTTAGGTAAGCAACTCGTTTGATAATCATATACAATGTGACTCTTGTCTCGGATTGATATCATATATCAAAACCGATCATATGTCTCTAGGCCGAAAACCATTTTGATAGCCTAGTCAAGCAAACCAATCTTTCAGTCATGTAGTACCACGATTACCACCTGCCGTACTCGTGTAATTGTGAATGCCTTGCTTTGGCAAGCCCATCACACAACAAAACGAGACTTGGAAGTTGACAAGAAATGGGAAGACATGAAATGCTTAATATTATGTTTGAGGAACGAAACATGTATCTCAACACATATCATATATGTATTTGAGAAAGATTAGATTTAATACAAAAGTTTCAACATTTGAACAAAATCTTTTAATGTGATTAAATTGATTAAGTTTGGAACGCCGGATCTGTTCTTGTGTCGATCGACACCACACAACTCGAAATTGCATGAAACCTGTCGATCGATGTAATCGCGGTTAAATATTTAACCCGATTAAACCAATCAATATCGGTTCAATCAATTGAACCGGTGTCGGTCAACGCATGTGTCGATCGACACAACCCTTGTGTCGGTCGACGCCAGCTAACCGGTTTAACCGTGATGAAATCGATTAATCCCGATTAGACCGATCGTACCAGTCCGGTTCAATCCAATTGAACTGATGGCGATCGACGTGTGTCGATCGACACAACCCTTGTATCGATCGACACAGAGATTTCCGGAACGTCGATCATTAGATCGACACTTAGCGTTTTACGCTGTGATTAAGGCCTGTGTCGATCGACACATGCTTGGCGTCGATCGACACAGCCGCGCTGAAAACCTAATTTTCTCTTTTTATCAAAACGGTTTTGACACAAAAGATCTAACATGCAACTTCTAATGATTTCAAAACTCAAATTCGAATTCATTACACATAATCAGCATGTTACAGATTCAAATAAATATATGGCTCTGATACCACTGAAGGAATTTGGTGGGCTTTAACTCTTTAAGACTGTCAAATTCCTATTGCCATAAGATCATGTTTATAGAATCTATGTCATCAGATCAGAGATTTACCAGGTGATTAGCAGCGGAATGAGTAGGTAAAACGAGATCTGGAGCGCCTCAGATGTTGTGCCTCTATAGATGGTCCACACGCAGACAAGACTGGATCAGGGATGCTAGTGCCTCTGGGAGCTTCTGAGTTTCTTTCTTGATGGCTAGGGCAAGTCACATTGGAGATTTCGTGGCTCTGACTTGTATATATAAGAGTCAGGCACCAAAATCCCATAAACCCTCAGATTAACCGGTTAACCAATGGTGTTGTTGATCGAAACACTCATATAAACTCAATATCAACGTGTAACGATTACACATTAATGAGATCATTACTTTAGTGATCATTCCGAGTATCTGTTATCCAGTTTGCTTAGGTGTGTGACCCTATAGGATCATAAAATGTTGGCAATGAGTTCACAACTTATAAATTATAAGCTGGTTCTAGCAAAACATTATAATTACCCAGCATCACATGATAGTTTTATCTCGACTTAACAACTATACTAGAGTGTATACAAGTATGATCTCCAGGACATTCCCTTCAGTTTCTGGGTAGGTCTATCAACCAGAACCAAAAATCTTGAAATTTGTCTACCTACCTCTTCAAATTCCTTTGTTGTTTTGGTTGATCCATTTGGTTTGATCAGAATTTGTTCGATCAGAACTCTTGAGATTTCACCAGACCACCACCAAATCGAGAGACCAAACACTAGTGAGGAAGAGGGTTTTCACTAACTCGTTTGCTAAATTGGTTGCAGGTTCAAAGGCGACCTAGCAGACTAAAGAACTCTGTTTATCTGATTTGTTTGTTAATTTTCTCAGGTAACAATGTCTGTTCACAGCCATGATGAACATGATGGTAAATAAAATAGAGGGCTTTCCAGTATTCACATGAAAGCATTGGTAGGAGAGATGAAACCGATGATGAGAAATAAGATGGAGGACGTCCATACACGACTTGATCGTATTCGGGAGGACACTCAGTCCCGACCACAACAAACCGATGGAGCAATTGGTCGATCATGAACCAATCAAAGGCGTTCCCCAACCCGGCGTTCCCAAGAATTCTCTGATCATGATTCTATTGGGACTCAAAGGAGGACCAGGAGACCTAGGGAGACTCGTGAAAGGCAAAAAACCACATAGGTAGCCTTAAGCTGAAAATTCCACCGTTCTATGGTAAGAACGACCCAGATGCCTATCTTGAGTGGGAAAAGAAAATCGAATTGGTTTTCGAGTGCCAAAACTGTTCAGAGATCAAAAAGGTAAGTTTGGCTGCAACTTAATTTCATGGTTATGCTATTAAATGGTGGGATCAAGTTGTGACAAGCAGGAGAAGATCAGGTGAACCAGTTGTGGTTACTTGGGGAAAAGGTTTGTGCCTAGCCACTACCATCATGATCTGCATCAGAGGCTTAGGAGATTGGTTGAGGGAACCAAAAGCATGTAAGATTACTTCCAAGAGATGGAGACACTTATGATCAAAGTTGATGATGTTGAAGATCTGGAAGCCACAATGGCCAGATTCCAAGGTGGACTCAACCGTGAGATCCAAGACAGATTAGAGATGCAAGAGTACGATTGCCTAGAGGAGTGTTGGGGTCAAAATCCTCTCCTTGGAGATTGATAGAACGAGAACTCAAGATCAAGATCAAACGGCTGGACTTGTCCTGAACCAAGTTCCAGCCGACCAGCATCTCTTCACCAAACCTTGGCGGCTGGACTTGTCCCGAACCCAGTTCCAGCTGCCCAGCATCTTTGCATCAGTGCATGGCGGCTGAACTTTTCCCGAGCATCACGCTTCAGCCGCCCGTCATCTTCTCAATCAGTGCACGGCGGCTGAACTTATCCTGAGCATCATACTTCAGCCGCCCACCATCCTCTCATCAGTGCATGGCGGCTGAACTTGTCCCGAGCATCACGCTTTAGCCGCCCGTCATCTTCTCAATCAGTGCACGGCGGCTGAACTTGTCCCGAGTATCATGCTTCAGCCGCCCACCATCCTCTCATCAGTGCATGGCGGCTGAACTTATCCCGATCATCATGCTTCAGCCGTCCAACATCTTTGCATCAAGACATGGCGGCTGAACTTATCCCGAGCATCACGCTTCAGCCGCCCATCATCCTTCAGTCAGTACACGGCGGCTGGACATATCACGAGCCAGTCCAGCCGCCTATCATCCTTCCTTCGAGCATAATCCCGGGCTCCGATCAATCCAAGGCAAGGCGTCTGCACGTTCTGATCCCGAGTTTTGGCCACCCGCCCACGAGCATTGGCCAGCCACCCGTGGACTTTGGCCAGCCACCCATAGACCTTGGCCAGCCGCCCATGGACCTTGGCCAGCCGCCATGAGCACAAGGCAAAGAATGGGTGGCTGGACATCAATACGAAGCGGGCGGCTGAAGCTTCGAGGAGAAAAATGGGCGGCTCGGTCGCAAAAGTCGTAGAAATGCTCGGAACACTATTCGCGCAGGAAAAAACGTTAAAATACTGTTCACGAAACAATATTCATCCCGAGGAAAAGTTAACCGAAAAATCAATTTAAGTTTAATCGAGATCCGGTTTACTATTCACGGATTACTATTCATCAAAAATCGGACCAGACCAGGATCAGATTATGTGACGGACTGCTGAAGATTTCGGGCCGGGAATCGAGCCCAAAAGACTAGGTTGGCGGCTGGAAGGAAGTAACTTTGTCCCACATCGTCCATAAGGAGTTTTACCCTCCTAGGTCTCCCAGTATAAATATAGACGCTTGTACTAGGTTCGGATCATCCCAAATTCGAGTATTAAGGCTTTTTGCACTATAAGACTTTTCAGTTTTTGCAATTATTCTTGTAGTCCGAAATATTATCTAATAAAATAATCTTTTTGCATTTTCGGTCCTTTAGTTCTTTTAAAATAGAATTTTTGGATCCCCATAAAATATAAGTTTTGACAGTGTGAGTTTCGGCTCTCACAGTTTGGCGCCGTCTGTGGGGACGAGAAATATTCTTAACTCTTAGAACAAGAGGATACGGAAAGAAGACGATTAGCAGAAGAACCGACGACATCACCAACCAGCCGGCCGGAGCAGCCACGGGAGCACCCGGAGGAGGAATTCCCGCCGTCGGAACATCAACGGCCGGAACAGGAGCGACTGCCACCGGAATATCCGCTGCCGGAGCAATCGGAATCGGAACGGCTGGGACCTCCTCCAACGTGCTAACCAGATTCGGGATGCCGACTGAAGACCCAGTCATAATAGAAGCGGCCAACACCGGTCCCTCCAGTCTAGCCCAGGACGTCTCGGCAATCGGTGAGCTAAGGAGCATGATAGCCGAACTCGCGGAGCGGCAAAACAGGCAACAAAGAGCGGCCGCAAAGGAGAGAGCAGCTTCCCAAGAGCTAGCACGTGGCCCCCGGACTTTCGGAGCAAGACGCCTCAATTTAACCCCGTGAGCAGATACACCGGGCAGGCAGAACCCCAACGAGCAGACTCCCGTTGGAACGAGGAGAGAACTGTCGGCACCCCCTCCTTTGAACCGAAAAGCGCTACTAGGCGGACCGCCGAACAGCCAATCTCAACGGTGACCAACGGTGAAAACGGAGAAGACCCCGCAAACGGAGCCGGTCAAGAAGACAGCGAGACCGACGACGAGGATAGAGACCTGACGGCCGACGAAGAAGAGCTTCGCTGGATAAGGGAGCAAGAGAAGGCGAAACGGGCAAACCGAGGGAACCGATCCGCTATCCGAAGAAGCGAGATGGACGAACTCCGCGCCCGGCTGGAGTTCACGGCAAGTCAAATGAAGGAAGTAAGGTCGCAGGTCCATAAAACGACCAGCTCCGCTCCCGAAATTGACAGAGTCTTGGAGGAGACACAAAGGATCCCTTTCACCTTGAAGATTACAAACGTCAGAGTCCCAGACCCCGGCAAGATTCGAATCCCTTTCTACGACAGGACAACGGATCCAAAAGCCTATATGACAGCCTTCAATATCGCAATGAATCAGACCAAGTTCAATCCCGAAGAAAAAAACGCTGGATTCTGCCTCCTTTTCGTAGAACACCTGAAGGGGGAGGCCCTGTCATGGTTCTCGCGGCTAGAGTGGGACTCAATCAACGACTTCGAACACTACTCGTTGTACATAAGGCAATCAACATCCGATGCGGATCTCTACTCGCTGTCGCAAGGACCGGAAGAAAGCCTTTGAGAATTCATCGAGAGGTTCAAGGTGATTGTGTCCAGGATCGACGGACATAGCGACGGTGCCGCAATAAACGCCTTGAAGAAATACTTACTGAAGCCTTCTAGCTTCCGAAAATAAATCACTGTAAACCAGCCGGTAACTATCCAAGACGCTCTCCACCGCGCTTCTAACTTCTTAATCTACGAGGAAGACATGAGGCCCCCGGCCGGAAAGTACCAATAAACAAAATTGGTCGCCAAAGGCTCGGCGCAGCCTTCAAACATTCCAAACGAGAGGAAGAGTAGACGAAGCGGGAGAGATGAGGAACCCAACGCGGTTGAAGCGCACAACTATCAGATAAACTCAGAGAGACCATCTGATGGGCGCAACAAAGGATCGTGGAACACGTGGACCCGCCTGGGATATGACGAAAACGCCTTCTGCACATTCCCTAAGGCCAAAGGCCACTCGACCGAAAACCGTAGGACAATCGGAAGAAGCCTCGCGGCGAAACTATTGGATGGAGAACTCGGAAACATGATAACGTTAGAGAGTCTCGGAACGGCCGAAGAAGATGCGGGTGCCACGGGCGGACGACCCAATCAGGAACGTCCCGAGAGGGCCGCCGTGGAAACACCCAAGCAGGGAAGGAGACCAAACGAGGACGACTCCGCCGCGAACCGAAGGAGGATTCATCTGATCATCGGAGGATCCCAGTATTGCCGAGATACGGTAGCTTCCATAAAGGCGTTCTTGAGAAAAGGAGACAAAGAATCCAACCCGCGAAATCCGATCATCGTGACCGACGACTGGATCGCCTTCCATGAAAAAGACGCCGAAGGCCTCGATTAGCCTCATGATGATCCACTAGTGGTAGAGCTAGACATCAACGACTATGATGTCTCCCGGGTTTTGATCGACACCAGAAGTTCGGTAGATGTCATCTTTCGGGAGACACTTCAAAGGATGAACGTGGATCTGTCGATGGTGAAACCAAACCCAAGATCGTTGACCGGTTTCTATGGCGAGGTCACAATGACAGACATGACAATCTAGCTTCCGGTTCACGCCGGTGGGATCACGAAGATCGTCAACTTCGCGGTGGCAATCCACCCAGCGATTTATAACGTAATAATGGGAACCCCGTTGATCAACTCGGTGCGAGCGATCCCGTCGACTTACCATCTCTGTCTAAAGTTCCCGACACCAAGAGAAATCAAGACTATCTGGGGAAATCAGAAGGAGGCCCGGATCTGTTTTCTAGCGGAACATAAGCTCCGTAATCCGACGATCCCGCAAAGACAGAACCCGAAACGCAAGAAGGAAAGTGAAAGCACCGAGTCAACAAAAAAGGTGAGCAAGACCAACCAGTTCAAGAGAACAGCAGCCTCGCCTGCAAAAGACCAAGTTGATCAAGAAAACACAACGGCTATCAAAGAAACGACGCTTAAGAGCGCGGAAGCCGCAACAAACGATTCCGTGGCCGAAATCTAGCCCTCTTTCACAAAAAAAAGGATGGGAACTAGGGGTGACTTGATCCCTTTTCACGAAGGGTACGTAGGCAGCTCGCTTAAAAAACGAGTTCAGTTGTCCCCCTTCATAAAAAAGGGGGGGGGGAGTGGGTCCGTATATACATACTCCCAAATTTTCGGAAAAAAGTTCGATAGGATGAACATTGAGACTTAGAATCTCATAACACATCAGAAACTCGGAAAATTTCGCAAAAAATACCGATCCGGACGAAAATCGGGACTGAGCATCTCGTAACCCATCCGGAGAAACAAACAGTCCAGAAAGATCCGAGGAGACGAACATTGAGACTTAGAATCTCATAACACATCAGAAACTAGGAAAATTTCCCAAAAAATACCGATCCGGACGAAAATCGGGACTTAGCATCTCATAACCCATCCGGAGAAACAAACAGTCCAGAAAGATCCGAGAAGACGAACTTTGAGACTTAGCATCTCATACCACATCAGAAACTTGGAAAAATTCCCGAAAATACCATCCGGACGAAAATCGGGACTTAGCATCTCGTAACCCATCCGGAGAAACAAACAGTCCAGAAAAATCCGAGGAGACGAACATTGAGACTTAGCATCTCATAACACCGGATGCTAAGTCCAGAGCTCGAACGATCCTCAGAGAAACGAACCCAGATAAACATCGGGGCTTAGCATCTCGCAAATTCACCCGGAACTACCCATCAACTAAGATACTGAAGAAATCTCTCAAGTACTCAAGTCTTCCAAAACAAACACGTCCGTTTCTGGCCACAACTAGACTCTTACTTCTCAACCATGGTTCTTTCAACATCCCGCAGCAGATAAGAGTAGCGCGCTATACAAATTTCTGGACTAACATCCGAAAGGCGTAACTGATATTACGTGTTTTTAACGTATTTTGATTCGTTTTTAGTATTCGGTTTGAGTTTTGATTTGCATATTTCGTTAGTTTTTCGAGTCTTTTCTTTTGTTTTGAGTCTTTTACAGATTTTATGGAGTTCCGAAGGAGTTTGGCGTTTACGGACATGTTCGAGTCAAGTTAAGACGGAAAAACGAGAAAAGGACCAAACACAAGAGAGCTAAGCAAAGGAACGACCGTTCCTTTCCATGGAACGACCATGGAGAACGATCGTTCCCTCCAAGGAACGGTCGTTCCCTCACTCACCAACCCTGCCGACAACAATAGGAGATCGACCGTTCTCTCCCATGCAGGTCGTTCCCAATCTCACCAACTCGGCCGACAAAATACCACGGAACGACCGTTCTACACAGCCGAACGATCGTTCCCCTCTCACGCATCTCACCTACTTCGATCGGCCAAGGGGAACGATCGTTCTCCACCTAGAACGACCGTTCCCCGCTTCACCTACTCCCCTTCACCTTGGCCTATATAATGGACTCACAACATCACTCTCAAAACACACCTTCTTTTTCCTCCTCTCTTCTCTAGCTTCAAAGCATAGCTTCTTCTTTAGTTTTAAGTTTTATGTTTATGCTTTTATCTAGTTCTTGTTAAGTTTCTTTTAAGCTTTAATCTTATGCTTTTAATCTTATGCTTTACTTTCAGTTCTTATCTTTATGCTTAATTAAGTTTTACTTTCAGTCTTTATATTTATGCTTTACTTTTAGTCTTTATATTTATGCTTTACTTTCAGTCTTTATGTTTATGCTTTAATTAAGTTCTTATAAGTTTATATTCATCTTTCATTATCTATTCAAGCTTTTATGATGAACTTTATAATCTCTTTGTTTTCTTCTTTAATCATGTCTGAGTAGACCTCTTAGTTAGGTTAAGGTTTGTCAAAGGAATTCATGAGCTTTAGGGTTAAACACAAATAGGCTATTCAAATCAATATCTTCACCCTTGTTGTTCTTAATGCTTAGATCGAATTGATCACTTGATCTTATGAAATTTGGTTTAACTTAGACAGCGAGAGTTGCTAAGTTGCTAGAAAGAACATTGGTGAGCAATTTAACCATTACCTGCGAGAGTAGATGTATTGAGAATTCTGAACATATTAAACCTATCCTTAATGCTTGTCTACGATTTCTAGTACCAGCGAGAGTTAGGATTTCTAAGTTGATAGACAAAGATATTGGTACCACGAGAGTGGATTGATATTATCTTAGTGTTTAAGTTCTAGATTTATGCTTAATCATTGCCTGAATAGTTGTTTAATCCGTTGCTCTGAATCTCCTGCGATATTCCTTGACCTAACGCTTGTTTAATATTATCTTACAACCGATTTCGCTTTCATTACTTACTATTTACAAAAACCAAAAACATATTGAATTGTCTTAGCTTTTGATTTAGCTCAATATATCAAAGTGTGAAAACTGGTCTTCGTGGGATCGACCCCTAAATACTACTTCGTATGCTGTGCACTTGCAGTAGGAAATAAGGGTTTAAAACTCGTGTATCAAGTTTTTGGCGCCGTTGCCGGGGACCAAATTTTTCGCCTTTGGTTTACGGCTGAATTATCAGACTAAGAACTTTACTAAACTCGTTTTCTTTTCTTCTTTGTTTTTGTGTTTCAGGTGCATGTCACCAAGGAGCACAAGAAGCAGAAACAACGAGGATCTTGTTAGCTTATCAAACGAAGAGTTAGCAAGAGCAGAACGAGGGAACAGGCAGAGACGTAACACACCTGTTCCGGAACCAGAAACGACTGACACTGCCAACTCAGATATGGGCGGACAAGCAGACATCGCAGCTCAGCTACTACAACTTCAGACAGCCATGGAGCAGCTTCGCATGCAACAGGAGAGGCAACTCATTGCACAACCTGCCTTCGGAGACAAAGATGCGGCTCACACATACTATCAGGATCGATCTGCGATCGTTACCCCGACCATCCAAAGGCAAGATTACGAAATCAAACCTCAAATGATCGGCCTCGTGAAGCAACACCTGTTCCACGGTCTGCCTGCTGAGATTCCGATGGATCACATCGAGAACTTTGAAGAGATCTGTAGCACAACCGGCTCCAATGGTGTGCATCCAGATTTCCTGAAGTGCAAGCTTTTCCCTTTCTCTCTTACGGGAAAAGCATCACGGTGGTTAAAATCTTTACCACCAGGCTCTCTACCGACTTGGGCTAGTGCACGAGCAGCCTTCTTGGATAAGTTCTACACGAAATCCAAGACCGCAGCCTTGAGGAACAAGATCTCCTCATTCGAGCAACAGTCCGGCGAGTCCTTTAATGAAGCATGGGAGCGGTTTAAGGAGTACAAGCGCGAGTGCCCTCACCATGGGTTTAGCGATGAGCAGCTGCTCAGCACCTTCTATGACGGAGTAGATTGGGACTACAGAAATGCCCTGAATGCAGCTAGTAACGGTGACTTCTACACTAAGTCAAAGGAAGGAGCCCTGGACCTGATCGAGAACCTAGCCGCAAGTTCCAGCAACAAAAGCCCGGAGTACGACAGGAAGAAGGTCAACAGTGTGGACTCCAAGAAGATTGATGAGCTCGCGGCCATGGTTAACCTTTTGCTAAAAAAGAACCAGAAGTCAGTCCACTTTGTGGACGAGAATGGGGAAGCACCTATCGCTCAAGCCTATGAGGAAGAAACCGGGAATGATCAGATGGAGGTGAATTATATGACGGGACAAAATTTCGGGCAGAACCGCGGTTTCAACAACCAAGGCTTCAACACTTATCCGAACCTGTCCTATAGGAGCACCAATGTGGAGAATCCGCAGGATCAAGTCTATCCTAAGCAAGGAGGAAATCAACCGCAGATGGGTTTTCAGAAGAACCACTCCAACAACTACTCCAACAACTACCAGAACCGGCCATTCGTTCCAAATCAGAACCGTTTCCAAGGAGGGAATCAGCCAAGGCAGACTTTCACAAACTCGCAGCCTTCATCTTCAGCAACCGGCTCCCAAGACGAGCTGAAGAACATGATGCAGCAGATGATGGCGAGTCAACAAAAGGCGGCAGCAGAGATCAACTCCAAAGTTGACACTACGTATGGTGATCTTAGTGGGAAGTATGAGGCTGTATGTACCCACATGAAGCAACTGGATGTTCAGATTGCACAAACCGCCGAGTCTATAAAAAGAACACCAGGAACTCTGCCTGGAAAAGCTGAAGCACCTAGGAAGGAGTTTGTCAACGCCATCGAGCTAAGGAGCGGAAAAACATTGAATTCGGAAACAACTTCCGGATCGGCAAAAGGGAAAGAAGTGACAACCGAGCACACTGGTCCGTCAACCGAGCACATGCCCACCCAAGAAACTCCAACAACTTCGGCCAACAATCCAGAAGCAAGGGTATACAAACCCAAGGTCCCATACCCTGTACCACCCAAGAAGTCTCGCAAGGACTTAGAGGATGCTAAATGCAGAGAGATGCTCAGAGACCTAACCATGAAGCTGCCCCTCACGGATGCCGTTCAGATGATACCTGCTCTCAAACGGTATATGAAAACCCTAGTCTCCGGAAAAGTAGCTGAGGAGGAAAATATGATGGTAGTCTCCAAAGAGTGCAGTGCTGTTCTGCAGAACAAGGTCCTTAAGAAGAGAAGCGATCCTGGGAGATTCGTTTTATCAGTCAAGATCGGCCAGATGACGTTTGCATACTCTCTGTGCGATCTCGGTTCCAGTGTCAACCTTATGCCATACTCTGTGGCAAAAAGGTTAGGGTTCACAAATTTCAAACCCACGCGCATCTCATTGGTCTTCGCAGACAGATCAACAAAGCTTCCGGTGGGTATGTTAGAAGATCTTCATGTGCGAATTGGAGACACACTCATCCCAGCTGATTTCGTGGTTCTAGAGCTTGAAGAAGAACCGAAAGACCCTCTGATTCTTGGCCGGCCATTCTTATGCACAGCTGGTGCAATAATCGATGTACAGAATGGAGTGATTAACCTCCATCTAGGCGACATGGTGATGTCATTCGAGATGGACAAATTGTTGAAGAAACCGATGATGGATGGACAGACCTTCACTGTGGAAGGCTTGGATGATGTATATGATGAGGCAGCTGAAGAGCTTCTGTGCCCGGATCCTCTTGAAACCGCTCTAACTCTAGCTGAAAGAGAGCATGGTTTCCTGAGCGAGGATGCCGACAGCTTTGGCAAGATGCTAGACTCCAGCCAAAGAATGGAGCAGATGGTGGCATACACGAGCCTAGAAGATGAGGAGAACTCGGCAGAAATAGACGGAGCACCCGCTCAAATCCCGCGAGCACCTGCTCCGCCACTTGACCCGATAGACAACCCTTGGAGTGAATTGAAAGCACCCAAACTGGAGCTCAAAACTCTCCCAGCCGGGCTCAGGTACGCATTCCTTGGAACGAACTCTACTTACCCGGTGATTGTGAATGCTGATTTGAATAATGTGGAAGTGGCTTTACTTTTATGCGAGCTTAGGAAGTATAGAAAGGCTATAGGGTATTCACTTGATGATATCACTGGCATCTCCCCTGATCTTTGCATGCATAGGATACATCTAGAAAATGAATCAAGGAGTTCTATATAACATCAGAGAAGATTAAATCCGAATTTGAAAGATGTTGTTAAAAAGGAGATAATGAAACTTCTAGAAGCCGGTGTAATTTATGCTATATCTGATAGTACTTGGGTTAGTCCAGTTCATGTAGTTCCTAAGAAAGGTGGAATCACTGTAATAAAAAATGATAGGAATGAACTGATACCGACTAGGACCATAACCGGCCATAGAATGTGCATAGATTATCGTAAACTAAATGCTGCAACTCGCAAGGATCACTTTCCTTTGCCCTTTATTGATCAGATGCTTGAAAGACTTGCTAACCGTCCATACTACTGTTTTTTAGATGGTTACTCAGGTTTCTTTCAGGTCCCCATCCATCCAGACGACCAGGAGAAGACAACATTCACATGTCCTTATGGCACATTCGCTTACCGGCGCATGCCATTCGGATTATGCAATGCTCCGGCAACCTTCTAGCAATGCGTGATGTCCATTTTTTCCGACTTGATCGAAGATATAATGGAGGTGTTCATGGATGACTTCTCGGTGTATGGAGACTCTTTCTCTCACTGTTTATCTAATCTATGCAGGGTACTTCAGCGATGCGAGGAAAAACACCTAGTTCTAAATTGGGAGAAGTGTCACTTCATGGTCAGGAATGGGATTGTACTTGGGCATCGCATATCAGAAGATGGCATCGAGGTGGATAAAGCTAAGATCGAAGTTATGATGAACCTGCAACCACCTACTTCTGTCAAGGGGATCTGCAGTTTTCTGGGGCATGCAGGCTTCTATCGCAGGTTGATCAAGGATTTTTCAAAGATAGCCAGACCCCTAACGAGGCTGTTGTGCAAGGAGGTGCAGTTTGAATTTGATAGCAACTGTCTTGATGCTTTTCATACGATCAAGGGAGCATTGGTCAGCGCACCCATTGTGCAGCCACCAGATTGGAGCCTACCTTTCGAGGTTATGACGGATGCTAGCGACTATGCTGTTGGTGCAGTTCTCGGCCAGAGGAAAGACAAGAAGCTCCACGTTATCTACTACGCCAGTCGCACATTGGATGATGCTCATTGCAAGTATGCTACGACAGAAAAGGAGCTTCTGGCCGTCGTCTTCGCCTTTGAGAAGTTTCGGTCCTATCTCGTTGGATCAAAAGTTATAGTCCATACTGATCATGCAGCACTGAAGTATCTGCTGACCAAGAAAGACGCTAAGCCGCGGCTACTTAGGTGAATTCTCCTACTTCAAGAATTCGACCTGGAAATCAAGGACAAGAAGGGAATAGATAATAGAGCTGCCGACCATTTATCTAGGATGAGGATTGATGAAGAACTCCCACTCAATGACAGCCTCCCTGAAGAACAGGTTTACTCGATCGGAGTATTCCAAATCGAGGAAGCATGTGCTCCCAACCAGCGAGCACCTGCTCAGTCCGAATTCTGCAACCAAACCGAAAGCAGCCAACATCCTCGGGTTCCTTGGTTTGGAGAGATTGCAAATTACCTAGCTGCTGATCTAGAACCTCACGGTTTTGTGGGCAACAGAGGAAGAAATTCCTAAAGGATATTCGACATTACTTCTGGGATGAGCCGTACCTGTACAAACATTGCCCAGATGGAGTATTCAGACGTTGGCATGGCTGAGGAGGAGATACCGGAGATTCTGTTTCACTGTCATGGCTCTTCCTATGCCGGACACTTCGCTACTTTCAAGACAGTCTCCAAGGTTCTGCAAGCTGGGTATTGGTGGCAACAATGTTTAAAGATGCTCAGCGCTTTATCTCCAGATGTGATTCATGCCAGCGACAGGGCAACATCAGCAAGCGCAATGAGATGCCACAGAACTTCATTCTCGAAGTGGAGGTCTTTGATGTATGGGGGATTGATTTTATGGGACCATTCCCATCTTCTTTCGGGAATGAGTACATACTCGTGGCTGTTGACTATGTGTCTAAATGGGTTGAGGCATTGGCGAGTCCCACGAACGATGCAAAGGTGGTGATCAAGATGTTCAAAACTATCATTTTCCCGAGGTTTGGTGTTCCGCGCGTTGTCATCAGCGATGGAGGCTCTCACTTCATCAACAAGATTTTCGAGAATCTATTGCGCAAGAACGGTGTAAAGCACAAGGTCGCAATGCCTTACCATCCGCAAACAAGTGGGCAAGTTGAGATATCTAACCGGGAAATCAAGAGCATCCTTCAGAAGACTGTAAGCACAACTCGGAAGGACTGGGCTTCCAAGCTAGACGACGCTCTATGGGCTTATAGGACCGCCTACAAAACGCCTCTCGGGACCACTCCTTTCCACCTTGTCTACGGTAAAGCATGTCACCCCGTTGAGCTCGAATTCAAGGCCGCATGGGCTGTCAAGCTGCTCAACTACGACTAAGCCGGCTTCCGAACGACGCATGATGCAGCTACACGGCTTCAGGAGATTAGGCATCTCGCCTACGAAAACTCCAAAATCTACAAGGAGAGAACCAAAGCATACCACGACAAGCGCATCCTGGCTCGTAACTTCGCCCCAAACGACCAGGTTTTACTCTTCAACTCTCGGCTGAAGCTGTTTCCCGGGAAGTTGCGATCGAGATGGTCTGGACCTTTCACCATAAAGGAAGTGCGGCCATATGGAGCGGTGGTCTTGTTCAACACCAAAGGAGAAGAGTTCGTGGTCAATGGACAGCGATTGAAACCATATCTTGCCGACACACAACTCGGAGATGGGGAAGAAACTCCCTTGACCGAGCCTCCTCAAGCATAATCAAATCTCCACGTCAAGCTTAGAGACGTAAAACAAGCGCTTTCGTGGAAGGCAACCCACCAGGTAACATGTAAAATAACGTGAAGTTTTTTCTTATTCTATTTACGTTTCTTGTTTTGTTTTAGATTGTTTTTGCAGGTTTTTATTAAGTGTTGAGCGGATGACGGATAGAGAGCAGCACCGATAGCTCCACCAGCGACCACTGAACTGTGGTTATTTCTATCACCCTTGTTATATCCATTTTTATTTTTTGCTACTTTTATTTTATTTTACAGGTTTCTCTTTCAGTTTTGTTTCAACCGGGACGGTTAAAAACAAGTCTGGGGGAGGGATTTATTTGTGTACTAACATTGTGTTTTATTGATGTTTACTTCTTATATTTTATTTTGGTGTGTTTAGATTTTCAAAAAAAAAAAAAAAAAAAAATTTATATATATATTTATCGAGTCAAAACAGTGTGTGATTTTGTTAAACTTTTTGGAATTGCAACATGTTCGATGTCATTGCCTTAGGACTGCTTAGCATTGTTTGAGGATAGTTTGGAAACGCAGAAAAATCCATAACTTGATCATTTAGTGAATTTCTCAAATCATCTGAACTTAATCGAATTATCGGAACTTAATATGGACTTAATTTATCTCACTTAGAGGGTTGATAATCATGTATTGGATTTTACATTTGGAGTTTTCTTTGCATCAATTTTTACCAATCTTTGCAAACTCCAAATGGCTAGACTTATCCTTAGTCTAGTACCACACCCTTACCATTTCCATGTTGAAACTCACTTTTCTTCGTTTACTGTCATTGCATTCATGTGCAAAAACTATGGAGTATACGGACCGACACAACTTTTCTTTAGGATTGTGTCTAGATAGGTGGTCTCTTTCTGATTAAACTCATGGGATGTGTCTAGAAATGTGATCTCTCTCTTTGAACATATTCATTGAAAATTTTCGTTTCAAAAGAGGGTGAACTTTTAAAAAGGGTAGAAGGTTTTATTCACATTCAAGAAATAAGCTTACATTGTTGATGTTCTTTTGATGCAGATCTTAGAGACTAACCGGTTCCATTCTCCGATATATAAAAAAAGAAAAAAAAAAAAAAGAGAAAGAAAAAGAAATAAAAAAGAAGAATAAAAATTATTTGCATTACAGAAAAGAAAACGGAAGCAACCGAAGTCTAGGTAATATCGTTAAATTCCATAAAATGTTAAAAGAAATTAATCATGTTCTTGATTTGTGACTTGTTAAAAAAGGGTAGAAGGATTAGAGTTAAGGAGAGTTGTGTACCTTCTAATTGGTCTGTGTCTCACGGTGATTTTGCATAATGATTTGCATCCGTTTATACTGCTAAAAGAAACCAAAATACTTGAGCCACCAAATACCAACCTTGATACCTAGACCATAACGTGTTAGATATTCCCTTTGTGAGAGTACACGCATTTGATAATGAATGTTAAATATTAAGTTCTGCTTGATCATGAGATTTCATTTATTTACTACGGTTATGGAGAAGTACAATGAAGTACGGTTTGATCTGAACTTTGCGAATGCGGTTTACGGGCAATTGACTTAGAGTATGGTCCTATAAGTTTTAAAAGTTTCACACGTTTTTCTAACCTCTCCTCTTTGTAAAATATCTGGTTTTGCTTGGGGACAAGCAAAGGTTTTAGTTGGGGGAGTTGATATTACGTGTTTTTAACGTATTTTGATTCGTTTTTAGTATTCGGTTTGAGTTTTGATTTGCATCTTTCGTTAGTTTTCGAGTCTTTTCTTTTGTTTTGAGTCTTTTACAGATTTTATGGAGTTCTGAAGGAGTTTGGCGTTTACGGACATGTTCGAGTCAAGTTAAGACGGAAAAACGAGAAAAGGACCAAACACAAGATAGCTAAGCAAAGGAACGACCGTTCCTTTCCATGGAACGACCATGGAGAACGATCGTTCCCTCCAAGGAACGGTAGTTCCCTCACTCACCAACCCTGCCGACAACAATAGGAGATCGACCGTTCTCTCCCATGCAGGTCGTTCCCAACCTCACCAACTCTGCCGACAAAATACCACGGAACGACCGTTCTACACAGCCGAACGATCGTTCCCCTCTCACGCATCTCACCTACTTCGATCGACCAAGGGGAACGATCGTTCTCCACCTAGAACGACCGTTCCCCGCTTCACCTACTCCCCTTCACCTTGGCCTATATAATGGACTCACAACATCACTCTCAAAACACACCTTCTTCTTCCTCCTCTCTTCTCTAGCTTCAAAGCATAGCTTCTTCTTTAGTTTTAAGTTTTATGTTTATGCTTTTATCTAGTTCTTGTTAAGTTTCTTTTAAGCTTTAATCTTATGCTTTTAATCTTATGCTTTACTTTCAGTTCTTATCTTTATGCTTAATTAAGTTTTACTTTCAGTCTTTATATTTATGCTTTACTTTTAGTCTTTATATTTATGCTTTACTTTCAGTCTTTATGTTTATGCTTTAATTAAGTTCTTATAAGTTTATATTCAGCTTTCATTATCTATTCAAGCTTTTATGATGAACTTTATAATCTCTTTGTTTTCTTCTTTAATCATGTCTGAGTAGACCTCTTAGTTAGGTTAAGGTTTGTCAAAGGAATTCATGAGCTTTAGGGTTAAACACAAATAGGCTATTCAAATCAATATCTTCACCCTTGTTGTTCTTAATGCTTAGATCGAATTGATCACTTGATCTTATGAAATTTGGTTTAACTTAGACAGCGAGAGTTGCTAAGTTGCTAGAAAGAACATTGGTGAGCAATTTAACCATTACCTGCGAGAGTAGATGTATTGAGAATTGTGAACATATTAAACCTATCCTTAATGCTTGTCTACGATTTCTAGTACCAGGGAGAGTTAGGATTTCTAAGTTGATAGACAAAGATATTGGTACCACGAGAGTGGATTGATATTATCTTAGTGTTTAAGTTCTAGATTTATGCTTAATCATTGCCTGAATAGTTGTTTAATCCGTTGCTCTGAATCTCCTGCGATATTCCTTGACCTAACGCTTGTTTAATATTATCTTACAACCGATTTCGCTTTCATTACTTACTATTTAGAAAAACCAAAAACATATTGAATTGTCTTAGCTTTTGATTTAGCTCAATATATCAAAGTGTGAAAACTGGTCTTCGTGGGATCGGCCCCTAAATACTACTTCGTATGCTGTGCACTTGCAGTAGGAAATAAGGGTTTAAAACTCGTGTATCAGTAACCTGATCGGGAATGCGGGAAGCATCAAGACGATGTTCTGATTAGTTTATCATCAATAACACTTAGCATAGGCAAATAGTGTGAGGTGTAAACCGCGAAGTAAACTCGTCAAACCCATTAAAACGCCTGACATGGAAAGCTGGTCTAAGACATCTCGAGAACGCGGTATTAAACCGACTCTGATGCGAGATCTTAAAAGCGTTCCGGCGAAAGAGGGAGTCAAGCGAACTCAGTCCCCCGTGACACCAAAAACAAGCATCAAACCCGGGAGGTATTCGCAATACAAGAACTCCGGCCAGAAAGCTGGGAGTGCCCGGAAATACATCTCCAACACAGCATACAAAGCACAAGTCAAAAGAACAAGTCAAACATTGCCAAAAGGGTTAAAAGACGATCCACGGAAGGAAAGTCGAATAACCAAGTAGGAACAAAAGTTGATCAAGGGTCCAGCGAAGTCGAGAATAGATCTGGTGATCCCAATGAAAACTTAAACCCATATAGTATCCGCAACGATACACTGGTTCCTCAAGTTCAGAATGCCCAAGAAAGCGTCTACAACGTACCATACAAAGTCAAGCATACCAGATAAGAGGTCCGAATGATCCAGCAAAGACAAGCAAGGATTCGGCAACCTCAACAAAAATCCAGATAGTATCCGAAACGATATGCTGGTTTTGCAACGCAAGCCCGAAACCGAAGGATAAAGAACGGTTCAATAATCCCGACAAAAACTAAAATCCGAATAGTATCTAAAATGATACACCAGTTTCTAAGCTCAAACCAAAGCAATCAACGTCGAAGCAGAAGATAACCGAAAGATGAAAGGAAAAATCAAACGATCAAGTAGGCTCGACAAACGAAACAAATACACCAAATGGCTCGAACGGCCCGAATACAGCAAACATAAAAACACAAGTACAATAAGCAAAGACCTAATCATACTCATTAACAAGAGTGGTGCTGGCCTCATCCAAGTCCAGGACCTCTGTATCACCACCCAGAGACTGATATGGCAAAACGGGGGAGTAGGCCAGAAAACCGTCGAAATCCGAAACAGCTCGGTCGAAGGAGCCTACCCAACCTCTAAGCTCCGTCAATGATGTCTCCAGCTTGGCCTCCTCTTCTTCAACCTTGCTCTTCCCAGATTTGATATCACGAACCATCGCTAGTAATGAGCCAACCTTGGTCAGAGCCTCCTCACCAAACTTGGCCTGACGCACCGGTGCAAGAGCAGCCTTCGCGCTCTCAACACGGAGGCGCTACTTTT
The DNA here is from genome assembly GCA_010577795.1 of Isatis tinctoria. Classification (NCBI taxonomy): domain Eukaryota; kingdom Viridiplantae; phylum Streptophyta; class Magnoliopsida; order Brassicales; family Brassicaceae; genus Isatis; species Isatis tinctoria. The sequence goes on from CM021250.1 coordinate 21,237,908, forward strand.
CCTCCATATCCCATTGACAGAACTTCACCGCCTTCTTCATCAGCCTCTCGGCCTCCGAAAGCTCATCCTTGAGTGTCTGCACCTCCGCAGCATGAGCTGACTCGAGCTTCTGAGTTTTCCTTTCCGCTTTATTAAGCCTGATTTCCAGTTTCCTTATCTTTTTATCCTTCTTTCGAGACTCCTTCGCTATGGCCTCCAGAGCGACCCGAGTCGCCTATGCCCGAGTGAAGACCTGAACCAAAAGAAGACGAATGTCTGATAAGCAAAATCGAGAGAAGTGCAAACTCATATCCAAAGCATAGAAACAAGAAGACACCATCATAAGGCCGGAAGACAAATCCCCATACGCCGCTGAGGGATCAAACGGATGATCGGTGGCCAGGGCAGACTCGCCAATATGATCCACAAGCCTCGCAGATTCAACCAGGTCTCCTCCTACCGCTTTACGGATATTAAACGTCAGGCCGGGCTCGGAGACCTTGGCTTTTCGGGAAGCCTTGGTCTTCTTTTGGCGATCAGACCCACTAGCAACTCCTTTGCCCTTGTCGGCCGCAGCAGCACGGTCAGACTCATCTCTTTCAGACGTGGCAAAGTTATCATCTACATCGGGCAAAGCATTACGGTGTCCAAAAGATGCTTGAGACTTGGACACCCGCTGAGGCCTAACGCCACTGTCCCCAACACGCTGCGTAGGAGCCCCGACGCCACGAGCACCGCTAACCTGCGAGGAAGCACCACCTACGCTACCTGGAGGAGAGTTGGGTGCCTTCCGTAAAGCTCCTCCAGGACCGGGCACCCATTTTGTCGCGGCTACCGCTCCAACCGCCCTTCATGGCAAACCCTTCGAGCCTGGCGTCCTCCGCCAAACCTCCTTGCGGCCAGGCGCCCCTTGAGGGACATCGACAAAGCAAGATGCCTTTTCTTGAGCAATATCAAGGCCAGGCGCCAACTGTGGCACATCTTCGGGACCAGGTGCCACTTGCGGAATGTGGCCTTCACTATCCGCAAGTAGATCTTCCACAAATCTCGCACCTCGTTTTGGACAGTAATTGAAATCGATAGTACAGTCCAGCATCGCGTCTAGGTTAAACTCGAGAGGAGTTCGTGATTGCCCAGCCATATCAAACAAAGAAGAACAATACTTAGAAATTTTTTTCAAAAGAGAATTTGGAGAAAGAAGTGAAGTTGTGAAGAATGATGGAGAAGCCACCCCATGATATAGCAAACACGACACGAACTCCCACGCAGATGCGATGGGACAACACTTATCTCTGACAAGACATTAAAAAACAGAACGGACGAACGGAAAAACCAGTTGCCTTCCCGTTCCATCAATCCCGACAAACTCTCAGCTCGAAACTTATTGCTTCGGACTACGAAAGCAAAGAGCTGGGGGCTAACTGTTGGGGTCAAATCCCCTCCTCGGAGATTGATAGAACGAGAACTCAAGATCAAGAACAACCGGCTAGACTTGTCCTGAACCAAGTTCCAGCTGACCAGCATCTCTTCACCAAACCTTGGCGGCTAGACTTGTCCCGAACCCAGTTCCAGCCGACCAGCATCTTTGCATCAAGACATGGCTGCTGAACTTATCCCGAGCATCATACTTCAGCCGCCCACCATCCTCTCATCAGTGCATGGCGGCTGAACTTGTCCCGAGCATCACGCTTCAGCCGCCCGTCATCTTCTCAATCAGTGCACGATGGCTGAACTTGTCTTGAGCATCATGCTTCAGCCGCCCACCATCCTCTCATCAGTGCATGGCGGCAGAACTTATCCCGAGCATCATGCTTCAACCGCCCAGCATCTTTGCATCAAGACATGGCGGCTAAACTTATCCCGAGCATCACGCTTCAGCCGCCCATCATCCTTCAGTCAGTACACGGCGGCTGGACTTATCCCGAGCCAGTCCAGCCACCCATCATCCTTCCTTCGAGCATAATCCCTCAATCCGATCAATCCAAGGCAAGGCGCCTGCACGTTCTGATCCCGAGTTTTGGCCAGCCGCACACGAGCATTGGCCAGACGCCCGTGGACTTTGGCCAGCCGCCCATGGACCTTGGCCAGCCACCCATGAGCATAAGGCAGAGAATGGGCGGCTGGACATCAACACGAAGCGGGCGGCTGAAGGTTCGAGGAGAAAAACGGGCGGCTCGGTCTCATATTCTCTGCAATGGCTTAATGTAGAGGGGAGATGAAGGTGAGCAATTAGGTCATAGTTCCCATCACCATTGGAAGGTACCAAGATGAGATTCTTTGTGATGTTCTTCTTATTGTGAGAGCCAAAACTTACACTGTCAAAACTTATATTTTGTGGGGGCTCGAAAATTCTATTTTAAAGAACTAAAGGACCGAAAATGTAAAAAGAGAGATTTTATTGATGATTTTGGAAAGTACAAGAATAAATAGCAAAAGCTGAAAAGTCTTATATTGCTAAACTCCTAATACTAGGATTTGGGATGCCTTTAACCCTTACATGAGCGTACATATATATACTGACGATCCTAGGGTGCCGAGACTTCATATTTTCGATGTGGGACTTAGTGATTTCTTCCCAGTCGCCGACTTAACCTTTTTGGCCCGAAGCCCGGCCCGAAAATCTTCTATGATCCACCTGCACGTTCTGATCCAAATCTGGCCCGACTTTTATGACTGACGAATAGTAATTCGATGAATAGTAACCCGGATCTCGGTTTAGACTTAATTTGATTTTGCGGTTAACTTTGCCTCAAGATGAACAATGTTTTTTAATGGCTTTTCCCGAGTGAATAGTATTCCGAACGTCTTACGACTCTTGAGATTTGAGCCACCCGTTCTTTATTTGAACTTCCAGCCGCCGGTTTGGGTATCGATGGCCAACCGCCGATTCCTTCGGTTCGTGTGTTCGGGCGTCTGGTCCATGGACGGCTGAACGTTGGGCAATATTCATGGGCGTACTGGAGTCAGAACATGCAAATGCCTAATCTTCGAGTCGATCCAGGCTTGGAGTTATGCTCGATGGTCGGTCGACTGGACAATGTCTGGATAACGAGTCTTGACTAAGAAATGATCGTAGGCGGCTGGCCTTATCCCAGCCACCGGGTATTGCTCGGTTGATCACCGGCGGCTGGCCTTATCCCAGCCGCCGGGTCATGCTCGGTTGATCAGCGGCGGCTAGCCTTATCCCAGCCGCCGGGTCATGCTCGGTTGATCACCGACGGCTGGCCTTATCCTAGCCGCCGGGTCATGCTCCGTTGATCACCGGCGGCTGCCCTAATCCCAGCCGCCGGGTAATGCTCGGCTGATCACCGGCGGCTGGCCTTATCCCAGCCGCCGAGTAATGCTCGGCTGATCACCGGCGGCTGGCCTTAACCCAGCCGCCGGATCGTGCTAGGCGGATCATGTTCGAACAAGCCACGGGCGGCTGGCATTGTCCAAACCGTCGGGCCATACTTGGGCGGGTCCTTGCCAACCGCCGGGCTATCCTCAGCTTGGTCTCGGGCGACTGGCCTTAGTCCGTGCTTGGGATTACTTCCATTTGACTTTGATCTTTAAATCTTGTTTCGTCAATCTCCGAGGAGGGGATTTTGACCCCAACAGTTAGCCCCCCAGGTCTTTGTTTCCGTAGTCTGGAACGATGAGCTTTAAGCCGAGCTTTTATCGGGATTGACCGAAACGGGAAAATTTCCTTTTTTCTCCTTTTTTTCTTTTTTTTTCTTTTTTTTTAAAAAAAAGAGAAATTTCCTTTTCGCGTGAAGGACTTGTGGGTGGTTGGCTCGGAATTGGAAAGATCTAATTCCTATTCGAACTAGGATTCGAACCGTCTGACTATATATGTGCGCCTTCTTTCTTCTTTTTCCTTAGGAATTCCTTCCAAAGCCGAGTGCCCCTTCCTCCCCTTGAATCTAATATCATGGTTTGGCTGTCTTTTCGCGAGAGGAGGCACATGAAGAAGAACGGAGAGAAACTTGGAAAAGATTCCAAGAATAAGTCGGCGGTTGGCCCTTCGGGATCGGGATTGGCGGACGGTAGTCAAGCCATCCCTCCGCCCGAGTGGCCCGCGGATAAGTTAGCAGTATCCATCGTTGTTGTTACTCCTTTAAAGAAGGAGGCTATTCTAGCACGAAGTATCGCGAGGCGTTCGCCCAAGGCTAAAGCGGCGGCCGGCAGAGTCGTCTGTGGCTGGAGCGGTGAAGACGACCTGTTGCGCCACAACCAGGCGGATTGCCTTGCCGACCCCGGAGCGGGAAACTCTCCCTCCGAGACTCGGTGTGTGGGTCCTTCGCTAGGATTTCCTTTTCCTGAGGCTGTTTGTAGAAATCGCCGCCAGTCTGCTAGGAGTTTTTCGGGGATTACGGATGCTAGTTTCAAATTTCCTTCTTGTGACAGTCTGGACGAGCCTGAGAAGTACGAGGACATGGCCTTTAACGGGATGAAGGTTTATCTGTTGCTCGCTCTCTTTCTTTTTTTCTTTTTTTTTTTTGCTGACTCTTTTTTCCTTTTTTATAGTTCATGTCTTCCGTGTCTGATAGGGATACAAAGTTCTTGAGTTACTTCCGGAAAACGCTTTGCTCTAAGTTAGGTACTAAGTTGTTGTTTTCAATTACTTTTCACCCACAAACTGATGGACAAACAGAGGTATTCAATAGGACTTTGTCAACTTTGCTAAGAGCTGTGATTAAAAAGAACCTGAAAACTTGGGAAGAATGCTTACCACATGTTGAGTTTGCATACAATCATTATGTTCATTCAGCTACTAAGTATTCCCCATTTGAGATTGGGTATGGTTACAATCCTTTGTCACCTTTGGATCTAATCTCGTTGCCTTTGAGTGAAAGAACTAGCCTTGATGGGGAAAAGAAAGCTAAACTTGTCAAACAGATCCATGAGAAGGAAAAAACCAACATTGAGAAAATGACAAAGTATTATGCTAAGCAAGCCAACAAGGGTCGGTGTGAACTTGTCTTTGATGTTGGAGATCAAGTTTGGTTTATGTAACGACCCGAATCCGAGGCCCATCAAAGCCCAATTTTATTAGATCAAAACCCTCGGTCTTCTCGTATATTTATAGCCTCCTTCTTCTCCTTTTATCCTGTGAAACCTTTTTTCCGTCGAATCTCTGCCGAAATATAGCCGTCGATTAGCCACCTTGAAAAAAGCAACAAGAGCCATCTAGAAAGCCCTAGGAGGCAGATCCGACCAGTTCTGGGAGAAGGGAGAATCGAAATGGTAAATCTTTCCCAATCGACCTGAAACTTGGTAGGTATATTCTTGACTCATTCGTTGATACACTGCCGCAAGCGGTTTATCATTCGGATCTATATACTGAAAGTTATAGTTGATTCTTCCAGTATGTTCGGCGCAGTGCCGGATTCGCATCATCAATCCGCCGCCATCTTGCGAAGAGATTTCCCGGCGAACTGTGAGGATCCATGAAACCATCAACCTGTTTTTGGAAAGTTCCGAATGTCTTCTTTCTTTAGAGATCGATTTCGTTCCCATCAGATTTAAGATTGGAAAGTTATCTCCATGTTTCCGAAGCGTGTCTGTGTAGTGCTTATCCGAGACTAGTCTTTTGAGATGTAAGTTTTGGTTAGGGAAATGTGGTCTGTTTAACCTGAATCGTTGCAGGGGGAGCTTCTGGAACCGTAGATCTAGCTATCTGTTGAGGAAGAACTGATCTGGAGCTTTAGAGCATATGAAATCCCATTGTTCTTAGAGGTTAAGGCTAAGGTGAGGGTGGCTTTCCACAGAATTTCGTACTTTCGCCTAGAACTTCTAAGATGGGATTTAGAGCTATATATAATCCGTCTCTTTGATCGAGTCTAGGTAGTATTGTTTGTAAATTGGAAATAGGAATATAGATGATTCAACCCATTGATTGTGCATGTTAAATTGATAATTATTTGCGATATATATAATTTATTATACCTATATATACGTATATATATATATATTATAAGAGGAGTCGAGCATGTTAGAGTTTAGAGATTGCGGGGGTACAGACACGGACTTCTGTACTAGCTACGCCTTGTGTGAGAGGGGGTACAGGAAGCCTAGTCGATCTGCTGTCTGGGACCTTAAGATCGATAAATCGTCAAACCCGGCGGTGTGAGTGGGCACTATCCCATACTGACCTCCTAGTGGGAGGGTGATGACGGTCACTGGTACCGTTCGTAGGGTTGTTGATTGCTCATTGGGTGATTTAGGTGCCGTGTTTGTTCATGTCTAGTTTCTGGTTACCGTGTTTGGAGTGCTATGACCGGAACTGCGTTTTCCTATGTTTAGCATCCCGCACCTCACTGAGTGACTCCCCTGTTACCCACCCCTCTTTCTTTCTTTTACAGGTGAGACAGACAATTAGACGTGTATCAGATCGGGTTCTACTTTGGGATTTTACGGTTTCCAGTATTTTATTTTAAAACATTATTTTTTACGTTTTATTGCGCATTTTATTTCAGATATTATTTTACGATTTATTTTGAGTTATTGCGGTTATGGATTTATTTATGGATTTTCGGATATCACGTCGTGGTTATTTATTGGATTGAGGATTGGAGTTATGTGTAGTGGTAAGTGACATGCCGTTCTCGAGTGAGGATAAGACGGGTGTTACATGTTGGTATCAGAGCTGGTTAGCCATCCCAGTGCTGACCTGGGAGGCGTTCTGGGACTGGTCTTGGTGTGCAACGAGGACGTTGCACTCTGTGAGTGGGGGTGAATTGTAACATCGATTTCTGGTATACATGGAAACATATCTAGGAGAGGTTAAAAGAATTGATTTGGGTACCTATGTCACCAAAGTGCACTTACCTTTTCGGTTAACCATCCCGAAAGAACTCCAGAGTTAAGCGTGTTTGAGTTGGAGCAGTGGAAGGATGGGTGACCTACCAGAAAATCATTCGCGGTACCGTGTGAGTTAGGAAAAAACACGGGGAACGGTCATGTGGTGATTTCAAGGACAGTATATCATGACCTTCGAGCCTCCCGGATAACGCACCGACCGTCGGACAGGGGTGGGGCCCACGAGCCCGACTGAGGGATGGTGACTCACCGGTAGGGGCGGTTGGGGCGTTATAGAAGATTTCCAATGGTGTTTTCCCAGTCCAAATTATTAATTTCCTTCCATCGTTTCTCTTTTCTCTTTAGGACTGTGATCAGTTCTATCTCGTTAGTTTTCTTCTCTTCCATATTCATCTTCATTTTTAAGATCACTATATTTTCTTTCAAAGATTGGTCTCTCTTATTACATCCAAGACAATTGGTCTTTCATTTCTCTTCCACCTTTTCATTCATTTGGTTATTTTGAAGTTCTTCAAATAGTTCAAGTCTTCCCAGTCATGCGTTCATTCTTCCTTCATGACAGTTGAGTATTCCCGGGTGCTGTTCTGAATTCGGGGACGAATTTCTGTTAAGGGGGGAAGAATTGTAACGACCCGAATCCGAGGCCCATCAAAGCCCAATTTTATTAGATCAAAACCCTAGGTCTTCTAGTATATTTATAGCCTCCTTCTCCTTTTCTCCTGTGAAACCTTTTTTCCGTCGAATCTCTGCCGAAATCTAGCCGTCGATTAGCCACCTTGAAAAAAAGCAACAAGTGCCATCTAGAAAGCCCTAGGAGGCAGATCCGACCAGTTCTGGGAGAAGGGAGAATCGAAATGGTATATCTTTCCCAATCGACCTGAAACTTGGTAGGTATATTCTTGACGCATTCGTTGATACACTGCCGCAAGAGGTTTATCATTCGGATCTATATACTGAAAGTTATAGTTGATTCTTCCAGTATGTTCGGCGCAGTGCCGGATTCGCATCATCAATCCGCCGCCATCTTGGGAGGCGATTTTCCGGCGAACTGTGAGGATCCACGAAACCATCAACCTGTTTTCGGAAAGTTCCGAATGTCTTCTTTCTTTAGAGATCGATTTCGTCCCGATCAAAGGTAAGATTAGAAAGTTATCTACATGTTTCTGAAGCGTGTCTGTGTAGTGCTGATCCGAGACTAGTCTTTTGAGATGTAAGTTTTGGTTAGGGAAATGTTGTCTGTTTGACCTGAATCATTGCAGGGAGCTTCTGGAACCGTAGATCTAGCTATCTGTTGAGGAAGAACTGATCTGGATCTTTAGAGCATATGAAATCCTATTGTTCTTCGTGGTTAAGGCTAAGGTGAGGGTGGCTGTCCACAGAATTTCGTACTTTCGCCTAGAACTTCTAAGATGGGATTTAGAGCTATATATGATCCGTCTCTTTGATCGAGTCTAGGTAGTATTGTTTGTAAATTGGAACTAGGAATATAGATGATTCAATCCATTGATTGTGCATGTTAAATTGATAACTGTTTGCTATATATATAATTTATTATACCTATATATACGTATATATATATATATATTATACGAGGAGTCGAGCATGTTAGAGTTTAGAGATTGCGGGGGTACAGAGACGGATTTCTGTACTAGCTACGCCTTGTGTGAGAGGGGGTACAGGAAGGCTAGTCGATCTGCTGTCTGGGACCTTAAGATCGATAAATCGTCAAACCCGGCGGTGTTAGTGGGCACTATCCCATACTGACCTCCTAGTGGGAGGGTGCTGACGGTCACTGGTACCGTTCGTAGGGTTGTTGATTGTTCATTGGGTGCTTTAGGTGCCGTGTTTGTTCATGTCTAGTTTCTTGTTACCGGAACTGCGTTTTCCTGTGTTTAGCATCCCGCACCTCACTGAGTGACTCCCCTGTTACTCACCCCTCTTTCTTTCTTTTACAGGTGAGACAGACAATTAGACGTGTATCAGATCGGGTGCTACTTTGAGATTTTACGGTTTCCAGTATTTTATTTTAAAACATTATTTTTACGTTTTTTGCGTATTTTATTTCAGATATTATTTTACGATTTATTTTGAGTTATTGCGGTTATGGATTTATTTATGGATTTTCGGAGATCACGTCGTGGTTATTTATTGGATTGAGGATTGGAGTTATGTGTTGTGGTAAGTGACACGCCGTTCTCGATTGAGGATGAGACAGGTGTAACAGTTTACTTGAGGAAGGATCGATTTCTAGCAGAAAGGAAGTCCAAACTTAAGCCAAGGGTTGATGGACCATTCAAGATAGTCAAACGAATCAACAAGAATGCATATCAAGTTGATTTGGAAGGTAAGTACAAAGTGCAAGCTTTAATGTTGCTGGCTTAATTCCTTTTGTGGAAGATGATCCATATTTGAGGTCAAATCCTTTTCAAGTGGGAGGGGATGATATGATTATGGATGGCGCTGAGGATGAAGAGCTTGAACCGGAACCAGAACCAGATGCTGAAACCGTGGAAGGACATGAACCGGAGCTTGTAGCTGAGGATGCTTTGCTTGTACCAGCTGGAGCCATGACCAGGGCTCGGACCAGACAGTTATCTCAGTCACTAAGTTCACTACTTTGCTCAGCCATGAACCAGTTCAACATCATGGAAGATCAAGTGCAACACATCACCTTAGTAAGGTTTCAAGAGAACTCACGAAGACTTCACTAAATCGTCTTTTATAAGGTTCCTTATAAAATCATCTTTTATAAGGTCTCTTTATAAAAACGTCCTTTGGAAGCCCCTTTATAAAAACTTCCTTTATAAGGTCCTTTTATAAAAACGTCCTTTATAAGTTCCCTTATAAAATCCGCTCAGCCTTATAAAACCTTATAAAATCCGTTGAGCCTTATAAAACCTTATAAAGTCAGCCCTTTTTATAAGACTCCTTATAACCTCGTGTTCAGGTAAGGAAAACAAGGCAGCAAGGATCTGAAGAGTCATTCAACACATTTTTCTTCAGTCAAGTCTGTAGTCTTAGATATTCATTCAAACACATTGTTTTGTTCACATTTCCGAAGAGTCACAAACACAACTCTATATGTATATTCGATTTTATTTCAATCAATAACAAGTTATTTTTGCTGATCATTGTGATTACCCTGGAGAGTGATTCTCTGTCGTTCTTTGTGAACAAACCTCTGTTGCTTGGTGAGTCATATCCAAACAAGAAACACTTTTCGGTTGTCTAAGTGTGGCATATCTTAGGACTGCTGAGGTTGGAATGTCAAGGGCCTTCCGCAACCCTTGTGCAACCTTTCAATATATCATTTTGTTCTTCAAGTTAGTAGCTTACCGAGTTCAAAGTTTATCCAAAAAACCATCCCTTCAAAGTTCAATCCGTGGGAGCCTCGTATCACATCGGCTCCATTATAATACGAGGGTGTCGTTTGATCCTTGGAATCCGACCTCCCCTCCGAGACCCCCAAGAATAAGGGAGGTGAGTGTGACCCGGATCTCTATGTCAATACTCTTATTGGCCAGAGCTGTCGTGAATGGCGGGAGGACATACTCTAATCTATTTATGATCCGGAGGACATTCTGTTGATACGGAAAATTCACCCGAGCAGGTTTTTTCGAGCAGATGGTTATTGTTGGACCCATACTAAATCTGGATTGTACTCGGTTAAGTCAGACTACGAGCTAGCTATGAACCTAAAGAGGCCCTAGAGAAAAATCATGTGATAGAGCCAACCATTACTCCCTTAAAAAGTAAGGTGTGGAAGCTGAATTCCCTGAGAAAGCTGAAACATTTCCTTTAGCAAAGTCTCTCAGGGTGTCTGGCAGTCTGCACTAATTTAGTAGATCGACATTGTCGATAGGACAGGTCATGCCCTTGCTGTGAAAATGAGAGGGAGACTATCAACCATCTCCTCTTTACCTGCTCACCTGCCCTCCAGACTTGGCACTTTCTGACAATCTGTCAGCTCTGGGTGTCTTCCCGAGTAATTCTCTTTATGAGAACTTCGGCTTTCTACTTTTCCTGGGAGAAAAATAAGGGGGTACCAGAGAATGTCATTGCTTGTTTCCCATGAGTATTGTAGTACATATGGAAAGCTAGGAATGAGAAAACCTTTAATGAAAAGGATACTCTCTCACGCGAGAATATTAATCTAGCTATTCAGGAAGCTGAGAACTGGGTTGTGGCCCATATAGTTAATGCCGAAAAGAAGAAGTCTATTCTTCAACCGCCAAATCAAAGTGATAGAATTGGATTGCAACAACCAAGGTGTCAAGTGGATGCATTTGGGCGGCGAATGAAATGTTATTCGGTGGGGGTCTAGTATTGGAGCTCGACTCCTGTTATCATCACTTAAATGCTTTTGGGGATCCCCATGTAGCATCCCCACTCCAAGAAGAGTTTGAAGCCCTTTTATGCGCCATGCGGATTTCTCTCAGTTTGGGTGTTTCATCAATGCATTTCGATTCAGACTAATCCATTTTGACCAATCTGATTGAAGAAGAAGAAGAAGAATGGCTAGCATCGACTTTAGAATCGAAGGATTTTGTCCATATTCGCTCATAGTTTGTAACATTTTCTTAATCTTCTTTTCCTAGAAATTTCAATGTGGTTGTCGATCTTCTTGCCAAAGAAGCGTGTGCATGTCTATCCAATTTTTCTCATGTAAAATATGTGATTTCGTCATGGTTAACTGTCGCAGATAATCAGTTTAATAATATACATTAAATGTCAATAAAAAGAAAAAATATGTATGTTTTACTTAGTTCTTCCCATTTATTTTTGATAAACAGATTTTTGCTAACAATTCCTTGTAGTAAGGTTGTCAAATCCACTTGGGAACAAATTGCCACACTAAAAATGCAGGACTGTTGTTTAATCTAAATGCAACCAGGGTTTTTAAAATGGGTTACTACAAACAACCTAACAATGAAAATGAAATGAGGAAACAAGGAATGATCAAAAACAAAACAAGAGAAATTCAAATAATAAGAAGGCATTAGACCAATGGGCTATGGTCAATGATATTCAGGGTGATCTATTGGTGACTAGAGAATGCTTAACACACTATAAAGAACCTTTCAAAGCCTAAGGCACAAAAGCAAATCAATTCACTTTCATGAATTAACTATATGCTAACCAAGCAAATGACATCAATTTTCATTGGAAATTTACAAGGAAAACATGCATTGAAACAAGCCTTAATAACATACTAAACAACCTAACATCAACTCTCATTGGCTAACCATGCAAAGCTCTTTAAAGAATTGGTTCAGACATTTCATCAAACACTTTTAGTGCAAGAGAAAGCCTAAGTTCTAGAAACAGAGATTTTGCCTTCATTCTAGCATTAAGTTCAATCAATAGAGAAGGAATTAAACAAATCAGAATCAACAAACTCTAATCACCTCCTAACCACCCTTAATCTACTTAACCCATGAGGCTTATAGTGAAACTACTCACTAATCATGATGAAAACACACAAACCCATGATAGAGGAGAGCACAATCAAGAGATTAGTAAGATTAAAGAAATAAATCAAGAAGAAAAATTAAAAGAGAAAACTGCAATAAATTTCCAAGATTACCAAAAGTGATTACAAGTTTATTTATGGTTCAAAAGATTAGGTTTCTTGTCTATTTATAGTTGAGCCTAAAAAAAACATAAATATGCGTAAATGCAAATGAAAATGACCAAAACATGGAAAGAAAACATGACTAAATCCTATAAAATATCCAAATATCAACTCCCCCAAACTTATCTCTTGTTTGCCCTCAAGCAAAAGCTGAAGGAAAGAATGAGAGAGAGGTTGAAGGTGGGGACTCAGAGCCACAACTGATATGATCCTGACCAGCGACCAAGAGCTTGAACCAGAGGAAGGACTAGACGAGCTTGTAGCTGAGGAAGCAGCTCACCCTGGAGTTACTTTGGAGCCAAGATGGAAGAAATATGATCCTAAACCACCCTGGTTTATGATCCAAGTCTACTCAACCGAACTCAAGATTAAATAGCATATGGGTTGGTAAAACATGGTGTGCTCTTTTTCCCTTCCTTCGGTTTTTGTCCCGTTGGGTTTTTCCGAAGAAGGTTTTTAACGAGGCCTATGTTTTACCTTGTCATTGCCCATCATGCTATTTTGAAGACCCAAGCCCATGACTTCTTCTTTCCATTTCGAATTTGAACTTGGTCTTCTCTCTTTTATTATTCTGCTAGTTTTCGAGGCTTATTTATTATGTGTTAGTTCCGAGGAGGACTTGGTGCCTGTACCGAGGTTCCTTCCTCTTTGTATTGCTCCCTTGTACCACAGAAAAACTATCTTTCTTTTTATCAAAAACCCTTATGAAAGAAGATCATCTCTCTTTGTGTGTAATATCAAAGAGAAACCCTTGTTGAATATGTGGGTGTCATATCATCGATTCTTCAAGTCTCCCTCGTTCGATCCTTGTGTGTGTCATATCCATGGGTTGGCGAGTTGCTAGCTTGAGACTTCCACAATTCTTGTTAGTTCCACACTCTATCTCTTCCACCATATCACATCCGAGTTCATCCCATTTCCATATCCATCGATCTCTCTAACCATCCCAAACCGTACATATTCCATCTCAATCCTTCCAATCGATCATCCATCACTTCCATATCGTTCACCTAGTGTATCAAGGCTCTAGATCCGGCTGGGGTCGTGTTATGTGGTATCAGAGCAAAGCCTTGACCCAAAGCTAAGTAATTTCGATCAATTTTTGTTTATGACCTTTCATATTCTGAATCGATTTTGTATGTCTGTTTGTGCGAATTGTTAAGAACTATTGGTGTGTTCATTTCGCATGATTTCGGATGTTCCAGAAAATAGGACGTGTCTACTTTGTAGCAAAATTGGTTTCGGAATTTTTGGAATCGATTTGATATTTTTCCTGTTCGATTTGTTTAGGTCTGTCGAAAGTTGCGATTTGAAGAAGCTTGTGTGCTCGATTGTTAGAATTTTTAAAATTCATTTCTGTGTGCGTTTTTCGCGATTCCGATTGTTTCTGAAACTAGTGCGATTCTAGGTTTTAATAAAACTGGTCTCGTAAGTTTTGGACACGATTTGATATTTCGTTTGCTCGATTTGTTTCGATCGGTCGAAATCTGTTTTGGAGCAACTTGTGATATTTTCTTTGAGAACTGTTGACTGCGACTTCTGTCTTTGATTTCTCAGGAACTATGGCTGATGATGATGATGATGGTGAAGAGAAAAGTGCAGTACAGCCTAATAAACAATTGATGGAAGCGTTAGTAGCCGAGTTGAGAAAGATGATCCAGACTGAGCTGAAACCTTTACGACAAGAGCTATGGAAGCGTAAGGAAACAAGACGACATAAGCCAGAAAGAGAGAAGGAACAACAACTTCCACCCAAGCCACCAGACGGTCCTTTGAAAGCAACAAAGAGCAGCCCACAAAAGATTTCTCAAACTCACAAATCAAATTCTGTTTCTTTCTCTAAATGTCTAGCAGCTAATAAACTATACAAATTTTCAGGGAAAAGAGACTACCTAGAGTGGGAGAAGGACATGGATGATTGGCTTCACTAAAATCACGTCCCAAGAGAGGAGAGACTTGCTTATGCTCTTACCCACCTCACAGGAGAAGCGTACAGGTATTGGGTGCATGAGCAGGATGAACGTTGGTATCACCAAGAGCCTACTATCACCACTTGGAGAGAACTCAGGAGATTACTAAGAAGGAAATATGCTCCAAAAGATCAGAAAATCGAGAAGCACACACCTGTGTTTTGTCAAGACAAGGAGAGTAGCCTTTGCCAAAAAAAGAAGAAAGAGCTGCCTATTCAAAAGAGCAAAGAAGCGATTGCAACACCTATGGTGCAAGAAGAAAACGCTGAGGTTAAGATCAAAGAAAATGTGGAAACTCAGCAACACATAGAGAACCGAAATCAGCCACACTTGAGCAGTAAAGAAGAAGAAGCTGAAACCGTCTCTCAATCTGACTTCTCAGGGAATTCGTCTGCAGCTAAGTGTAATCTTTCCCTTACTCAATCTGATTTTGAGCTTGAAAAACTAACCTTTTTAGAGCCGGTGCCACCGAGCAGTGTTGATTCTATTTCACAGGTCTTAGAAGAAGAATCACAAGGAGAAATGCCAAGGAGTTTGGCAATCGATCAACACAAGGAGCAGCCAATCCTTTTCAATCCAGAACCGCATCTTTTGCCATCCGCTTATGAACCTCCAAGAAAGCGCTGTAAGGAATTTGAATTGGTTAGGAATGAGACAAATTTGGTTATGTTGATTTCTGCTGAAGATGAGAAACGTTTTGGTTTAGAAACTGTAAAAGAACTTCATGTTTCAAATCCGATTTTTGACAAACTATTTTCAGTTTTTGAGATTTTTACTTGTGAAAAGTTCTTTAAGCCAAATGATTTTCTCTTTGATAAGTTGCTTGAATTTGAACCTGCTTTGAAAGTTTCTTTGTTTAGCCGCACCTTTGAGTTGTTTGGAACTAAGAAAATGTTTTCAGATGGTTTCTCCATCTCTTGTAAATCGGCTCTTGCCTTAGGTTATGTGCAAGATTTTGTGCTCTAATCATATTCTGATTTTTGATCATAATAATGAATCCCATAAAATGCAATCAGAATTCTCTTTAGATGCAATAAGCAAAAAAAGACTTGATAGAATCTGCTGCTGTAGAGTTAGCTAACGCCATTCATAGTCTCCATTACTATGTTTTTAGCTTCTTTTCTTCTAGTTTGATGCACATGTTCTTTTCCATGAGTGCTCAGAAAGGAACTGCAGGAGCTTTGGATTTGTTTTCAATCAAATAGAAGCCACCCGATATGAGCTTTCAAAATACAAGTGCCGGTTTTGGAAAAGCCATAAAATGCTCTAGGAGATTTCAAAGAAGAGGAGATAAGCGGTTTGAACCACCTGATTCAGTCAAAAGCAACATCAACAACCACAAGCTGGCCGGTTCATAATGATCAAAGAAGTTCCACCTGATGCCACTTACAAGAAGAGTCAACTACCAGGTAAGTATCCTCTAAGTCTGAACTTTAATATTACTGATCTTGTTCCTTTTTGTGCAGATGGTCAGGATTTGAGGACAAATCCTTTTAAAGGAGGAGGGGATGATATGATCCTGACCAGCGACCAAGAGCTTGAACCAGAGGAAGGACTAGACGAGCTTGTAGCTGAGGAAGCAGCTCACCCTGGAGTTACTTTGGAGCCAAGATGGAAGAAATATGATCCTAAACCACCCTGGT
Source organism: Isatis tinctoria (assembly GCA_010577795.1). Classification (NCBI taxonomy): domain Eukaryota; kingdom Viridiplantae; phylum Streptophyta; class Magnoliopsida; order Brassicales; family Brassicaceae; genus Isatis; species Isatis tinctoria. The sequence goes on from CM021250.1 coordinate 21,253,939, forward strand.
TATGATCCAAGTCTACTCAACCGAACTCAAGATTAAATAGCATATGGGTTGGTAAAACATGGTGTGCTCTTTTTCCCTTCCTTCGGTTTTTGTCCCGTTGGTTTTTTCCGAAGAAGGTTTTTAACGAGGCCTATGTTTTACCTTGTCATTGCCCATCATGCTATTTTGAAGACCCAAGCCCATGACTTCTTCTTTCAATTTCGAATTTGAACTTGGTCTTCTCTCTTTTATTATTCTGCTAGGTTTCGAGGCTTATTTATTATGTGTTAGTTCCGAGGAGGACTTGGTGCATGTACCGAGGTTCCTTCCTCTTTTTATTGCTCCCTTGTACCACAGAAAAACTATCTTTCTTTTTATCAAAAACCCTTATGAAAGAAGATCATCTCTCTTTGTGTGTAATATCAAAGAGAAACCCTTGTTGAATCTTTGTGTGTCATATCATCGATTCTTCAAGTCTCCCTCGTTCGATCCTTGTGTGTGTCATATCCCTGGGTTGGCGAGTTGCTAGCTTGAGACTTCCACAATTCTTGTTAGTTCCACACTCTATCTCTTCCACCATATCACATCCGAGTTCATCCCATCTCCATATCCATCGATCTCTCTAACCATCCCAAACCGTACATATTCCATCTCAATCCTTCCAATCGATTGTTGGGGTCAAAATCCCCTCCTCGAAGATTGACGGAACGAGAAGTCAAGGTCGTGATCAAATGGAACTTATCCCGAACATGGAACGGACAAGCTAAGGCAAACTGCCCACGATCCGTCCAAGACATCAACCGGCGGCTGGGACAAGGCCAGCCGCCGGGTCTTCTTACACCCACGGCCGGCGGCTGGGATAAGGCCAGCCGCCGGGTCTTCATTGATCCACGACCGGCGGCCGGGATAAGGCCAGCCGCCGGATCGTCTTGGTCCATCAACCGGCGTCCAGGACAAGTGCCAGCCGCCGGATCGTCACACGTCCATGACCGGCGGCCGGGACAAGTGCCAGCCGCCGGATCGTCACACGTCCATGACCGGCGGCCGGGACAAGTGCCAGCCGCCGGATCTTCACACGACCATGACCGGCGTCCGGGACAAGTGCCAGCCGCCGGATCATCACACGTCCATGACCGCGGCCGGGACAAGTGCCAGCCGCCGGATCCTTATGCGTCCATGGCCGGCGGCTGGGATGATTGCCAGCCGCCGGGTCTTCTCCATCCAAGGCCGGCGGCTGGGATAAGGCCAGCCGCCGGATCTTCATCACATACCAACCGGCGGCTGGGATAAGGCCGGCCGCCGGATCATCATCACATGCACACGATCGTTTCTCAAGACAAGACTCATTACCCGAACATCGTCCAGTCGACCGACCATCATGCCCGGACCGACCCGAGGATCATCCTTTGCATGTTCTGACTCCAAAGACGTCCGTAAACATTCCCCGAAGGACCGTGACGAACGTCCAGCCGTCCATGGACCAGTCGCCGAGCACACGAGCTAGAGGAACCGGCGGCTGGCCATCAACACCGAAACCGGCGGCTGGAAGTTCAAACAAAAAACGGGCGGTTCAAATCTCAGGAGTCGTAAAACGCTCGGAACACTATTCACGCGGGAAAAACCGTTAAAACACTATTCATCCCGAGACAAGGTTAACCGAAAGATCGAATTGAGCTTAAACCGAGATTCGGATTACTATTCATCGGGTTACTATTCACGGATCACTATTCATCGGCGGGCCGGATTTGGGTCAGAACGCGCGGACGGATCACGGAAGACTCTCGGGCCGGAAATCGGGCCCAAAAAGCTTAAGTCGGCGGCTGGGAGCGAAGGACAAGGTCCCACATCGGAAATCTGAAGTCTTACCCTCCTAGGATTGCCAGTATATATATGTACGCTCATGTAAAGGTTAAATCCATCCCAGATCCGAGTATTAGGAGTTTTAGCAATTTAAGACTATTCAGTTTTTGCTAATTTCCCTTGTACTTTCGGAAAATATCAATAAAATCTCCCTTTTCATCTTTTTTGCATTTTCGGTCCTTTAGTTCTTTATAAATAGAATTTTCGAGCCCCCATTAAATATAAGTTTTGACAGTGTGAGTTTCGGCTCTCACAGTTTGGCGCCGTCTGTGGGGACGAGAAATATTCTTAACCCTAAGAACGAAAAGGATTCGGAACGAAGACAATGACCAGAAGAACTGACGACATCACCAACCAACCGACCGGAGCAGCAGCCGGAATGGGACTTCCCGCCATTAGCACATCGGCGGCCGGAACTGGAACAACTGCCGCCGGGACATCCACCGACGGAGCAGTCGGAAATCCCGAGACTTCCCCCAGGGCCCTCGCCAGATACGGAATGCCACTCCAAGATCCGATCATCACGGAAACGGCCAACACCGCCCCGGAGAACGCAGCAATCACCGAACTGCGGAACATGGTAGCCGAAATCGCGGAGCGCCAGAACAGGCCGCACGAGAAAGAGCGGCTTCCCAAGAACCAGCACACGTCCCCCGGACGTTAGGAGTAAGACGCCTTGTCTTCACCCCGCGAGCAGACCCCACGGGCCGTCAGAATCCAGACGAACAAACCCCCGTCGGAACAAGGAAAGAGCTATCAGCACCACCCCCGCTGTACCGGAAGAGCACCACTGGGCGAACAGCCGAACGGCCAACTTCCACGGTGACCAACGGCGAGAACTCGAGAGACGTCACGAACAGAGCCGAAAACGAAACTGACGACGAGGCTGGAGATCTGAACGCGGACGAAGAAGAGCTCCGCTGGATCGAAGAGCAGGAGAAGGAGGAACGAGAGGCCAGAGCTAATCAATCCGCTAGATGAAGGGACGAGCTGGATGAGCTCCGTGCCCGCCTATAACTCACGACAAGTCAGATGAAGGAGGTAAGGTCGCAAGTCCATAAAGCGACAAGTGCGGCCCCGGAAATTGACCGTGTCCTGGAGGAAACGCAGAAAATCCCGTTCACTTCGAGGATCACCAGCGTCAGACTCTCTGACCCGGGCAAAATCCGAATTCCCTTCTACGACGGGACAACTGATCCGAAGGCCCACATGACAGCATTCCGCATCGCTATGGGACGTGCTAGGTTCAAACCCGAAGAGAGGGACGCGGGATTCTGCCTCCTCTTCGTGGAGCATCTGAAAGGATCAGCCCTGTCGTGGTTCTCAAGGCTAGGGAGAGATTCAATTGACGGTTTCGAGCAGTTGTCGACAGCCTTCTTGAAACACTACTCGCTGTTCATAAGACAGTCAACATCCGACCCGGATCTTTACTCGCTGTCACAGGAACCTGAAGAAAGCCTCCGAGATTTCATCGAAAGGTTTAAGGTAATAGTCTCGAAAATTGACGGACTAAGCAACAGTGCCGCGATCAACGCCCTGAAGAAGTCCTTGCTGAAGACTTCGAACTTCCGAAAGGAGATTACCGTGAACCCACCAGTCACCATTCAAGATGCTCTCCACCGTGCTTCCAACTTCGTCATCTACGAGGAAGACATGAGGGTCCCAGCTGGAAAGCACCAATCCTCAAAATTGGTCGCCAAAGGCACGGTGCAACCTTCTAACTTTCCAAACGAGAGAAGAAGTAGGCGAAGCAGCCGAGATGAAGAACCCAACCCGGGCGGAGCGCATAACTACCAGATAAACACGGAGAGACCGAATAATGAGCGCAACAAGGGACCATGGAATACATGGACTCGACCAGGATTCGACGAAAACGCCTTCTGTACCTTCCACAAGACGAAAGGCCACTCGACCGAAAACTGCAGAACCGTCGGAAGGAGGCTCGCGGCAAAGCTGTTAGGCGGGGAGCTCGGAAACGGAGTGACCCTCGAGAGTCTCGGAGCCATCGAAGAAGATGCTGGCGCCCCAGACGGACGACCTAACCAGGAACGTCCCGAAAGGCCCGACGAGGATACCCCCAAACGAGGAAGGAGACCAAACGGAGACGACTCCGCAGCCAACCGCAGGAGAATCCACATGATCATCGGAGGATCACAATACTGCCGAGATACGGTGGCCTCCATCAAGGCGTTTCTGAGAAGAGGAGACAAGGAATCAAACCCGCGGGAACCGATCACCGAAAACGATGACCGGATCGCCTTTCACGAAAAAGATGCTGAGGGCCTCGACCAACCTCACGACGATCCGTTGGTAGTAGAGTTGGACATCAACGACTACGATGTCTCCCGGGTCTTGATCGACACCGGAAGTTCGGTGGACGTCATTTTTCGAGAGACGCTTCAAAGGATGAAGGTGGACCCGTCGATGATAAAACCGAATCCGAGGTCGCTAACCGGATTCTCCGGCGAAGTCACAATGACGGATGGAACGATCCAGCTCCCGGTTCGTGCCGGCGGAATCACGAAAATCGTTAACTTCGCGGTGGCCAACCACCCCGCGATTTATAATGTGATCATGGGAACTCCTTGGATCAACTCAATGCGAGCTATCCCATCAACTTACCATCTCTGCCTGAAGTTCCCGACACCAAACGGGATCAAGACCGTGTGGGGAAACCAGAAGGAGGCTCGGATCTGTTTTCTGGCAGAGCACAAGCTCCGGAATCCGACCATCCCGCAGAGAGAAAACCCGAAAAGAAAGAATGAAGACGACGCCCCCGAACTGGGGAAGAAACTGAGTAGAACCGAGCGGTTCGAAAAAACGGAGGTTCCACCCACGGAGACCGAAATCAACCAAGAAAAGACAAAAGCTGCCGAAAAGACCGCAGAAAACGCCGAAGCCGCAACGGACAACTCCATTACCAAGACTTAACCGTCTTCCCGCCACAAAAAAAAAAAAAAAAAAAAAAAAAAAAAAGGCGGAACTACGGGTGACTTGATCCCTTTTCACGAAGGGTACGTAGGCAGCTCGCTTAAAAAACGAGTTCAGTTGCCCCTCTCTTTAAAAAAGGGGGGGAGTGGGTCCGTATATACATACTCCCGAATTTTCGCAAACAAATCAAGAAGATGGACATTGGGACTTGGCATCTCATAACACATCCAAAGCTTGAAAAAGTTTCCCGAAAACACCATTCCGACAGACATTGAGACTTAGTATCTCATAGCACAAACTCGAACTTAAAATCAGATAAATATCGAGACTTAGCATCTCGCAACTTATCCGCGACCACTAACCAGTCAAGATATCCTTCCCAAATACTTAAGCAAATCCGTCTGTTGCTGGCCACAACAAGACTATCTTTTTAAACCATGGTTCTTTCAACATCCCGCAGAGGATAAAACTAGCGCGCTATACAAATTTCCGGACTAACATCTGAAGGGCGTAACTTGTATCCCGCGATCCTGCAGGAAGCGCTCGAGACGATGTTCTGATTAGTTTACTTTCACCAACACTTTGCATAGTACAGGACACAAAGTAAACTCTTTAAACCCAGTAAAGCGCCTGACACGGGAACACTGGTCAAAGACATCTCGAGAACGCAGTATCAAACCGGCTCTGATGCGAGATCTTAAAAGCGTTCAGTCGAAAGAGGGATTCGAACAAGCTCGGTCCCCTGCGACAACAAAAGACTGCATCAAGCCCAGGAACATTCGTAAAATACAAACTGGTCTAAAAGTTCGAGTGTCCGGAACAACACTCCAACGCAATATCAAGACGGGCCAGCCGCCCTTTACTCCACAAAACCGGTCAGCCGCCCATCCTCCGTAGAGAGACGGGTCAGCCGCCCTTCATTCTATAAAATGGGCCAGCCGCCCTCTTGGAAGAGAGACATACCGGCCGCCCATCTTGTCCTTTATCAAAGCTATAAAAGCAAAGCGAAGCAAGCAGAAAAGTCGATAACAACTAAAGGCAAAAGCTGATAGATAATAAATCTCCATGAAAGGAGATATAAGTTCAGTTAACAAAGTAAAGACAATAAAAAGGGTCAAAAGACCCGAACACAACTAAGGCAGAAACAGCAAAAACAAGGCTAAAGCCTAATCGTACTCAACAAGAGGAGTAGGAGCTGCGTAGTCCAAATCCTCGGCCTCCGGAGACTGATACGGAGAAACGGGAGAGTATACCAAGTGGCTCTCGAGAACGGCAGCGGCCCGATCATAGGAGCCGGCCCAACCTCCCCCTTTGAGCCGCTCCAATTCCGCCTTCAGCTCTCCCTCTTCCTCCTCAGCCTTTGACTTCCCGGACTTGATGTCCCGGACTAGGTCAAGGTTGGAGCTAACCTCAGTCAAGGCAGTCTCGCCATATTTCGCCTGACGCATTGGGACGAGAGCAGCCTTGGCTCCCTCGATGCGAATACGGTACTTCTCCACTAGATCCCAGCGGCACTTCTTAAGAGCCAGCTCCAATTTCCGCTCGGCCTCCGCGAGCACTTTCTTAATCTCCTTCTGAGATCGCCTCTCCACGTTCCGGAGCTTCACTTCCAAAGCCTTGATCTTCTTGTCCTTCTTCCGGGACTCTCTATCCGAAGCTTCCAAGGCAACCTGGGTTGCATGAGCTCGGGTGGCGATCTGAATCAAAGAAAAACAAATATCAGCAAAGACCAAACTGCGTCCAAACAAATCTAAAGGAAAAAGGAGTTACCGTCATAAGGCTGGAGGACAGATCTCCGTAAGCCGCTGAACGATCGAACGACGCAGCTGGGGCCGGAGCCAGCGCTCCAAAGTAGTCCACAACCTTAACGGACTCAGCTGGATCGCCTCCCGCCACCTTGCGGGCATCGAAGAGAAGACCATGATCGGATGCCTCGGCCGTCCGAGCCACTTTCCCTTTCCTCAGACGGCCAGGGCTGTTGGAAGCTCCCTTCCCTTTATCCACAGCAACGGCACAAGCTGAACTCTGAGGAGCAGCAATCTGTTCCTCGGGCGCGCCATGGAAATCAGGTCCGGGCGGAAGAACAAAGCCGGACGCTGGGTCAAACTCGACTGCCTCTCCGGACGGTCCAGCCTCGCCGTACTTCTGCTTGCGATAGTTCCAAACACCCTCCATTCCGGGGTACGTCGCCAGCGGGTCGATGAAGTCGGGACCTTTGAGAGGGGCACGTCCTTCTAAAATATCTCTTGCGTCAAGAAAGCGGCGCCAAAGGTCGGGACACTCCCAATCGATTTTCTTCTTATCAACTTCTGTAACGATATCCTCAAACCCGGAAATCCTGGGAACAAAGGGATCACGACCTAGAAAGAGAAAAGAAGAAAAGCTGTGAGAAATGAAGTTATGAAGAATGAAACAAATGAGCAAGGACTACTTATAGGAAAAAATTCACAAAAAGACGAAACACTTACGTGGCAAACTCCACTCGGTCCTAACTGAGCCGCCGAAGTCAGAACCGACCGTAAGCGGGCTGCGTTTCACATAGAAAAACTCGAGCCGCGAAGCTTTGCAATGCTGTCGAAGCCCGGTGTAGAAACGCTTCACGTTCCTCCGAACGTTGATTGAGCAGAAGAAATCCGAATTGGAAACCTTCCTCATCGAAAAGAAATTCCGAATCAGATCACCCTCCAACTTGATCCCACATTCGGCACAACGGACCACAAGTCCCATCAGAATCCTCATGGCGCCAGGGGTAAGTTGGGAGATCGCAACCCCATATAGATCGAGAAAATCAAAAATGGCTCCCGGGATCGGGAACCAGAGGAAGGCCTCGTAGAACATCGACTCGTACATGGCAAAATAACCATCTGGCGCCTTGTTCATCCTATCCCCATCTTTCGGGAGACGGAACTTAATCTTGTCCGGAATCCGGAAATCGTATCTGAGATCGGCCAGCGAATCCCGGTCGCTCAAGGTAGGACCATGCTTGAATACCTCGGCTATCGATCTATAACTCGTAGACGGTCTAGGCTTCTTAAACCGCCAAGCAAAAATGTCTTCACCCCAATAGGCCTTAGCCTCTCCGGGAGAACGACACTCAGACTTCACATCCGGATGCACAAAGATAGGCACTTCCGGGTGATCCGACCTAACTTCTTCCCCGGACATGGCCGAGTCGTCACCTGTCCCTGACAAAACACGACGACGTTCGGAAGGGACCAGAGGTCGGGACGGCCATGCACGCCATCCGCCATTGTCCTCGATATGTTGAGGAGGAGTCCAAACGCCACGTGCTATACTCGTCCTTGGCGAGACGCCGTCAGTTTCGACTCGAGAAGAGCCGGACGCCCTCTCTAAGGCACCTCCATAGCCGAGCGCCCATCTTGATACGGCTACTGTGCCAGCCGCCCTCTTCGAACCAGACGCCCTACTCGTCGAACTCCCGGCCGCCGGCTCGGGTCTGACCTCATTCCCGGCCGCCGGCTCGGGTCTGATCTCATTCCCGGCCGCCGGCTCGGATCTGATCTCATTCCCGGCCGCCGGCTCGGGTCTGATATCATGCCTTAGCTTGTCCGTTCCATGTTCGGGATAAGTTCCATTTGATCACGACCTTGACTTCTCGTTCCGTCAATCTTCGAGGAGGGGATTTTGACCGGTCCATCAACCGGCGTCCGGGACAAGTGCCAGCCGCCGGATCGTCACACGTCCATGACCGGCGGCCGGGACAAGTGCCAGCCGCCGGATCGTCACACGTCCATGACCGGCGGCCGGGACAAGTGCCAGCCGCCGGATCTTCACACGACCATGACCGGCGTCCGGGACAAGTGCCAGCCGCCGGATCATCACACGTCCATGACCGGCGTCCGGGACAAGTGCCAGCCGCCGGATCCTTATGCGTCCATGGCCGGCGGCTGGGATGATTGCCAGCCGCCGGGTCTTCTCCATCCAAGGCCGGCGGCTGGGATAAGGCCAGCCGCCGGATCTTCATCACATACCAACCGGCGGCTGGGATAAGGCCGGCCGCCGGATCATCATCACATGCACACGATCGTTTCTCAAGACAAGACTCATTACCCGAACATCGTCCAGTCGACCGACCATCATGCCCGGACCGACCCGAGGATCATCCTTTGCATGTTCTGACTCCAAAGACGTCCGTAAACATTCCCCGAAGGACCGTGACGAACGTCCAGCCGTCCGTGGACCAGTCGCCGAGCACACGAGCTAGAGGAACGGCGGCTGGCCATCAACACCGAAACCGGCGGCTGGAAGTTCAAACAAAAAACGGGCGGTTCAAATCTCAGGAGTCGTAAAACGCTCGGAACACTATTCACGCGGGAAAAACCGTTAAAAACACTATTCATCCCGAGACAAGGTTAACCGAAAGATCGAATTGAGCTTAAACCGAGATTCGGATTACTATTCATCGGGTTACTATTCACGGATCACTATTCATCGGCGGGCCGGATTTGGGTCAGAACGCGCGGACGGATCACGGAAGACTCTCGGGCCGGAAATCGGGCCCAAAAAGCTTAAGTCGGCAGCTGGGAGCGAATGACAAGGTCCCACATCGGAAATCTGAAGTCTTACCCTCCTAGGATTGCCAGTATATATATGTACGCTCATGTAAAGGTTAAATCCATCCCAGATCCGAGTATTAGGAGTTTTAGCAATTTAAGACTATTCAGCTTTTGCTAATTTCCCTTGTACTTTCGGAAAATATCAATAAAATCTCCCTTTTCATCTTTTTTGCATTTTCGGTCCTTTAGTTCTTTATAAATAGAATTTTCGAGCCCCCATTAAATATAAGTTTTGACAGTGTGAGTTTCGGCTCTCACATCGATCATCCATCACTTCCAGTTCGTTCACCTAGTGTATCAAGGCTCTAGATCCGGCTGGGGTCGTGTTAACAATGTTCACACTTGAGATTCAACATAAGGTCCTTAAAAGTTGTTGAAAATTGCAAGAACTAACAACCTAGTACTTGAACTTCTCCAAGGCCATCAAAACTCAACCTCTAGTCCACTAAACAATTTGGAACTCAAGCAATCAAACTAATAAAACCTCTTACATTCATTAAGTTGTTTCAAGTGCATTCTTGCAAAGGGGAAATCAACCACTCTCATTTGGTTAAGGGATAAGCGGCCTTTTAGTGTGGCTTAAAGTTTCTTTTACTTTTGGTGGTGGCTATCTCTCAAAAGAAGGAGAATTTGGCATTATAAAAATTTATCTAAGAAAGGGAACAATCCATGCATACAATGTTTGATCCTCATTGTTCTACCCAATCCTAAAATGATTTTGGAACCAAACCCTTTCTAAACCAATGTCCACTGTTTTTAGTTCACTCACCATCCCAAACTCTTTCCTGAAATCAATTCTCGCCAAATGAACTTTTACTTTTGAATATCTAGCCAACTAGGGAACTCTTAACTTACTTTTTATTTAGCTCTTTTTATTTTCTTTACCCCCTTTTTCTTCTTTTTCAAAGCTTTTCTTTTCTTAGACTAAGGAAGGGTTCTTTCATTCTGACCCTTAGAGCTTTTCTTTTCTTAGACTAGTTCCCTGGAGACTCTCTTTTCTTTTTCACTTCACACATAGTTCATTACACTTTCCTTTTGACAAACTCCCCAAATTCCAAATAGATCACCATTGACAACATCCCATCTCACTTCCCAACCTAAATTCTAGCACAAATGAGGATCAGCCCTTGTCGTTCCCAATACTCTCAAAAATTTGCACATGTAAACACTATCAGAAAAATGCCTCACTCAATCAAAGCAATGTAGGCTTGAAAGGTGCTTGGGAGAGGTGCTTGGGTTAACACAAGGGTGGTATAAAGATAAAGGAAACCCAAGCAAAAACCATAAGAGTGTATATCAAGCCCTTAAGCAAGAGATACTAAGTTCAAATTCAAGTTCAATAGCTCATGAGGTTGAATTTAAGATCATGCAAGGTTCACTTACGCCAGAGTTTTCAAGGCAAGCATTTTCAAACAATGAATTTTTCTCATTCCAATTGGAATTCTAGCAACCTTCAACATCTCTAAAAGACCATATTCTCAATCCTAAACATGAACTTCTACAAAGGAAAATCATCATCATCCCCTATGCAAATGCAAAGATGCAACCTATCATGAACTAGACTCAATCCTATAACCAAAAAAAGATGATCTAAATGCATTTTTTTTTGTATTTTCGATTTTTTTTTTGAATAATTCATAGTTATTTACAATGAAAATGTAGACTCAAAAAGAGAAAACAAAATAAAACACTAGGTCAAATACTTGGTCCCTCCCCCAAACTTATCTCACACCGTCTGGGTGGGAAACAAGTAGGAGGAAGAAACCAAAAATTAGGAGAAAGAATGCAGAGAAACAACGAACTAATATATACAAGTGGTACCTCAAGGAGTGATGATGGGAGGAAAACCCGAAGGCTCATCGTCTGAATGGTCTGTGGAGATGGTAGGAGACTCATTGTCTAAGGCTGGTGGTGAAGGAGTCCGGATCCGCCTGCGCTGTCTCCGCTCATGATATGAGTGGGGGGGGGGCGGAGGAGATGAGTAAGTCGCCTGGCTGAAACCACCATGAGAAGAGTGGCGTCGTCCCTCTGTATCCTCATGGCCGACTGCATTTGGCATCGGTACATCTCGAGGCAGTCCCTGAGTGCTCGAACAAGAGGCTGAAGCCATGAACTTCTTAATCTGCTTCTTCATTTTCTTCACTGTCTTCACCAACTTCCAATGGTTCTATCCTGGAATTTGTTCCACCTCTGAAGCAACTGAATATGCTCATGAACCTCCCTTAAAGGTCCCTTAGGAAGTGCATGAAGCGACTGCCTAAAATGATAGCGGGAGCTGCCATAGATGTGTGATGGTGGTTTGTACTCTACAGGGTGCTCTGCTGGATCCTGGGCTGCTATCTCTGTCCTCCTCATTCTCTCAAGAGTGATGGTCTCTAGCTGATCTTGTGTCCGTGGGGCATAGTGGTGCTCAGGAAGAACCCGGAACATAATGTTGTCCCGGTTAGCTGTAGAGGTGATATGGGGTGCGGGCAGCAGAAGTATGGCGGTCTGGCGGGGATGTGCCACCATGAATCTGTATCCATATAAGTCGCCAAGTCGACCTCCCAAAAAATATGTTTTAGCGAGGAAGAACTAGTGGATCCTATTGTCAAACATGTTTTTGGTAGTAATTAACTGAATGGGTTTGCCTCTCAAGATCAGAGTGATCATCCCACCAAAACGCAGAGAAAGATCCTTATCCCTATTTGTGTAACCCCACTTCTGCATCCTAAGTAGATGCTGGACGAATGTCCGAACCACAGAAACTTGGTCTCTGCCCGTGCAGATGTGCGCCCATTGGCAAACCTGTCTTCTAGGAGTGGCCTCAAGCCAACGGTTAGGAAACTAAGATCTTCTTCCTTAAGTCCCCCCGTCTCCTTCCGCCCAAAGAAAGTCTAAGCAAGAGTCTTCTGCACATACCTCACAGCTGGGTTTCTGATGTCAGTATTCTTGATCTTGCCTGTCACATACTCACTAGAAGCAATGGTCTACGATAGGTACCTCGGCTCATCTCGAGAAGGTTGCAAGCTGTTCCCTCCACAAGGATAACCATAAATCTCTCTCAGCTCAGTAAAACCCATCATGAACTTCTTCACGTTGATGGTGAATGTGTTGGAACCTTGACTATATTCTCCAAAAGACTGCCCATCAAGACAGAAGGTTGTGAGAGTCGAAACTAACACAATCAAAAACTTATATAAATGGGGGTTCGAAAATCCTATCTTATAAGAACTCGAGGACCGAAATTGAAAAGATGATTTTATTAAGTGATTTTTTTCCAAAGTACAAGAAAACTCGCAAATGCTTAGCGTCTTATATTGTGAAAGCCCTTATACTCGGATTCTGAATGAATTTCAACCTAGTACATGCATATCTATATATATTAGGCGACCTAAGTGATACACAGGTTTTAAACCCTAAGTTCCTACTGCAAGTGCACAGCAAATCGGAGTAGTATTTAGGGATCGATCCCACGAAGACCAAGTTTACTCTATGGTTTTTAAGACTAAATAAAAAGCTAAGATAGATCAATATGAAGTCGGAATCGAATCTAACAAGAACAAGTATGAATCGGTTGTGAAAACAATTAATAAAAGGCGCTAGGTTAGGATAAATCGCAGGCAATCCAGAGCAACGGGTCAAACAACTATTCAGGTTATGATTAAGAACCAGTCTAGAACTCAAACACGAAAATAATATCAATCCACTGTCGTGGCATTAACAACTTTATCTAACGACCTAGAGAATCCTAACTGTCGTTGGCCCTAGAAAATCGCAGACAAGCATTATAGATCAGGTTTGATATGTTCACAATTCTCCAATACATCTACTGTCGTAGGTAATGAATAAATTGCTCACCAATGTTTCTTCTAGCAACCTAGCAACTGTCGTTGTCTAAATTAAACCTAAGATCAATGAATCAAGTGATCAAATCGATTCAAGCATTAAGATTAACAAGGGTGAAGAAATCGATTTTTGTTTGCCTATTTGTGTTTAACCCTAGCTCATGGATTCCTTTGAAAACCCTAACCTAACTAAGAGATCTACTCACACATAATGAAAGAAGAAAACAAAACAATAAAGTAAAAAGACTGCATTAAAATCGTGAATAAAAAGAGATTAGGGTTCAGAAATCTTCTCAGAATTGTGGCAGAGATCTTCTCCCTTACAATAGAGATCCTAGGTATTGAAAAGCTAAAAGCCAAAAAGCAAAGAGAATATAATATAATATGAAAAAGGAAAATCTAAACCTAGGACTAAAGAGAAGTATTTATATCAGGAGGCATAGGCGGTTGGGAGGTGGCTGCCCTCTTAAAAGTCGGCTACCATCATTAGGTTAAAATCACCTTCTTTTATTTTCCCGCGACGAGCATGTGCTCGCTTGGTGGCCGAAATTTGTGAGCATGTGCTCGCCGATTGAAGTTAGTGATACTTTGCAGGATTTTCCTTCTTTTCTTCAATTCTGATTCTTTTCTTTTCCAAAGGTTCCAAATGCTCCAAACTCCAATTTCAGCTCCAAAGCCACCTAAAACTCCTAATACACACTCAAAAATTCTAAAAAGCAATTAGATAATAAGGTTAGTATGGGTCAAAATCCCAACATATCACTAAGGAGTTAAAAATACTTCTGGGCGATGTGGGACTCTGCTCCTTTCTCCATCCGCCGACCTTAGTTTGTTTGGGTTCGATCCACAGCCCAAGTCCATAGCAGCCCGCCTCTTTGTCCAGTCTCGGTCCAATTCGCCTCCGGTTCACCTAGTCTTGCCCTTTTACTGAGTTCGGATCCTTTCTTTGGTTTGATTGGTACATGAATAGTATTTCGAGCTAAGTGGTTCCGGGTCGGGTCTTCGGATGAGGATTCAGTCCGACCATTCCTCGTCTGATCTTAGTCCGCCCATTTCTTTTTTTTTCAAAAACTCAGCCCACCATTTTCTTACTCCGCCCGTTCCTTTCTTCAAAACTCAGCCCGCCACTTTCTCGTATAAACTCAGTCAGCTCGTTTTCTCGTATAACTCAGTCCGCCCGTTTCTTGTTGAAGTCCAGCCCACCGTTTTCTCTCACTAGCTTAGCCCGCCTGTTTCTTTGGGAAGTCCAGACCGCCCATTTCTTATGAGGAGAAACTGGCGGTCTGGCCATTCTTGTGAGAGAATCGGGCTGCCTGGCCGTGCTCGTAGAGAAACGGGCTGGCTGGATTGTGCATGGAGAGAAACGGGCTGGCTGGATTGTGCTTGGAGAGAAATGAGCTGGCTGGATTGTGCATGGAGAGAAATGGGCTGGCTGGATTGTGCATGAGGAGAAACAGGCTGGCTGAAGAGAAACTGGCTGGCTGAATTGTGCATGAGGAGAAACGGGCTGGCTGAAGAGAAACTGGCTGGCAGAATTGTGCATGCGGAGAAACGGGCTGGCTGGAGAGAAACTGGCTGGCTGAATTGTGCATGAGGAGAAACGGGCTGGCTGGATTGTCCGTGTTAAATCTTCAGCCCGCCCAATTCTTTTTGATGAATCTTAGTCCGCCCAATTCTCTCAACCAGCCCAATTCTCTTTGACGAGCCTCAGTCCGCCTAATCCTCTTTGATAAAATCCAACCCGCCCAATTCTCTCAACTCGCCCAATTCTTTTTGATGAAGCTTAGTTCGTTCATTTCCTCAGAAGAGAATGTGGCGGGCTGGCTAAGGAGAGAATGTGGCGGCTTGAGATGTTCAAGGAGAGAATCTGGCGGCCTGGCTTGTCCTAGAGGAGAATGTGGCGGCTTGGGATGTTCAAGGAGAGAATCCAGCGGCCTGGGATGTTCAAGGAGAGAATCCGGCGCCTGGCCTGTCTTTTATAGTAATGTTATGTTCTTTAGTCCTTTAATCTCCGAGGAGTGGGTTTTGACCCCAACAGTTAGCCCCCCAGTTCATTGATTCCGCTTGCTGAAGTTTGGAGCTTTACGTAGAGTGTTTATCGGGATTGATGGACATAGAGCTAGGATAGTATGCCTTGAGGCGAGTAGGCTGTGTGCAGAAATCACCGGTGCCTTGGACAATAAGAACAGGCGGTTTGGTTCTCTTTTTTTTTTTTTTTTTTTGTTTAGAGAGCCAAAGTCGGCTGTGTCGAGAAAGGATTTCCTTTTCGTGTCCGAGATTCCTAGATTGTTTGGCTTGAGAATTGGAAATTCTTTCTTCTTTTTGGGTTAGGATAATGGAAAATCCTATTCCTTGTCGAGTCGGGATTTAGGACAGCCCTAATGTATATATACTCACCCCTTTTCCTCTTTCTGTCCTCAAAGAGATTTTTCGATCGTTTGCTTTTTCCCAAGCTCTTCGAAAAATCAATATCCCGTTTTGAGTTTTCCGATCATGGCCGGATTAACGTTTCGTGAGAGGAAGGAGAAGGAAAAGCGTGAGTGGGAAGCGACAGATAAAGGCGGGCTGACAGAGTCAATTTCGCTTGGAAAACTGGTTACTTGTCGTTCAGAAACGTAATTATCCGATTCCACCTTTGGAGTGGCATGTTAACAAACTGGCCCTGTCGACAGTTCTTGTTACTCCTTTGAGGAAAGAGACGATCATGGAGTCGAGAGGTAAAGCGACCCGTCCTTCCGAGGGTCAGTCGATGACTCGGAGGGTTGTCTGTGGTTTGACTAAAGAAGATTCTATGCTGCATAGGAAACAGGCGGACTGCCCTGCTGATGGCGGCGTGCAGGCGGTCAGAGGTTCTTCCCTTGAGGTGAAGCTTCCCGAGAATACACCCGTAAATGCTTCTCAGGGAGTTGACTTCCCTTAAGCGGTGTGCGGTAATCGCCGACAATCCGCGAGGAGTTTCTCCACGATCGCGGATGCGGGTTTTAGACTTCCGTCTTGGGACAGTGCGGACATGACCCACTCCGGGATGAAGGTCTGACTTTGTTCCTTGAAAGAATTTGGCGGTTTGCTTTCTTTCTGTTTATTGATACTGCTTGTTTTTCCTTTTTGCAGTTCATCTCTTCCGTCAACAAGTGTGTCAGCTCGTACGACGCTGCTATCTGTGGGATCCGCAAGCGCGCCGAAGATGATGATAGGTC
Source organism: Isatis tinctoria (assembly GCA_010577795.1). NCBI lineage: Eukaryota > Viridiplantae > Streptophyta > Magnoliopsida > Brassicales > Brassicaceae > Isatis > Isatis tinctoria. Next base: position 21,270,310 of record CM021250.1, read on the forward strand.
AGTCCGAAGGAAGCTCAACGACCTAGAAGCGTCAAGTTCAGGACGAGTCAAGTCGCTTGAGAAACAACTCTGTCAACAGCGAGTGGAAAAAGATAATGTGGTTCATGCGTCAGTTCGCCTAGAGGCCACCGTCAAGCGTCAGTCCGACGATCTTGCGGCCATGAAAAATCAACTGAAGAGCCTCAAAGCCTCGAATGAAGCAAATATGCAGCGTGCCTATGCAGACGGTCGGAAAGCCTCCGTCACTAAGCATCGTGCCTTTCTGGGCGAACTGAAGGAGTTGTTCGGATTTTTGTTCAAAGCGAGGACCTAAGAGGGCGATCTTGCTCAGGTGGAGGGTAATCTCGAACTCATTGCTTTGCTTCAGGGTAGCGATCCTCCGAATTTGGACGAGGAGAAGAAGACTCTGTCTGAGTATCAAACTGAGTTGGATGGAGCAGATGGTCAGTTCGATAAGGTAGCTGCTCGGATTCGAGAAAAGATCGATTCTGAGTTGATTCCACCTTCCGAGAGCAAGCCTGTTCCGAGGTCGGAGGTCGAGCCATTGGAAACGGCGGCTGCTGCAATCGGAGTGGTTGACCCAGCTGGATCCAACGATGGAGTTCTTGGGATCTCCAACCTTGCTGTTGTTAAGGCGTTTGGTCAGGATTCTTAGTTTTGTTGCTTGCGTTTTGCTTTAGTTTTTATCTTTGTTTGGCTTTTGCCTGGTTTTTCTTATGGTGCTCTGAACTGTCTCTAGTCCGGACTGGTTTTGTTTAAATATTTCAATAAAAATGCTTTGATTATTTTGTTTGCCGTTTTATGGCTTGCTTTGATAAGGGCGCTGTACCGGGCACGCTAATCAGTGAAAAGTCTCCCTTTTGTATTGTTTGACCAGCATAAAGTCGAATGCTGGGTTTAGAGTTCAGTTGCTAGTTTAGCGAACGAGTTTATGATCTCATACCAGGGCCGGTTTGGTATTCTGTTTACGAGATGTGTTATGACCAGTGTTCGTGTATGGTGTTTACTGGGTTTGGTGAGCTTATTTCCAATTTACGAGACACTCCTGGAGATAATCTTAACAGAATATCGTCCTGACGCTTCCCGCATTCCCGATCAAGTTACGCCTCTCACATATTATCCGGAAATTTATATAGCGCGCTACTTTTATCCACTCTGGGATGTTCGAAAGAACCATGGTTGATAAATCGTCTTGTTGTGATCAGCAACAGGTGGTGATAAGTATGCCAAGAGGCAGAAGTTTGTGTATGCCAAGGGGAGAAATTTTTGTGGGAGTATATGTGTATACGGACCCATTCTCCCCATAAAAAAATTAAAAAGGAAAAGTAGCTGAACTTGGGGATTCGAAACTAACACAATCAAAAACTTATATAAATGGGGGTTCGAAAATCCTATCTTATAAGAACTCGAGGACCGAAATTAAAAAGATGATTTTATTAAGTGGTTTTTTGCCAAAGTACAAGAAAACTTGCAAATGCTTAGCGTCTTATATTGCGAAAGCCCTTATACTCGGATTCTGAATGAAATTCAACCTAGTACATGCATATCTATATATACTAGGCGACCTAAGGAGTTAAAAATACTTCTGGGCGATGTGGGACTCTGCTCCTTTCTCCATCCGTCGACCTTAGTTTGTTTGGGTTCGATCCATGGCCCAAGTCCATAGCAGCCCGCCTCTTTGTCCAGTCTCGGTCCAATTCGCCTCCGGTTCACCTAGTCTTGCCCTTTTACTGAGTTCGGATGCTTTCTTTGGTTTGATTGGTACATGAATAGTATTTCAAGATAAGTGGTTCCGGGTCGGGTCTTCGGATGAGGATTCAGTCCGACCGTTCCTCGTCTGATCTTAGCCCGCCCATTTCTTTTTTTCAAAAACTCAGCCCACCATTTTCTCAGTCCACCCGTTCCTTTCTTCGAAACTCAGCCCGCCACTTTCTCGTATAAACTCAGTCAGCTCGTTTTCTCGTATAACTCAGTCCGCCCGTTTCTTGTTGAAGTCCAGTCCGCCGATTTCTTTCACTAGCTTAGCCCGCCCGTTTCTTTGGGAAGTCCAGACCGCCCATTTTTTATGAGGAGAAACTGGCGGTCTGGCCATTCCTGAGAGAGAATCTAGTGGCCTGGCCGTGCTCGTAGAGACGGGCTGGCTGGATTGTGCTTGGAGAGAAATGAGCTGGCTGGATTGTGCATGGAGAGAAATGGGCTGGCTGGATTGTGCATGAGGAGAAACGGGCTGGCTGAAGAGAAACTGGCTGGCTGAATTGTGCATGAGGAGAAACGGGCTGGCTGAAGAGAAACTGGCTGGCAGAATTGTGCATGAGGAGAAACGGGCTGGCTGAAGAGAAACTGGCTGGCAGAATTGTGCATGCAGAGAAACGGGCTGGCTGGAGAGAAACTGGCTGGCTGAATTGTGCATGAGGAGAAACGGGCTGGCTGGATTGTCCGTGTTAAATCTTCAGCCCGCCCAATTCTTTTTGATGAATCTTAGTCCGCCCAATTCTCTTTGACGAGCCTCAGTCCGCCTAATCCTCTTTGATAAAATCCAACCCGCCCAATTCTCTCAACTCGCCCAATTCTTTTTGATGAAGCTTAGTCCGTTCATTTCCTCAGAAGAGAATGTGGCGGGCTGGCTAAGGAGAGAATGTGGCGGCCTGGGATGTTCAAGGAGAGAATCCGGCGGCCTGGCTTGTCCTAGAGGAGAATGTAGCGGCTTGGGATGTTCAAGGAGAGAATCCGGCGGCCTGGGATGTTCAAGGAGAGAATCCGGCGCCTGGCCTGTCTTTTATAGTAACGTTATGTTCTTTAGTCCGTCAATCTCCGAGGAGTGGGTTTTGACCCCAACAAAGGTTGCCTCCAGCGAAGCAAGAAACTGACATGCTTCCAACCTATGCCCTAACATAGCAAATCCAAGCAGCCTATCTATACCCATGTTCTTCATTATGAGCCTCATGTCTTCATATATTCTCATCCTATACAGCAAGTTCACATCAGAGAATCTAGTGGGGTGGAATTCCATGGCGAGGAATAAGTTGTTTAGCTCTTCAAAACTAGGCTTGATGATTTACTTCTTTTTTCTTTTCTTTGTTCCTCCTCTTGGTCACACTCCTCATGAGATGGTATATCTTCTTCTATTTCCTTTCCATAAGTGGCTGACCCTTTCCTTGGCTTAGAAGTGGGGAATTTCTTTGGTTTGGGGGTAGACTATACAATTCCTTTTCCCTTGGCTGAAGCTTAGGGATGCTTCCTTGTAGTAGATGAACTGCATTGTGTAGTTACTATATCTCCCCCCCCCCCTTCTACAAAACAGAGAAATCTCAACAAAAGAATCAAGTGCAAGCTCAAACCCACAGCACAAATATATCATAAGAAGACAGTAATCAAGACAAGAATTTAGCAATGAGTAACACAATTCTTCATAATCTCAAGACCAAATGATTTGCTTTATAGAACATGTCTTTTCCAAATGAGAAAGTGAAACATAAGAGAAAATCTTGGCAATTTTCAGTCAATTAACACTCAGGCTGTCTCCTAGAAATGATATCAACAAACCAAAAGCAACAAATCATCGCAAACACACAATGCCATATCATCACATGCTTAATCACTTTTTGAAGAAATTGTGAAACAAAAGTGATCCAAACATGCAAGTCTTTTTCCATTAGCCATAACACACTCATTTGTACCGAAAGAAACCATAATCAAAAAATTCCCCCAAATTTTTCGTCACACCCAAAATGAAGAACCCTATAATCCCAAAAATCTCAAAATTCTTGAATTAGGATGAATTAGCCACATCTGTTACTCAATAACTCAATAATCGATGTTCCCTTAGCACTAGAAGCATGATTCAAGCATCAATAACCAGTCAACTCAACATTCAAAAATCAGTTCCACAAACCACGAAAATAGAGAGATTGAGAAGCATACCTTGGATTGGATTGTGCGAAATTGAAGGGAAGAGCAGGGTTTACACAATGGGTAAGGAATTTCGCAAATGTGGCACCAAAAATCTCGAAAAATGGTTGGGAATTGAGAGAGAGTTGGTGTTTTTAACTTGAAAGAACCTCGTAAATTTTTCTAAGTGTTGAGGGTGTGAAGTGATGGTGATATTCGACGAGGAATAAGAGAAGAAGAGAGGCGAAACTGGTTTAATTTTAGTGATACTAAACCGGCCAACTCGAAATTTGGGAGAGGCTGACTTACTTGGCGACGTGATCCGGTCGAGGGACGTCTCGCTGTGTTCATAGCGACTGGTTTTAGGTAGCTGTATGGTGTCACCAATCGCTTTCGAACCTGAACTCTCTTCGTGTTTCACAGCGATAAGATCGTGTCGTTGGCCGTGTCGCTGCACCACTGCTGGTGTTGGCTGACAGAGCTTGAAACTCATCGAGTTCTGTAGCGACACGATCTCGTCGCCATGTCTTCTCGCTGTGGTCGCAGTGACCTATTTTCTGTCGCTGCGTTTCATCGCTACTCGCCGGCGGACATGAAATCCATCATATCTTACTGTGATATGATCACATCGCTGCATCGTCTCACTAAATGCCTAGCAACTTCATTTTGGTTGCTGGATCACACTGCTATTGGCCTTCGGACGTTGAGACAGATTTTTGCTAACAATTCCTTATAGTAAGGTTGACAAATCCACTTGGGAACAAATTACCATACTAAAGATGCAAGACTATTGTTTATTCTAAATGCAATCAGAGTTTTTTTAAATGGGTTACTACTGACAACCTAACAATGAAAATGAAATGAGGAAACAAGCAATGATCAAAAAACAGAACAAGGAAACAAAACAAGAGAAATTTAAATAATAAGAAGGCATTAGACCCATAAGCTATGGTCAATGATATTCAGGTGATCAATTGGTGACTAGAGAATTCTTAACACACTATGAAGAACCTTCTAAGCCTAAGGCACAAAAGAAAATCAATTCACTTTCATGAATTAACTATTTGCTAACCAAGCAAATGACATCAATTTTCATTGGAAATTTACAAGGAAAACAAACATTGAAACAAGCCTTAATAACATACTAGACAATCTAACATCAACTCCCATTGGCTAGGCATGCAAAGCTCTTTAAAGAATTGGTTTAGACATTTAATCAAACACCTTTAGTGCAAGAGAAACCCTAAGTTCTAGAAACAGATATTTTGCTTTTATTCTAGCATTTAATTCAATCAGTAGAGAATGAATTAAATAAATCAGCATCAACAAACTCTAATCACCTCCTAATCACCCTTAATCTAACTAACCCATGAGTCTAATAGTGAAACTACTCACTAATCATGATGAAAACACACAAACCCATGATAGATGAGTGCACAATAAAGAGATTAGTAAGATTAAAGAAAAAATTCCAGAAAAAGAACAATAATTAAAAGAGAAAATTGCAATAAACTTCCAAGATTACCTAAAGTGATTACAAGTTTGTTTATGGCTCAAAAGATAGATAAAAGATTAGATTTCTTGCCTATTTATGTTGAGCCTAAAAAAAACCTAAATTTGGCTTAACAAACTAGGTTAAAACAACTAAAAGGGAGAAAAAGAGTCAAATCTCGTTAAAGTAGTGTACTCGGATGCTTAGATCGCTATGCCAGGTCGCTACGTCCATAGCGACCACTTTCTTGTCGGTGTATTAGGTCACTGCAGACGCAGCTGCCACTTTCACGTCGCAGGGGAAAAAGTGTAGAGTTATTCATCTTTCTTCACTACAAAAAAAAGGGCATAAAAGATCACTTAAAAAGCAACACAAAGCTAATTGATGCTGAATTAAATTACTTAATCGTGAGTGATCTAAAATGAATTGACTAACATCAGTTATGATAATTGATGCTAATATTAACATGTTTTACTTCATTTTATTTTAAATGATACAATTATTTATTGTTTTGCATCATTTAGGTACATGTGATACGAAATATAAGTTTACATCAATTTACTAAGTAATGTATTGTTGAAAATGTTTAGATCAATTATTCTAAGTGATATAATATTTTACGTCAATTACATATGATGCAAAAGATTCTGTGAAATATATCACATAAATAAGTGATACTTTTAAAAATTACTTTCTGATAAATGATGCAACCTAAGTAAATAAACATCAATTATTAAAAGTGATGTTAAAATTAGCTTATTTAACATCATTTACTTGTAAACGATACAAATCCATATTAATTTGCATCATCTCAATATTTATGATACGAAATAAAAAAATACATCACATTCACAAAGAACCCTTCTCCGGCTCTGTTTTCAACCCCGACTACATGGAAAAACATTGATCCTGCAATTACAAAGGTAATTTGAACTCCAGTTATCATTAAGTTATATAGCTATTATTTAGTTTTAGATTTCAATACAGTATCATCGAAACACATGAAGAGATATAAATACATATGTGTTTTCAAAATCAGGTTATCATGGATAAATCATGGATATTCAAGCCACGATTACCTCAAGAATACATAATTGGGGTTACAAGTTTTTTGGATTTTGCATTTGGTCAATCAAATGCAGACATGCTGAAGTGTCCGTATAATAGTTGTTCTCTCGCCAAATATAAGTCGAGGGAGGATATCGAAGGCGATTTGATGTGTTTTGGCTTCTTATCTTCCTACACAAGTTGGGTATTGCATGGAGAGAATATTACTGTGACAATGGATGCAACTGAAACACCTTCAGATGCTAACATCGACTCATTTGATTCAACTATGAATATCTTAGATGATCTTTTTCCTAACATAGATACGACTGCTGAATTTGTTTCGTCTGGACAGCATATGGACAGCGATATACCACCAAGCTCAACTGAAAATCATGGAAGAGGAGAAGGTTTTGATGAGTTGCTTGCTGATGTTAATCAAGAACTATATCCAGGATGCTCTAACTTCTCCAAGCTTTCTTTTATATTGAAGCTGTATCATATCAAATGCCTGTGTGGGATCAGCGATAAAGGAATGTCTATGGTGCTTGAATTGCTTAAAGAAGCATTTACAAATGCAAATCTTCCAGGGTCATTGAATGATATGAAAAAAGTTATTGCCAAGCTGCGCCTGACGTATGAATCAATTCATGCTTGTCCGAATGACTGCATGTTGTATTGGGGAGCAGACGCTGAGCAAGAAAGTTGCAAAGTTTGCAAATCATCTCGATGGAAAACAAATGTTGTTGGTGAGAGTACAGTTTCCGGATCAGAAATTGGAAAAAAACAAACTCCTGCAAAGGTTTTGCGCTATTTTCCTTTAAAACCACGGTTGCAGCGTCTATTTTTGTCATCAAAAACAGCTACTCACATGAGATGGCATGCAACTGATACAAACCACGATGGTAAGCTTCGACATCCGAGAGACGGCGAGGCTTGGAAAGCATTTGATCTGAAATATTCTGAATTTGCGTCTGATCCAAGAAATGTCAGACTAGGCTTGGCAAGTGACGGGTTCAATCCATTTGGAAACATGAGTATTAGTTATAGCATTTGGCCAGTCATCTTATTTCCCTACAATTTGCCTCCATGGATGTCAATGAAGTGCGCGCCTGGTAATGATATTGATGTCTACTTGCAGCCACTTATCAAAGAATTGAAGGAGTTATGATCGGATGGGGTCAAAACATTTGATGCTTCTACAAAAGAAACATTTGACATGCGAGCAGCCATCATGTGGACAGTTAGTGATTTTCCTGGTCTAGGAAATTTGTCTGGTTGGAATACATATACAGATCTAGCTTGTCCAAGCTGCAATTTTGATTTCATTGGAAAACGTTTAACACACTGGAAAAAACCATGTTTTATGGGGCATAGGCATTTTCTTCCTCTGGATCATGCATTTCGCCAAAATGGAAGTTGTTTTGATGGAGCTGTAGAAACCAGAGCTCCACCACACAGACCGTCGGGTTCTACAGTTGTTGAACAACAAGAAGAAGTAAACGTAGTACTTGGTAAGAAACCTGTTGTAGTTGGGAGAAAGCGAGATCGAAATAATGCCGAGATTAAGCATACGCAACAATGGAAGAAGAAAAGTTTATTTTTCGAGTTACCTTATTGGGAGTTCATTATGCTGCGACATAATTTGGATGTCTGATACACGAGTTTTAAACCCTTATTTCCTACTGCAAGGGCACAGCATACGAAGTAGTATTTAGGGGTCGATCCCACGAAGACCAGTTTTCACACTTTGACTTAATGAGCTAAATTAAGAGCTAAGACAATTCAATGTGTTTTTGGTTTTTTTTTGTAGATAGCAATAATAAAAGCGAAATCGGTTATAAAGATAATTTTAAACAAGCGTTAGGTCAAGGAATATCGCAGGAGATTCAGAGCAACGGATCAAACAACTATTCAGGCAGTGATTAAGCATAAGTCTAGAACTCAAACACTAAGATAATATCAATCCACTCTCGTGGTATCAATATCTTTGTCTATCGACCTAGAATTCCTAACTCTCGTTGGTACTAGAAATCGTAGACAAGCATTAAGGATAGGTTTAATATGTTCACAATTCTCCAATACATCTACTCTCGCAGGTAATGAATAAATTGCTCACCAATGTTCTTTCTAGCAACCTAGCAACTCTCGCTGTCTAAGTTAAACCCAGTATCATAAAATCAAGTGATCAATTCGATCTAAGCATTAAGAACAACAAAGGTGAAGACATTGTTTTGCATAGCCTATTTGTGTTTAACCCTAAAGCTCATGAATTCCTTTGACAAATCTCAACCTAACTAAGAGATCTACTCAGACATAATTAAAGAAGAAGATAACAACGAGATTATAAAGTTCATCATAAAAACTTGAATAGATAACAAAGCTGGATATGAACTTATAAGAACTTAATTAAAGCATAAATATAAGAACTGAAAGTAAAACTTAAAGCATAAGCATAAATATAAGAACTGAAAGTAAGCATAAATGTATAAAGCTTAAAAGAAACTAAATAAAACTTAATAAAAGCATAAACATAAAAGCTAAAAACTGAAGAAGGAGCAATGCTTTGAAGCTAGAGAAGAGAGAAGGAAGAAGATGGTGTGTTTTGAAACATCAAGAGTGAGTTCTATATATAGGCCAAGGTGTAGGGGAGTAGGTAAGATGGGGAACGGTCGTTCTAGGTGGAGAACGATCGTTCCCAATGGTCGATTGAAGTATGTGAGATGCGGAGTCGGGGAAATGATCGTTCTGATGTGGAGAACGGTCGTTCCTTAGTTCTTTTGTCGGGGAACGATCGTTCTGACGGGAAGAACGATCGTTCCGTAGTGTTTTTGTCGGCATGGTTGGTTAAGTGTGGAACGGGCACATGGGAGAGAACGATCGATCTTCGGTTTTTGTCGGCAGGGTAGGTGAGTGTGGGAACAGTCGTTCTGGGAAGGAACGGTCGTTCCTTTGCTTGACCAGAACGATCGTTCTTCTTCAGAACGGTCGTTCCTTATGTTTGGTCCTTTTCTCGTTTTTCCGTCTTAACTTGACTCGAACATGTCCGTAAACGCCAACTCCTTCGGAACTCCATAGAATCTGTAAAAAGACTCAAAACAAAAGAAAAGACTCGAAAAACTAACGAAAGATGCAAATCAAAACTCAAACCGAATACTAAAAACGAATCAAAATACGTTAAAAACACATAATATCAACTCCCCCCAACTAAAACCTTTGCTTGTCCCCAAGCAAAACCAGATATTTTACAAAGAGGAGAGGTTTTAAAAAAAAAAAACGTGTGACTCTCGTAAAACTTATAGGACCATACTCTAAATCAATTGCCTGTAAACCGCATTCGCAAAGTTCAGAGCAAACCGTACTTCATTGTACTTCTCCATAACCATAGTAAATAAGTAAAATCTCATGATCAAGCAGAACTCAATATTTAACATTCATTATCAAATGCGTGTACTCTCACAAAGGGAATATCTAACATGTTATGGTCTAGGTATCAAGGTTGGTATTTGGTGGCTCAAGTGTTTCGGTTTCTTTTAGCAGTATAAAAGGATGCAAATCATTATGCAAAATCACCGTGAGACACAGACCAATTAGGAGGTACACAACTCTCCTTAACTCTAATCCTTCTACCCTTATTTAACAAAGTCACAAACAAGAACATGATTTCTTTTAACGTTTCATGAAATTTAAAGATATTACCTTGACGACTTTCCCGGTTCCTTCTGTTTTATTTTATTTTTATTTATTTTTTTATTTTTTATTTTTATTTTTTTTATTTTTACATATCGGAGAATAGAACCGGTTAGTCTCTAAGATCTGCATAAAAAGAATTTCAACAATGTAAGCTTATTTCTTGAATGTGAATAAAATCTTCTACCCATTAAAAGTTCATTCTCTTTTGAAACGAAAATTTTCGATGAATATATTCAAAAAGAGATCACTTTTCTAGACACATCCCATGAGTTTAATCAGAAAGAGACCACCTATCTAGACACAATCCTAAAGAAAAGTTGTGTCGGTCCGTATACTCCATAGTTTTTGCACATGAATGCAATGACAGTAATGAAAATAAGTGGGTTTCAACATGGAAATGGTAAGGGTGTGGTACTAGACTAAGGATAAGTCTAGCCATTTGGAGTTAGCAAAGATTGGTAAAAATGATGCAAAGAAAACTCCAAATGTAAAATCCAATACATGATTATCAACCCCCTAAGTGAGATAAATTAAGTCTATATTAAGTTCCGATAATTCGATTAAATTCAGATGATTTGAGAAATTCACTAAATGATCAAGTTATGGATTTTTCTGCGTTTCCAAACTATCCTCAAACAATGCTAAACAGTTGTAAGGCAATGACATCGAACATGTTGCAATTCCAAAAAGTTTAACAAAATCACACACTGTTTTGACTCGATAAAATATTTTTTTTTTAAAAAAAAATTTAAACACACCAAAATAAAACATAAAACATCCACAAAACACATCGTTAGTACACAAATGAATCCCTCCCCCAGACTTGTTTTTAACCGTCCCGGTTAAAACAAATCTGAAAGAGAAACCCGCAAAAATAAAATAAAAGTGTCATAAAAAAAATGGATATAACAAGGGTGATAGAAATAACCACAAGCTCAGTGGTCGCTGGTGGAGCTATCGGTGCTGCTCTCTCTCCTTGGGATTGATCGTTTTCCCGTGTAGAACGACCGTTCTTGTTAGGAACGATCGGTCTCTTCGCTCCCAGCAGAGCGGTTTCTCGAACACTTAATAAAAGCCTGCAAAAACAATCTCAAACAAAACAAGAAACGTAAATAGAACAAGAACGAAAAATTTCACGCTATGTACATGTTACCTGGTGGGTTGCCTCCCACGAAAGCGCTTGTTTTACGTCGCTAAGCTTGACGTTGGTGCGATGTATCAATCAGGTTTGGTTTGAGAGCTTGCTCCAAAATAAGCTCCATAATCAGGCATCCTCATGTTCGGAACCGTACTCAGCATTCCATTCACAACACCAATACCGTTCTCTTTCAATTCTGATGGAAGAATAGCTCCAACTCTAGAGAAGGGTTTAGGACGACCTTTGCACTTCACCTTGTAGTCAACCGAGTTTCCATCATATCCTTGAGGGATCAAAGTCATTTGAGAACCTCCCGTCATCTTTTTGCACTACACGTTTCCCTGCGTCCTTGTCTTCTCCCTAAATTTCCCGGGTGGTGGAGCAGGTGCTTGCGGAATCAGAGTACGTGCTTCCTCTCTATCCACTGCTGAGATGCAAGAGGCGCGTGTGGTTGTTCCTATGGGAACGGCTTCGTAGAAGAGATTCTTGTCAATCTTGGAAAAGCAGACTTGCCTATTTGGCATATCGATGATTGCACCCACAGTAGCCATGAACGGTCTTCCAAGAAGTAAGGGCATGCCATAACCTTCTCTCATCTCCACAACCTGAAAATCGGTTGGAACTAGGCAATCCCCTATTCGGACAGGTAGATCGTGAATGCTGCCAGACGATGTTGTTGAGGAGGTGTTTGCAAATCGAAGAGTCATATGACTAGGTTTTACCTTAGAAATTTTCAACTTCTCTGCAATTGCCACATGAGATTCACAGTAGACCCGGAATCACAAAGAGCGTCCTTGAATTCAACTCCAACAACGGAGCATGAGACTAAGAATTTTCCGGGATCTTCAACTTTAGGCAATACCCTCAATGCTGGTGGTGTACTCCTTGCTTCTACAAAGACTGCCTTAATCTCTTCTTGAGTTATCTTCTTAAAATCAGTTGGTTTCTCTGCACTGATGGGCTCCCTCTGATCTCGAGGTAAAACTGGATAAGGCACTTTAGGAATGTATACCCTTTCTGGAAGATTTTCTGATGCCTCAGCAGTTTGACCAATCTGAATCTCAAGCTTCTTCATGCGAGTGCAAACAGCTTCAAACTTATTGTTGAGATCATTGTACATGCTGTCCACCTTGATATTGACCTGATCAGCAGATTTTTGTTGGTTGAGTAGAACCAAGTGCATAAGAGACTTCAGCTCGTCTTGAGAGTTAGACGCCGAAGCTTGCAAGCTCTGATTCTCCACATAGCCTCCATTCACGTAGTACACCTCTGCGTGAGTCCCTGATGTCCTCTTAACTGATTCAGCGGTTTGTGCAACCTGAGTGTCAAGCTGCTTCATGTGAGTCCATACTGCTTCGTACTTCCCATTAAGGTCCACATACATGGTGTCAACTTTTGTATTGATCTCAGCCGCGGCTTTTTGCTGTCCCGCCAGTAGTTGTTGCATCATGTTCTTCAGCTCGTCTTGGGAGCCGGTTGCTGAAGATGAAGGCTGCGGATTTGTGAAAGTTTGGGGCTGCGAGTTTATTAAGGGCTGCCTTTGTTGATTTCCTCCTTGGAATCTGTTCTGATTTGGGACGAATTGTCTACCCTGGTAGTTGTTGGAGTAGCCTTCCTGTAAGCCCATCTGATTCTGTCCTCCTTTCTTAGGGTAAACCTGGTCTTGAGGATTCTCCACATTGGTGCTCCTATAGGACAAATTCGGATGGGTATTTAAACCTTGGTTGTTGAAACCGCGGTTCTGTCCGAATCCTTGCCCGTTCACATAATTGACCTCCCTCCGATCATCACCGGTTTCTTCCTCATGGACATGAGCGAGGACGGACTTTTGGTTCCCCTTAAGGAGAAGGTTAACCTTGGCCGTGAGCTCCGCAATCTGCTTGGACTCCACACTGTTGACCTTCTTTCTGTCGTACTCCAGGTTTTTGTTGCTGGAACTTGCGGCTAGGTTCTCGATCAGCTCCAGAGCTCCTTCTTTTGACTTAGTGTAGAAGTCACCGTTACTAGCTGCATTCAGGGCGTTTCTGTAGTCCCAATCTACTCCGTCATAGAAGGTGCTGAGCAGCTGCTCATCACTAAACCCATGGTGAGGGCACTCGCGTTTGTACTCCTTAAACCGCTCCCATGCTTCATTGAAGGATTCACCGGACTGTTGTTCGAATGAGGAGATCTTGTTCCTCAAGGCTGCGGTCTTGGATTTCGTGTAGAACTTATCCAAGAAGGCTGATCTTGCATCAGCCCAAGTCGGTAGAGAGCGTGGTGGTAAAGATTTTAACCACTGTGATGCTTTTCCCGCAAGAGAGAAAGGGAAAAGCTTGCACTTCAAAAAATCTGGGGGCACACCATTGGAGCTGGTTGTGCTACAGATCTCTTCAAAGTTCTCGATGTGATCCATCGGAATCTCAGCAGGCAGACCGTGGAACAGGTGTTGCTTCACGAGGGCGATCATTTGAGACTTGATCTCGTAATCTTGCCTCTGGATGGTCGGGGTAACGATCGCAGATCGATCTTGGTAGTATGCGTGAGCTGCATCTTTGTCCCCGAAGGCAGGTTGTGCAACGAGTTTCCTCTCTTGTTGCAAACGAAGCTGCTCCATGGCAGTCTGAAGTTGTAGCAGCTGAGCTGCGATGTCTATTTGTCCGCCCATCTCTGAGTTGGCGGTGTCAGACGTTTCTGCTTCTTTGACGGGTGTGTTGCGTCTTTTGTTTCCTCGTTCTATCCTTGCTAGCTCGTCGTTTGTCAAGCTAAGAAGGTCTTTGTTGTTTTTGCTCCTCGTTCTCCTTGTGGACATGCACCTGAAACACAAAAACAAAGAAGAAGAGAAAACGGTTCAGTAAAGTTCTTAGTCTAATAATTCAGCCGTAAACCAAAAGTGAATATTTGGTCCCCGACAACGGCGCCAAAAACTTGATACACGAGTTTTAAACCCTTATTTCCTACTGCAAGTGCACAGCATACGAAGTAGTATTTAGGGGTCGATCCCACGAAGACCAGTTTTCACACTTTGACTTAATGAGCTAAATTAAGAGCTAAGACAATTCAATGTGTTTTTGGTTTTTTTTTGTAGATAGCAATAATAAAAGCGAAATCGGTTATAAAGATAATTTTAAACAAGCGTTAGGTCAAGGAATATCGCAGGAGATTCAGAGCAACAGATCAAACAACTATTCAGGCAGTGATTAAGCATAAGTCTAGAACTCAAACACTAAGATAATATCAATCCACTCTCGTGGTATCAATATCTTTGTCTATCGACCTAGAATTCCTAACTCTCGTTGGTACTAGAAATCGTAGACAAGCATTAAGGATAGGTTTAATATGTTCACAATTCTCCAATACATCTACTCCCGCAGGTAATGAATAAATTGCTCACCAATGTTCTTTCTAGCAACCTAGCAACTCTCGCTGTCTAAGTTAAACCCAATATCATAAAATCAAGTGATGAATTCGATCTAAGCATTAAGAACAACAAAGGTGAAGACACTGATTTGAATAGCCTATTTGTGTTTAACCCTAAAGCTCATGAATTCCTTTGACAAATCTCAACCTAACTAAGAGATCTACTCAGACATAATTAAAGAAGAAGATAACAACGAGATTATAAAGTTCATCACAAAAACTTGAATAGATAACAAAGCTGGATATGAACTTATAAGAACTTAATTAAAGCATAAATATAAGAACTGAAAGTAAAACTTAAAGCATAAGCATAAATATAAGAACTGAAAGTAAAACTTAAAGCATAAGCATAAATGTATAAAGCTTAAAAGAAACTAAATAAAACTTAATAAAAGCATAAACATAAAAGCTAAAAACTGAAGAAGGAGCAATGCTTTGAAGCTAGAGAAGAGAGAAGGAAGAAGATGGTGTGTTTTGAAACATCAAGAGTGAGTTCTATATATAGGCCAAGGTGTAGGGGAGTAGGTAAGACGGGGAACGGTCGTTCTAGGTGGAGAACGATCGTTCCCAATAGTCGATCGAAGTAGGTGAGATGCGGAGTCGGGGAATGATCGTTCTGATGGGGAGAACGGTCGTTCCTTAGTTCTTTTGTCGGGGAACGATCGTTCTGACGGGGAGAACGATCGTTCCGTAGTGTTTTTGTCGGCATGGTTGGTTAAGTGTGGAACGGGCACATGGGAGAGAACGATCGATCTTCGGTTTTTGTCGGCAGGGTAGGTGAGTGTGGGAACGGTCGTTCTGGGAAGGAACGGTCGTTCCTTTGCTTGACCAGAACGATCGTTCTTCTTCAGAACGGTCGTTCCTTATGTTTGGTCCTTTTCTCGTTTTTCCGTCTTAACTTAACTCGAACATGTCCGTAAACGCCAACTCCTTCGGAACTCCATAGAATCTGTAAAAAGACTCAAAACAAAATAAAAGACTCGAAAAACTAACGAAAGATGCAAATCAAAACTCAAACCGAATACTAAAAACGAATCAAAATACGTTAAAAACACATAATATCAATGTCATGCACATAGAGAAGAATGTGTTTGAAAATCTTGTCTACACATTATTGGATGACAATAAGAAGTCCAAAGATAATCTGAAAGCTCGAAAAGATCTTCAAACGCTTGGTATACGTCCTGATCTGTGGCCTGACGATAATGGCAAGTACAAAGCAGCATCTTTTACTCTGTCTAAGGATGGGAAAGACATTTTCCTAAGTGTCTTAAAAGATGTTAGGCTGCCTGATGGTTATGCTTCAAACATATCAAGCTGTGTTGATGTTAAGAGTAGGAAGCTAACAGGTCTAAAAACTCATGACTGTCACATGATAATGAGAGGTTTGCTTCCCATAGCAATCCAGAATTTGCTTCCGGCTGATGTGACAACAACCATTGTAGACATGTGTCATTTTTTTAGAGATATATCTGCGAAGGTACTCGATACCGTTAAGCTTGATAGATTACAAAACAGTATCGTGGTAACATTGTGTCGTATGGAGATGTTATTTCCTCCATCATTTTTTATTGTGATGGTACATTTAATAGTACATCTCACAGAAGAAGCAAAACAGGGTGGACCAGTTCCTTTTCGCTGGATGTATCCTATTGAGAGGTGATTTTTATTGATCCCTAATGTGGGATAATAGCATACTTCGTGCACTATATATTTATATCTCTATATATTTAACCTGACAGATACTTGTTGACTTATCTACAGGACTCTTGGACATTTCAAATCTTATGTACGCAACCGTGCAAAACCTGAGGGTTCTATATGTGAACAATACTTAGCTGATGAGTGTCTGACGTTTTGCTCAATGTATTTTGATGATATGGATACAAGATTTACTCGGGTTAGCCGTGCAGATGACCGACCTCTCCACCACAATAGTCTACGACCTGATTCTGAACTTGCAAGTAGTTTCCCCAATCTTGGTAGATTTGTTGGACCCGGGCAGCTCCATTCACTTAGTTATTTAGAGATACAGCAAGCACATCGACATATAATAATCAACTGTCAGCTGTTTGATCCGTTGAAAGAGTAAGTTTATCCCATTTATCAATAACAAATATATAGTACCTTAATTAGATTATGTACTTCTATAATATAGTTATTGTAATCTACTATGCAGGGAATACAAAACTGATCTACGCATGAACCAACCTCGGCACGGTAAAAAGAATCGTGCTTTTGACATCGACAGAGAATTACATCTTAAGTTCGCAAAATGGATTAAAGAGAAAGCAGAGAGCAACAACGTAGATGGAATAAATGATGATATGCGATGCTTAGCTTTCGGACCTTCAGACAAAGTTTTGAGGTATACAGCTTACAATGTCAATGGTTTCAAATTCAGGACAACAGAAAGAGATGATGTCCTTAAGACACAAAATTGTGGAGTTTATGTGGCTGCTGAGACAATGAGCTATGCAAGTACCCGTGATATAAATCCAAGAGCAGGAGATGTAGCTTATTATGGGAAGCTGGTTGAAGTTATTGAGTTGAACTACTATGAGACTTTCAAAGTTGTTTTGTTCAAATGCAAGTGGGCTGATACTCGATCTGAAAGAGGCTACAAAGTGGACGCATCTGGTAATCCCATGGTAAATTTTTCACGCGTGATACACACCGGAGACAATGAAGAGGATGAGCCATATGTATTGGCATCTCAAGCAACAATGGTTTATTATGTAAAACATCCTTCTGAGGCGGATTGGAGTTTCGCCGTTCATGTTGTCCCTAGAGACCTATATGATATGGGTGAACATGAACAATTGGACTAGTTAGTTCGTTATGGTTACTTATAAGTTCTCTTTGTTTGAGGTTGTGTTTTTTTTTTTTTTTTTGTTTCTTCTCAAATTATCTAAGCTATCTCACAAAAACTGAGTTTAGCAAAAGTCTTACATGCCAAAGTTTAGCAAAAGTCTTACATGCTGAGTTATCTAAGTTATCTCACAAAAACTGTTACAAAATCAGGAGATAGCTTAACTGAAACAGTACTTAACAGAACTATATTAAAAACATAAACACTAAGTTACTAGATTAGACAGTAAGTGCTTCCTATCTAGACCACTATGACCTTGGACACCATCTTTAGTGTAGGAAAGGTTGTCTCATCCATTATTAGCTCCATGTTTATTTCATCGTTAACCTTGACATCGTTAGCTTCCAGGAATTCTCTTAGCCCATGTGTTAATTTCAAACGCTTCTTCGCATTTACTGTGTCAACGATGTGCTTAACCGCATACTGAACTCTGTTTTCGGCAACCAAAAACAGATACTCCACTCCATTCTCGGCAACATCGAACAGACCATTTTTATCACAAAAATCCCATGGGAGAAACTGTCACAAAACAACAGTCAAATGCTATTCTATAATTAACTTATATGTTCCTTATGTACATAAGGAACATATAAGCTAATTATACATATACGGATCATAAAACCAATCAAACGGAGAAGGATATGTTTGGGTTTACCTTCCTGCCTCTGTCAAGTGTATCAGCTGTTACTTTAAGATTAACAAATCGATCTTCATCACCTGAGACAATCAATGGAACCAGTTAATTATCTATGAATATTTTCTCGAATATATAGAATGTATTTACTTACCCATTGTCGCTGCAGCACTGGTTTCGCCTGTGCTTGGACGAATTCTCTCAACATGGAATCTAGTAACTTCATAGTACTTTAACAGAATAATATCACCTTCTTCGAAGGAATTATCCTTTAAGAAGCCTGCCCAGCCAGTGGTAAGCCTTCCTCCTTCATAGAATACTGGATAGAATGTTCCAGGATTAACATCACAACTAATTCTAACATAGCCGCTGTCCAAGTGTCCTTTCAAAAGTTGGTCCACCTCTTTTGGAAGTTTCTGGTACAAGGAAAACATTAAGTGGAAGAACTCGTAATACATATTTGTAGATGTAAGCATGCTTACCACACTGAATCTCATCCTTGCTTCATACGTTTTCTTGAAAGTAAGACAATTGTCAGACATTTCTGCATATATAAAACACATAACAATGTCGCATAACTTTCAAAGACAACACAAGCATTCTTTTGAAAGTTTAGTCTTGTTCTGAAAATCAAATGTGTCGGTCTCTAAAATTGTATATCAAATCGCATGAAGGATCTCCTATATATATGAGTAGCTTCATTTAATTTATCATTTGTGAATAAAAAACCCTTTTTGTGTTCAAGTCGGTGAAAAGCGGCGGAAATATACGCAGAATTAAGGAATCTTAGTCGTGACAGAGGACTTACCGAAGCGGAGGACCGATGACGGAGAGGTCGAATACTCGAGTTGGATGTCGTTGATTTTCTGGAGAGATGACGGATAGCTCGATGACGGAGAGGTCGTTGACGTTGCTATTGGGGAGAGATGACGGAGATCTCGATGACGTTATAATACCCAATAAAAATCAATAAAATTCGACTTAAAAATCCGCAAATACAAAAGCCTCCAACTGTAATGCAATTACCAACGTATTACCACAGCCCAACTGGTTCCGCACCATCTTTGCCGAGTGTCTATTGAATTAAGACCTCAGTTCGATTCCACTTAGCTACGGGAACACAATTTTTTTTTTCTTTTTCTACTTCTCATAAGAAATCAATATGATTTCTATTCGATTCCACTTAGCTACGGATTTTGATTGCAGATTGTAAAAACATTACTCACGAAATTTAAATGTTGAATTTTATTGATATTTGTTCTTCTTATGTGCTTTCTGTTATTTAATAACCAACAATTAATGTTAAACTCTTGATATATATATTTTCTATTGGATTCCGAGATGAAGTGAAGGATATCGATTCGACTTTAAATATGAAATGAAGGATATCTAGATGAAGTGAAGGATGTCGATATGAAGTGAAGGATATCGAATCGACATTAAAGATGAAGTGAAGGATATCTAATAGACATTAAATATCGAATCGACATCAAAGATGAAGTTGTATATCTTAACTACTGTTCTCTGCACCTGCCCATACTAATTGCACTGAAACGTTTCAAAACGTATCTTTAATGGACAAACACCCACGACTCCTCACTTACACGTTTACATCTTAGATCTTCTTATATAAGAGGAGTTCCCAATCACAAACCGTAGCAACAGAACTTATATCACTCAAAAGAAAAAAACGGATGTTTCTCCTCCACCAACATTCACTATTTCGTATGAAAGCGACTCAACTGCCACACGTTGGAACGGAGGAAGGATCTACTTGGCGATAAGGCGGCCAAACAGTGAGCAACCAGACGTCGACATGGCTATCCCGTATGGGACAATGCAACCGCATTTGGAAGCACTGAGAATCGAGTTTGAAAGGATATTCGATTACCACCAAATCGGTTACGCAGATGGTCAAAGGATGCTTGATAGTTTGTCCATATACGTCAAGATTGCTCGGAAGGTGGCAGAAAATGCAGGACGTTTACCCAAGAACATCAACTTCACCATCACATATTATTGGCCACACGGAATACCTACAATGGCTGAAGTTTATATCCTAAGGGAGCTGGAGACAACAAAAAGAATGGCAAACGAAACTGAGGCAATGTCAATGTGCTCCATTTGCTTAGAAGAGGTTGGAATGACAGAACATATCAACAAGCTCAATTGTGGCCACTTTTTTCACTCCCAATGCATTAGGGCTTGGTTTTATTCTGAAATTACGTGTCCTATTTGTAGATCTGTAGACATTTGATGCTTGCATATTCATGTTAACACATCCACTCTGCCTTTAATATCAATGACAATGTTTTCATCGTTAGTTTTGTTAACTTTTATGTATTATATATGTATTTGATAACCGAATATATAATCTTTTAAAATTGACCATGTATACGATCAAGTTATGTATAGTAACTGCCATAGACGTAATAGTTCATAAACTTAACAATAGCAACAACATTGTGTTCTGTTCTGAACACGCACATGTGTTGATACAAAACTTAAAAGATTTGGAATAGGACATAAGAACATTGAAAATAAGAAAAGAAGTGCTACTTAGGATTCCAAAAAGGACAATACATTTTAATAAACCTTGCAATAGATTCATCAATCTCCTTATCATGTTCTGGTTCTTCTTCTTCCTTGCTCGGCTTGTTTAGATCGAAATCATGAACATATTTGGGACTTACTTCCATTTCAATTTCGAGTTTCTTCCTCACTAGTAGATCATCTTCCTTGGGGAGTTTGTTGAGGTCGAAATCATGTACAACTTTCAACCTCGACTTCTCGGTTTCCACATCAATTAAGATTCCATCTTCCTCTTCTTTCAGATTTGCCATGAACGATAGACAGTAGCAACCGCACTTTTGTTTAGTATGTTTTTTTAAGGAAAAGAAAGAGTAAATGATATTTTGGGAATTCTTTGGTGAGTATATATATTATATATATGACGGGAATATTCAGCAAAGATCTGGAAATCTCTTTTTCATGTCTCGCCTATGTTATTCGAGGCGGGAGTATAATTTTAATCCGGATATTTACTTACTTTTTTTACTTATAGAAACGTGGGCAAACGGTTTACCAAGTATTTAGGGTTCCCTTAATATATAGAGATATCAAGTCAAGAGAACGGCAGAAGTAAGAAAGATAATAAATCACAAAGGGTTCAGGAACCAAAGACGGTGTTTATATCTTCTTCTCTTGTTGATCTTAATTATAAAATATTTGACAAGTCTTCTTCTTATCTTTTATAGTTTTTAATTCTGTTTTAAAACAAATTTGATTACTTTGTATTAGGTGATGAATTTTTTTGGCTCAGAGACAGAAGAACCGGATGATCTTCAAAGTTTGGAGATTGCTTTCAATTCACCTGGTTCAGCAGATGCGGACTGTAACAGCTTATTCTTCTGAAACATGGTTTGTAAAAACTAGAATAGCCTTTCTTTTGCTCCAAATCCCTGAGGTACATAAATGAATCGAGTATGTGAAGATTACCTTTTGTATGATAACACGAACCAACCACCTCAGATTCGTGAACTAAACACATCGGATCTATTTCATTTTCATATAGTAATACAGTTTGTTTATGGTGCAGATGATGATGGAAATATTGAAGGCAAAATGGTGACAACAAACGGAGTTTGGAAAATGAAAAATCAAAAAGTCATCGTGCATTTTGATGAAAACACTGGTCAACCGATTGATCATTCTGGAGGTTTGCTTGGATCATGGTTAGGTAAATTAAGTAAGGATGTTAACTTGCTACCAATTAACTATGATGATTGGAGAAATGTGCCTTCACACATAAAAGATCGGGCATGGGATGTAATACAGGTATTATGTCGTGATTTTTTTTTAAATTCCGGTCTTATTTGGTCTATATATTTTGTCTAACAAAATGAACGTGTTCACTTGCCTAAATTTCAGTCAAAATTTCGGTTTGATGACCCGGAGTTAAGAAAAGCTTATGTGATATCTAACCTTGGGAGCCGATGCAAGGATGTGAAGGGCCGTCTGTGGAAAGATTACAAAAAGGATGGCAGAGTTGAAACAATGCAGAATCGACCCAAAAGTGTACCTGAAGACCAGTGGTGTTATTTCGTTGATAAGAGATTCACTGATAAGTGGAAGGTAATGTTTATATACCGGGTATTTGAGTCTCTCTCTTTATGTATATTGAAAATTGTGAACACATGAGTTTACAGAAAATGTGTGAGAAGAATGTAAGAAGCCAAAGTTACAATAAGACCCGTAGCTTATGTGGAAGAAAAAGTATAGCAAGAAGAAGAAATGACATTGTAAGCAATTCCTCCATCATTTTATAGCATTCATCTATACATTTGTCATATATTTATGTAATAGTATATTGGTGAAAACTGATATTGTATATAAATATGCTTCTAATTATGACAGAAAATCAAGACCGGAAAAACGCCAAGTCGTGCAGAATTGTTCATCGCACCTCGGACAAAGCCTGATGGAAGCTTCGTATCTGAAGAGGCTAAAACACGCGTGGTTAGTTTTCATTGTAATCACATATTTATTCTGCGTTAGTTTTGAACTTAATCATTTATCAAAAACTTGCATTTCATGAAGAACTGACGTTGATGAGTCAAAACCCAAACCCGGTAGTCACAAGCCAAGCTCCAGCAACTTTGGATGATGAATACGCCCAAGTGTTTGGTCCAGAGCGTCCAGGACGTGTGCGTTGTGTCGGTCATGGACCTACACCGTCGAAGTTGATGAGACATACTACAATAGTAAATTCGGAAACCGTTGAACTGAGGACACAGGTGAAAACACAGCAAGAACAAGTTAAAGCTCTTTCAACATTAAGCCAGCAGATTGTTTGTTCAGGAACCAATGAACAGGTAATTTCCTATAAGTATACCTTATAAATTATATAACATATTACTATCTACAACATATAATTTCTTTTGTGTTATCTTAATTGTGATATAATGCTGATATTTCAAACTAACTATCAATGTAGGCAAATACATGGGCAGCAATTCTATCGGCAACCATTGCTACCTTACAAACGCCAACTACTTCTCCTCAGGTTAATTCATTTATAATCAAGCTTCATAAACATCCGAATTTAGATTATGTTTTTATTCTCTGCATTTGCTTTGTTTTGCAGGAAATTGGTAATGGGACAAATGGGAATCGGAATGTTTAGGACCAGATTATGAAGACTTTAGCAACTTTATTACCTACTTTATTTGTGGTTTATGCAATGACGTTAGCAAGTTTACTATTTTTTATAGGTTTCTATGCATTTATCTAGTCACATTATTATGTAATTTATGTTCCATAAATTTAATACATTATTTTGGGTGTTTAATTTGGTATTTTTATGGTTTTGTTTCAATTTATGTAATATTTATGTTACATATTCAATTTAAAACGTTTAAAATTATGATAGCAAATGACATAACGTAATATCATTTACTAACAAGTGATATAAAAAATAGAAACATTTTTTATAATTGCTATAATATTTACCTCGGTTATTAATTGTGATATAATTATCTGAATCACTTAAGCGTAACTGATATAATAATTTATATCGGTTTTAACAATTGATTGAATTTTGTAAATCATTTTAATAAAAACGCTCTAAAATGTTAGAACGCTTATTGCAAATGATTACTAATTTTGAATCATTTACTGAAGTGACTCAAATGTTTAAATCGGTTACGCTTAAGTGAATTAACAAATCACAACGTTTCTACTAACTGACGTATACATTAAACATGGTTAAATTTATGTGATATAATTTTATACACCATTTACATAGAATTGATTCAAAAGTTTGAATCGGTTTAGTAAAACCGATGTAAACATTTGCGACAGTTGTTTAATTGTTGTTTTTTTTGAGTCGGTTTTTTCAAACGATTCATACTTTTGAATCAATTGAGGAAACCGACTCAAAAAAAACAACATTTAAACAACTCTCGTAAATGTTTACATCGGTTTTAGTAAACCGATTCAAACTTTTGAATCATCTTTAAAAAATGTTGCAAAAAGTAACATTACTTCTTATAAATGACACACAAGTACAACATTTGATTTAAGTGGTGTAAAAAATTTACATCATCAAATATTAAGTCGTTCACATAAATGATTTAAAGTGTTTGCATCATTTATAAACGATTCAAACAATAAAAAAAAATGCTGTAACATGCCCTTTTTTGTAGTGCTTGGCTGATCTCCACTCTATCTCCTTCAAATCCACTCGATAGCCACTCCACGTCCTAATAAAGACAAACACACACATATATATATATATATATACAACCTAAATATGCGTAAATGCAAATGAAAAGGACCAAAACATGAAAAACAAAACAAGGTTAAATCCGAATATATCCAAATATCAATTTTCCGAATATATGAACATCTACAAGTTTACCTTTTGTGACCAAATTAAAGTCGACATTAAGTAGTATTCGAATCGGAAGTCTCTCACAAAAGTACGAACAAGGAATTCACATGCGACTAGAAAAAGTCCTATCGTAATCAATGAATTCGAACCTTTCTCATTGACAATTGTAATTTAAAATATATTCCAAGTATTGCAATATTTAAAGGGACTTTATGAAATTCAAATATATTAAGACTTTAGTCGTTAGGAAGAAGATATTTCTTTCAGACTAAAAAGCGAATATACTTCAAACAAAAGAAGGGAATATAAAGTCAACATGGTTGAATGTTTCCATGAAAGAGAAATGATTGTCGTCCAAAAACTACATTTTGCAAATCAACCAGAAAAATTAAAAGTCCTCTAAAGCACCAAAGCGTTGTTAGGAGCCCCGCACTTAATTGCCAAAGTAACTAAACTGATTGTATAACTACTAGTAATCATCAACTAATCATCAGTTGAAGGATAAAATGGAATAGACGAGTAGATGAGGTCATCTTTTCTTTTTTGGTAGATGAGATGAGGTCATATTTTCTTGATTTGTGTTTTTGTTCAATTAGGCTAAACTACCAATGTTGTCAAAAGAGAAAGGGTTAAACTACCAATGTGTGGGTTAACTCTACCAATTGTTCAAGCAATTCCAATCTATATATCTATATATATATATATATAAAGTTAAATAGAGTCACTTCTCAAGCTGCCACGTCACTAAGTGCTTCCTTAGAAATTGACATATCAGCTATTGTTAAAAATATAAACCAAACATTTTTTAGAATATCCAAACCCAATCATTTATCAAAAAGAGACTATAACAAAATGATAATATTAACACAAAAGAAATTCACAAATAAACAACACTGTAGTAATATAATAAGGAAATTAAAGAAGAAAGAAGAGAAATACCTTCAAATACCACACTTTCATGTTTTTGTGACAAAAATACCACACCAAAGTGAAAATGACAAAAATAACATTTATTTAATGGTTTAAAAATAATTAAACTAATAAATTTGGGTTCAAAAGTCATTAATTAGGGTTCAGATTTTGGGTTTTAGGGTTTAGGTTTAAGGGATTGAGAAGAAACATATGAAAATAAATGTATAATAGTCTTGTTTTCTCTTAAAAAATGTTATTTTTGTCATTTTCATCTTGGTGTAGTATTTTTGTCACAAAAACATAAAAGTGTGGTATTTTTGAGAATTCCCCATTAAAGAAAGCAATACCACTATATTATATCTCGCTAATTTAAATCATCATTTACTTCCAAATGACAAAACAGATTTTCACCGTCAGTGATACTTGATTACAAAAAGAACCTTCAAACTTAACCCAATTAAGAGAAGGCTTAAGAAACTTCTGGTCCGTATGGTGTGAGTGATGTCATTGGTATAGCATAATGGTTGTTGGTTATCTAATAATGGTTGTTGGTTATCTAATATGTTTCCCCTCTGAGAAATTGTTTTATGTTATAGAAAATAAAACAGAGAGAGAAAAAGCACTAGAGAGAGAAAAAGCACATGTTTTCGATTCCATTGGGGCATCAGCCTCCGTCTCTAGATCCGGAGCTGCCGACACAGCTTCGCGAAGGAGATGACCTACAACGCCGTCCTGTCATGAATTCAGACAAGGATTCAGTGGAGATGACAGACGGGGGAAAGAGTCAGAATTCACGATCTTGGATTCAGGCAGTGAAGAACAGTTCAGGCTTGGTCAAATATGATCTCCAAGCTCAGGATTCGAAGGGATTATCGGTTGTTCCGGAGGATGTGATTGGTGATACTCCCCTGTGGGAGGATTTCCTGGTTGGACGCTTTCTGGCTACATCACCTCACATCGCAAAGATTCATATGATAGTCAACAAGATCTGGCCTCTGGGGAACAAAACAATCAGAGTCGAAGTTTATGCAGAGGATGACAAAACTGTTCGGTTCCGTATCCGGGATCCAACTATTCGAATGAGAGTGCTGAGGAGAGGTATGTGGAATATTGCAGATATTCCCATGGTGGTCTCCAAATGGTCTCCCATTGAAGAGGAAACTCAGCCTGAAATCAAAACGTTGCCCATGTGGGTTACACTGAAAAAGGTCCCCCATTCAATGTTTTCATGGAAGGGTCTGAGCTTTATTGCTAGTAAAGCAGGTCACCCAAAGCGCCTCCATCCAGATACAGAGCTATGCAAGAACTTCGAAGGTGCAAAGGTATTCATAGAGGTCGATTTAACTAAGCCATTACCAAGATCTCACACTTTTGAATTGAAGGGAAAAGTCATAGAAGTGGATTTCTGGTATCTGTGGCTTCCGGCTCATTGTCCTACGTGTGGAAAATGGGGTCACAAAAAAGATCAATGTACGGTTAAAATACCTGTTCAGATCGAGGAGGAAGAGCGGACTTCTGCACCAACAAAGGAGACAACCGCAGTGGTAGTTACAGAACAAGAGAGTGTAACAGACCAAACCACTCTGATAACACGGAATCTACAACTCTCACTAGAGGAGCAGAAGCAAGAACAAGACTTAAATCAAACTCAGCATAACAAGGAGACTGTTGAGACTGAAGGAAATTGGAATTCTGTCTCTCCACGAAAAGGCAATAGAAAACAAGACTCGGCAAAGTCCATAGAGGATTCTGTGGATATAGCCTCTCCCTCTCGCTTCTCGGTTCTTGACACAGAAGACGATGAGCAGATTGAAAAGGAGAAGACAACTGCTCACGAGGTGGAAGAAGGCGAGATCAGACTTAATACTCAAGATGACACTTCTCAACATTCTAAAATCGATGAGGTAACTACTAGGCCCTCTTTACCGCGAACATCCAAACATAAGACTAGCTCTGTCGCTCAATCCATCAAGAAGAAAAATCTGGGTGGTGCGGGCAAAAGAGTTCCCTCTTAATAATATTATGTCGAGCTTCTTTTGGAATGTTCGTGGTTTCAATCAAAGTTCAAAACATTCCATTGTCAGAGACTGGATTCAAAGAAGCTCATTTCAGTTTGGTTGCCTAGTGGAGACAAGAGTTCAGGAAGAAAACATGGAGAATATAATAAAGTCTATATTTCAAGACTGGTCGATACTGACGAATTATGAACATCATGCATTGGGACACATCTGGGTTCTATGGAGGGCAGATGTACGTCTCACGCCAATGTTTAAAACTGAATAGATGATCACTTGTTCAGTCGCTCTAGATGATAGAGATGATGAGATTATTTGTAGCTTTATTTATGCGGCAAACACTATGGAAGAAAGACGTTCACTATGGAAGGACATAAAGTCACATGAAAGCTTACCAATCATTCGTAACAAGCCATGGCTGTTGTGTGGTGATTTCAGTGAGACTCTAGACGTGGAAGAGCACTCAAACTATGCAACAAATCCGACTATCAGTGTGGGAATGATTGAGTTCCAAGATGTTGTTCGTACATGCTCTCTTCAAGATCTAGGCTACCAAGGACCACTCCTAACCTGGTCCAACAAAAGAGAAGAAGACCTCATCTGTAAGAAACTGGATAGAGTACTGGTAAACGAGAAATGGACAGATGCTTTCCCTCTCTCATATAGTGTGTTTGATGCTGGTGGATGCTCTGATCATCTTCGCTGCAGGATTATGATAGAAGTGCAAGGCGAAAGAGGACGGATACCATTCAAATTTACAAATGCTCTATCCAAGATACCACAGTTTCTACCTGTTGTCGAAAACTTCTGGACTGAAACAGAACCTCTCTTCGCCTCAACCTCTGCTCTGTTCAGATTTTCAAAGAAACAGAAAGCTCTTAAACCCTACTTACGATATCTGGGGAAAGATATCATGGCTGATATTGTTAAACGCACAAAGGAATCGTATGAGGTATTGTGCAGTAAGCAAGCAGAAACACTGAATAATCCGAGCCCAGTTACCATTGAAGAAGAGAAGAAAGCATTCACAAGATGGAAGGGATTATCCACAATTGAGGAAGAATATCTCAAACAGAAGGCAAAAATTAACTGGTTGAATGTTGGGGATCAGAACAATAAATTCTTTCATCATTGTATCAAGGCAAGAAAGGCAAGAAATTTGATCAGGGAGATCTTAACACCAGATGGAGTTACAGTCACAAAAACGGAAGACCTAAAGTTTGAAGCAGAACGCTTTTTAAAGACTTTCTGAACGCTACTCCGCCTAGCTTTCGGGGAATGACAGTGGAACATCTCTCTGATTTACTGAAATTTCGGTGCACAAGTATGGATAAAGCATATTTAGCAAAAGAGGTTACAGAGGATGAAATACGAAAAACATTGTTTGCTATGCCCAATGACAAGTCACCAGGTCCTGATGGCTTCACCAGCGAATTTTACAAAGCAGCTTGGCCTATTCTGGGAAAAGACTTCGTTGCTGCTGTATGTTCCTTCTTCTCATTTGGTTTTCTACCTAAAGGTTTGAACTCCACGATCCTCGCCCTCATACCGAAAAAAGAAGGAGCAATACATATGAAGGATTATAGACCGATTTCTCTATGCAATGTCATATACAAGGTAATCTCAAAGATCCTTGCAAACAGACTAAAAAGCATATTGCCTCAAATCATCACCCAAAACCAGTCTGCCTTCGTAAAGGAAAGATTACTAATGGAGAATGTGTTGTTGGCAACCGAAGTGGTCAAAGATTATCACAAAGAAAACATCTCGCCGAGGTGCACAATGAAGATTGACATTTCAAAAGCTTTCGACTCAGTTCAATGGAGTTTCATGCTTAATACTCTGGAAGCACTGGGATTCCCAGAAATTTTCATACACTGGGTTCGTCTTTGTATAACCACGGCTTCGTTCTCTGTTCAGGTGAATGGGGAACTGGCAGGATATTTTCAAAGTAATAGAGGTCTGCGACAGGGATGCTGTCTCTCACCCTACCTCTTTGTTTTATGTATGAATGTGCTATCACATTTAATCGACAAGGCAGCTGAAGAGAAAAAGATTGGTCTCCACCCACACTGCGATAAGATCAGCCTAACTCATCTCTGTTTTGCAGATGACCTCTTAGTATTTATTAATGGAAACCGAGACTCGATCGAGGGAATCCTACACGTATTTGAAGATTTTACTAATAAGTCAGGCCTTAGCATAAGCATTGAGAAATCAACTCTTTATCTGGCTGGCATTGATTCACATATGAAACAAGAGATTATCTCATCATTTCCATTTTCGACAGGACAATTCCCCGTGCGTTACTTGGGTCTTCCTCTACTTACGAGGAGAGTGACCAAAGGTGACTACGCACCTATGGTGGAGAGAATCAGGCAACAGATGAGTTCATGGACAACACGTCTACTGTCATATGGGGGAAGACTGCAGCTTCTCAAGTCAGTAATTGCGAGTGTGGTAAATTTCTGGATCTCCGCTTACCGTCTACCTAATGGCTGCACTAAGGAGATAGAACAGCTATGTGCAGCGTTTCTGTGGTCCGGACCGGAACTTAACACAAAGAAGTCAAAGATAGCATGGCGAGATGTTTGTAAAACAAAGGAGGAAGGAGGTCTAGGGATAAAGCCCATAAAAGAAGCAAACAAGGTCTCTTGCCTGAAACTTATATGGCGTCTTTTGTCTGCTGACTCTTTATGGGTCATATGGGTTCGTATTACCTACTTGAAGCAAAACTCATTCTGGTCAGCTAAACTACGGCCGAGAAGCTCCTGGATATGGCAAAAAATGATGAAATACATGGACATGGCCAAACCGTTTCATCGGATAAAGATCTCAACTGGGCATTCCACCTCCTTTTGGTTCGACAACTGGTCGGAGATGGGCAGAATCTTTGATACAACCGGACCAAGAGGCATCATTGATCTCGGCATCCCTGCTCAGATTTCGGTAGCGGACGCTCGGGATCGCATTAAAAGGCGAACACATAGAAGTGCTGTGCTTAATGCAGTTCTAGTGGCTTTAGACAATACTCGAAATCAGGTACAATCGGGAGCAGATACTCACCTTTGGAAAAGCAAAGAAGACAAGTACACAGAACAGTTCAGCTCTCGTAGTACATTTAACCTCATCCGACAGCCTAATGTGCAGCAGGATTGGTATGCCGTTTTGTGGTTCAAATACGTAACTCCAAAACACAGATTCATCACATGGCTAGCTCTACATGATCGTCTTTCAACAGGCGACAGGATACAGAAATGGAATGCCGGTTTGAAGACTGATTGCAGCCTCTGTGTTAACATATTGGAAACAAGGAATCACATATTTTTCGAATGCCAATATGCCTCAGAGATCTGGAAGCACTTTGTGTCAAAGACTGATTATGTTGAACGCTGGAATCACGTTGTAGAGATGCTCTGCACTATCAACCGCGACAGGCTCACTCTCTTCCTGCTCAAATATGTCTTCCAATCAACAATCTACCATATCTGGAGAGAAAGAAACAAAAGACGCCATGGAGAACAGCCTCAACCAGCTCATCACCTAGCAAAGCTCATTGACAGGAATGTCCGTGACAGACTACTAGGTATTATCCGGCAGCGAGATCAAATCTATGAGCACAGCTTGGAGAAATGGTTCGAGTACACCTCAACCTATTGAAATAATACATTGCCATTATTAGCATAATCTCTATCTACAAGAATTCCAACTTCCAGTAACACTCTGATGTACAAAAGTTTTTTTGTTTGAATAAAATTTAACATTTCATTCAAAAAAAAAAAAAATATGTTTCCCCTCTAGAGCAAGAAACTAATAATAGGGTAGAGTATTATAATTTTTTAATATACTATCGAAATTCGGTCAATATATTATATTCGATCACGTAATGATTAGTTGATTAAGGTATTCCGAAAGATACTCATAGAAATTATAAATTTAAGGTATGCCAATGACATTTCTCAACCA
The DNA here is from genome assembly GCA_010577795.1 of Isatis tinctoria. Taxonomy (NCBI): domain Eukaryota; kingdom Viridiplantae; phylum Streptophyta; class Magnoliopsida; order Brassicales; family Brassicaceae; genus Isatis; species Isatis tinctoria. Next base: position 21,301,760 of record CM021250.1, read on the forward strand.
ACCAGACTCGTATAGTTAATCAAAAATCCGTGGAAATAATAATGTGTAAGTTAATATTTTTAATTTGTGTAAACGAAAGTGGGATGACAAAAATTGAAGTAGTAATTTATAATGTTGCACGAAAAATGTAAAAAGCAAAAAGAGAATCTGATTATTATTTTTTTGGTCTGATTTTTATAATACTGAGAAGACTTTGTTGGGGGTCATAATAAGTGATCTGGACGTTAACTTTACAGCAATTTACTGGTTCACCAAAAAATTGTTGCGACTCTTGCTTCCTTGCCATTTTTCTCTCTATATAAACCTGCCGTCTTGAAAGAAGGAATCCATAAGCTTCTTCTTCGTCGTGTGACCTCACTTTGATCTCTCTCTCTCTCTCTTTACCTATCGTCCTCGATCGTACAATTCAATGTCGACCAACAAGCTCAGTTATACTGTACTTCAGTCTCTCCTTTGCTTTCTTGTCCTTAGTCACTCTCTTTGTTTTGCTTAGCGTGTGGATTTATGAATTCGCTTTTGCCGTTTTGCGTGTGCCTCTACTGTTTATTTTCGTCTTCAATCTATTTTATTAAAAATGATTCGGAAACTGAGAATGTGAGAGAGGTTCCTCTTTAATTTCTCTTGAGTTCTTAGTAATGAGATTGTTCAGAAATCGGTATTTTTGGTTCCTGGTTATGTTTGCTATGTCTATCCTCAAAGCTTATATTTCTGAATCAGAACATTTGTGAACTTGATTTTACTTTATTGGCAGAACTCCTTCGGAAATGGAGAAGCAAACAGTATCAATGATTTGTCTTCACTTGCTCAATCAGAGACAGCTGTTCAGGAGCTTCTTATAAAACAGACTCCTGTCCAGGCTACAGATGATAATCTCATTGAGTTTTCAGAGGCTCTGAGAAGTAAGTTTTGGAAATTTCCCAAGGAAAAAGAAAGCTTCATGCTTTGCGTTTTCTTAGTCATTAGGACTCACTTTTAAGGTCGTTACATATTTGTAGCTGTTGCAAAGGCTTTAAGAATATCTGCTGAAGGAAAGGCATTGGCTCAAGCTGAAGCTGTTGAATGGAAACGAAAATATGAGTTGGAGAAGTCTAAGCATGAGCGGAACTACTTCGAAGGTACGGGATACTGATTCCACAAAAAAACTTTTTTGTCTTTAATTGCATAATACTTCTTTAAATGACCCCTATTTAATTTATGTTCGACATCGTTTCTTTTTCTTTCTATCTATTATTTCCTCCAAAAATTCATTTTTCTATTCTTAAAACAATTAATGTAAAAAAAAACAAATTTCTACTTATCTATAAGGTATTAACTATATAACCTTTCATTAAATATAAAATTTTGATTATATTCACATATTATTTTTCTATCATTCCCAAATGTGAATAATTTATTCATAGTTTGTTCTCGTTTTACAAAATATGGTTTCTATTTTTTATATATTATTAAGCTAAAGATTTTGTTTACTTCTTTTGATAAAAAAATTATATTTAAATATTGTGATATACTATGGACTTGTTAAGCATTGTGTATATTTTTTAGTTAAAGATTATAATTTTTTTTTTCATTTTACATATAAAATGAAATGCTTCAAATGATTATACTGTATCCATACCAAGTGAATTGTTATATTTTTATGTCTTGTATCACAGCACCCTCAACTGGATTGTGTGCCAATGAGTCTAATAGTCAGAGGATGGATCACTCAGTCAAGTCTCCGCGGCTTCATGTTGAGGACAAAGGGAAATCGGCAAGGTATTCCATGGAGCGTATTTGCTCTCATGAATTGCTCCAAGATGGTGAATCTGACAGCCCTACTGTGGGTAGTAACAAAATGAGGAGAAAGGTATTATATAGTTAATTGTTGTGATCAAGCCGCAGCTATTGCAGTAGAACTAATCTTGCATTAGATTTTGTTGGACGTGCATGCATGCTCTTATCAGCAGCACACATGATTTCGATGAACATTTGTTCCTTTATATATGACTCCTTTTTAGCTACCTTACATTTTGATGTATGCTTTTGAAACTGGGTACACGAGACCTTAAGCCATAGCAAAATAAGTAGAGGATGAAAACTCTCTCCTGTGCGCTTCACTTTCGCATGTGGTGTATTACATCTTCAAATCTGTTTAACCTGGCGGCAGGCATCGTTTAAGCTTTCGTGGGGATGCAAGAGACAGGCTAATGATCAACACAAAAAAGAAATTGTCTCGTTTGAGAGCGGGAATATCACTACAGCAGAGCGCAGCAGTAGCCAGGTAATGATATATATTGTTCTCAATTCCGTGCACACTTGTTTAGTACGGTGACTAACACATAAGAAAACTTTGTTGACCTTCAGATTTCACTGACATGGGCTACCAATCCACAAACTGTGATTATCTTCACTAAACCTAACTCAATTGATGTACAAGCTCGTTCTGTGGAAGTGGTCAGGTCAGTATTTATATAGATTTGCAGCATCTTCTTGAAGACCTTGAGACAGATATCTTTAAGATTGTGTTGCCCAAACCACATGATTAGTTTCGGTTATTCTCTCTGAATTTCAGTGGAAGGTAAAAAATGTGTTAATCAAGATGAAGTAATCATATTTTGATTTGATTTTTTTGTTTCTTTTTTTGTTTCCACTTCAGATGGTTGAGAGAGAAGAAAGGACTAAATATTTATGTCGAACCACGAGTCAAGGCAGAACTTTTAATTGTATCAACTTTCTTTGACTTCGTACAAACTTGGGAAGATGGTAAGATTACTAATCTTATAAGCATAGTGTTCTGATTCTTGTCTGGATCCAGCTTACAACATTGTATGCTCATGCCTGATGCCTTTTATATCAAACATTTTAAGTTATGACTCAATATTATTTTGTTTGGGTGTGATTGAATGAGTTGGAAGAGGTTTTCTTTTCTAACTAATTGATCATTTGTTTTGCAGAGAAGGAGTTTTCACTTGTACACCCAAAGGCTGACCTTGTTATCACTCTTGGTGGGGATGGTACAGTACTATGGGTAAAGTCAATCTGACTCTTAAGTTACATATCTTTTCACGTCTGTTCCTTTCTTTTTATAATAACACACACAACGATCTGATATGTAACATTTTAACGGTTACAGGCAGCATCTATGTTTAAAGGACCAGTGCCTCCAATTGTTCCATTTTCCATGGGATCTCTTGGATTTATGACTCCTTTCCGTATCCTTAATATTTTCTGTAACAGATGTATGAGCCATCCAGTAATAGTTAGCAGCATTATACATATTCTGTCACTTGGGACTTTTCTTTAACTCTAATTATCCCAGAGATCGATCAGTTCCAAGAATGTCTTGAATCGGTTTTAAAGGGTCCAATCAGCATAACACTACGACCCAGGTTGCAGTGTCGCATCATCAAAGATAAAGCAAGGCATCACAAGGAGACAGAGGAGAATATCCTTGTCCTGAATGAAGTCACCATTGACCGTGGAATAACTTCTTACCTTACAATCCTTGACTGCTACTTTGACAACTCATTTGTCACATGTGTGCAAGGCGACGGACTAATATTATCTACAACATCTGGTAGTACCGCGTACTCACTTGCAGCTGGAGGATCAATGGTCCATCCACAGGTAATATTGTCTCTCATGATCTTCATCTGCGTAACAAGCAATCAGTGAGCTCATTCTTTGATTGCTACATAGTCTTGTGCCTAGTCATGATCATGGACAATAATTGTTTTTTCAGGTTCCTGGGATCTTGTTCACACCTATCTGTCCGCATTCTCTGTCTTTCCGCCCACTGATATTACCAGACCACGTGACAGTGAAAGTGATAGTGCCACTCAAAAGCAGAAGCTCTGCGTGGGTATCGTTTGACGGGAAGGGCCGGAAACAGCTTGAAGCAGGGGATGCGCTAGAGTGTAGCATGGCACCGTGGCCTGTCTCAACGGCTTGCCAGGTCGAATCCACTAATGACTTCATACGCAGCATCCGCGACGGTCTTCACTGGAACCTAAGGAAGACTCAATCTTCTGACGGCCCTCGTGACACTTGAACAACCAAATTATCCAGGGCTTCTCTCTTTCCTTCTAATTCTGAACCGCATACAATTACTCCGGACATCTATCTATCTATCTATGCAGATATACATATGCATGTAAAGGAAAGTGATGGGTTCCGCGAGAAAATATGGTTGTATGATTGTATCCATTTGTTGGAATTGTAGTATGTAGCTGCTATGACCAATAATATTTCTGTTGATATGTGATGATCCCTCAAAGTTAATGAATCAAAGATGTTTCTGTTCCTTCTCTTTCTCTCTATAAACATTTAAAACCCTAAATTACTTCTTGAAATCACCAAATGAGTAGGTTCATGTTCTGGTCCAGTCTCTGGTTTAGGTTTTAATGTGCTTGGTCTACTAAGTAGCCTATCTCATGACAGCTGTCTAACACTCAACACGTTTCAACAGAAACGTGGAAACAAAAAGCACATTCTAATCATCTTCTTCTCTCCTTTCATCCTGATCATATCATGCCTCCTTTGATCCTTTCCCTTCCACCATGATAATGTTGAGTTAAGCTTGAAGATAACTTCTAAGTAAAGATAAAGTTAATATTGCTTCTAGGAGTTATCTAGTTACAATAAGATAAATATTAGAGTTTTGTTTAGGAGTTATCTAAACATATAAGCTTGAAAGGTTTTGTATATAAGGAGGTATCAAATTGTGATACCACTTATCTGAGATTTGAGAGATTGTGAGGCTTTAGTTTTTGAGTATGTTTTCTAAAGCAATAAAGAGAGTCATTCTTTATACTTGTATGTGCTCTTGATCTCAGTTCTAAAACTTGAATTGGTATCATAGCCTAGGTCGAATCTCTTGTGGACGTTAACACAATCATACATCCATGGGAGACATCACGCTCACAACCGATAAGCCAAAGGAAGGTGGGGGACCTTCCATCACATGTCCAATGCTGAACACAAGAAACTACACCGTGTGGGCTATAAGAATCAAAGCTGCTCTTTGAGTTCATAAGGTGTGGGAGGCCATTGAAAGCAATGCAGATGAGGTAGTTGTTGAGAAAAAAATTTAGCCATGGCTTTATTGTTTCAATCGATCCCAGAGGCGCTGGTTCTTCAAGCAGTGCAAGCCAAACATGTTGGAGCAGAGAGAGTCAAGGAAGCTCGACTCCAAACCCTGATGGCAGAATTCGATCGATTGAAGATGAAAGACTCTGAGACCGTAGACAATTTTGTGGGAAAGATGTCTGAGATTTCCTCGAAATCTGCTGCTCTTGGAGTAATTGTTGAAGAGACAAAGCTTGTCAAGAAGTTTCTTAAATGCCTTCCTCGCAAAAAGTACATCCATATCATGGCATCTCTGGAACAAGTGTTAGATCTCAACAACACTAGCTTCAAAGATATTATTGGACGACTTAAGGCGTACGAGGAACGTGTGGCTGAAGAAGAAGAGACTCAAGAGGATCAAAGCAAGTTGATGTATGCGAACTCCGAATACCAATACAAAAACAACGCACCTCGAGAGTTCAATGGAGGGTCCCGTGGTCGCGGACGTGGCAGGGGCAGAGGCAGAGGACGAGGACGGTATAACGATGACAGAGACACATCAAGAATCACTTGTTACCGGTGTGATAAACAAGGCCATTATGCCTTTGAATATCCCGATCGCTTGCTCAAGCTTCAAGAAGCTCAAGAAAACGCCAAAGATGACACATAGGTGGCGGATGAACTCATGATGCATGAGGTAGTTCTCTTGAATGAAAAGAATGTGTTTCCAAGATCATATGAGACCAACAGTGGTGATACGAACACGTGGTACCTTGACAATGGTGCTAGTAATCACATGATATGTGATCCGAGATACTTTACTTCATTGACAAGGCAATAACGGGGAAAGTTCGATTCGGCGATGATTCACGCATTGACATAGAGGGGAAAGGAGTGATCTCTTTATTTGATCAGAATGGTGAACCGAGAACAATGACTGACGTCTACTACATCCCTGAGCTAAAAAGTAATATCATCAGCCTTGGGCAAGCCACCGTATGTGGCTGTGAGATCCGAATGAAGGGAACGAAGTTAACAATGCACGACAGAGAGGGAAAGTTGATTGCAGAGGCAGAGAGATCACCGAACCGCTTATATAAGGTACAAATTGGAATCACAAATACCTCATGTTTGTTTCTTAGCTCCATAGGTGAATCTAGTAGATGGCATGCTCGAATGGGACACTTGAGGAACGAGACAATCAAATCGATGATGCAGCGAGAACTTGTAGGAGGTGTTCCCCGAGTTTCTTTTGAGAAAGAAATATGTAGCTCATGCTTGCTTGGGAAGCAAACTCAGGCAAGTTTCCCTCACGCAACCATGTACCGTGCAGACACCATCCTTGAGTTAATACATGGTGATCTCTGCGGTCCTATAACGCCGAGTACAACTGCTGGGAACAAGTACATCTTCGTTCTCATTGATGACCACTCCAGATATATATATATGTGGACAATTTTACTCAAGGAGAAAAGCGATGCACTTGACAAATTCATCAAGTTTACTCGTTCAGTTGAAAAATATCATGGAGCTCAGATCAAAGTTTTTTGAACAGATCGAGGAGGGGAGTTTGTTTCACATGAGTTCAACCCATTCTGTTAAGAATCTGGTATAAAGCGTCATCTCACTGCTCCTTATACTCCGCAACAAAAAGGAGTAGTAGAGAGAAGAAACAAAACCATGATGGAAATGACAAGAAGTGTTATGAAACACATGAGAGTTCCGAACTACCTATGGGGAGAGGCTATAAGACACTCCACATATCTTATAAACCGGGCAGCCACGAGATCACTAAAGGATGTGACACCATATGAGGCTCTGAAGAAGAAAAAACCGAATATTGAGCACCTTAGGATATTTGGTTGCATCGCTTATGAAAAAGTTGACAAGCCTCACTTGAGAAAACTTGAGGATCGATCGAGGGTACTTGTTCACCTAGGTACAGAACCGGGTTCCAAGGCCTATCGACTGCTTGATCCACAGACACAGAGGATAGTGGTAACCAGAGACATCGTGTTTGATGAATCAAAAGGATGGAACTGGAAGAATGTTAACCCAGAGCAAAACAGTGGGAGTTCCGGCATAGTACTAGGTGAATTCGGAAATCACGACATGCAGGGAGGAGAAGAAAATCATGGAACTGAGACAAATAATCTCGATGATCATGAGAATGTGGACGAAACAGAGTCGAACGAGACAGAGAATGCCGTTCATGATGAGTCAGAAGAAGTATGCGATACAACTTCAACTGTCTCAAGACGATCTCAAAGAGAAAGCATAGGACCAGCATACCTTGATGACTACGTGCTGCTAGCTCAAGGAGAAGGAGAACTACTACTTATGTCGTTGAATGATGAGCCACGAAACTTTGAGGAAGCAAAAGGTTCAAAAGAATGGAGACTTGCTTGTGAGGATGAAAATCATTCCATCGAGAAGAACTCTACTTGGATGCTCACAAACCTACCGATTGAAGCAAAGGCAATTGGGCTCAAGTGGGTGTTCAAACTCAAGAGAAATGCAGATGGAAGCATCAATAAATACAAAGCAAGGCTAGTAGCAAAAGGATACGTCCAACAACATGGAGTAGACTTCGAAGAAGTCTTTGCCCCCGTAGCACGAATTGAAACAATCAGACTTCTACTCAGCCTTGCCGCGTCAAAAGGATGGGACATACATCATCTAGAAGTTAAGACAGCATTTCTTTATGGTGAGTTGAAAGAAACTGTCTTTGTTGCACAGCCAGAGGGCTTTGAGATCAAAGGAAGCGAGGGAAAGGTGTACAAACTCAGCAAGGCATTGTATGGATTAAGGCAGGCACCTGGAGCATGGAACAATAAGTTGAATCAAATACTCATGGAACTTAAGTTTTACAAATGCTTGAAGGAACCATCGGTCTATCGGAAGACAGTTAGGGATGAGCTCTTGGTAATAGCTGTATACGTCGATGACTTTTTCGTCACCGGAACAAGCCTGAAAGTCATTGACGTATTCAAGAAGGAGATGGCGGCAAAGTTTGAAATGAGTGACTTGGGAAGGCTGACATACTACCTTGGAATTGAGGTGCTTTAGTACGAAGGAGGAATAATTCTAAACCAGAGACGATATGCGCAGAAGATACTGGAGGGAGCAGGAATGAAAGATTGTAATCCAGTGCAGATACCTATGGAAGCTGGAGAAAAATTCTGCATAGCAGAACATGAGAAAGAGATCGATGCTACTGCCTACAGAAAGAATGTCGGTTGTCTCAGATATCTCCTTCACACACGACTGGATCTATCCTACTGCATGCGTTTTGAGTCGATACATGCACAGTCCAAGAGAGTCTCATGGAATCGCAATGAAGCACTGTCTCAGGTATCTACGAGGAACCACTTCTCTCGGTTTAGTGTTTGAGCAAACACCATCAAGAGTACCAAGACTCATTGGCTACATGACAGCAGCCATAACGTTGATCCTGCGACGGCAGAAGCACAGCTGGTCACATATTCTACCTTGGTGAGAGCCCGATTACCTAGTGCTCACAGAAGCAAGAGATTGTTGCACTATCTTCCTGTGAGGCAGAGTTTATTGCAGGAACAGAGGCTGCAAAACAGGCAATTTGGCTTCAAGACCTACTCAGTGAGATCATGGGTTCATCAAGCTCCAAAGTACTGATCCGAATAGACAATCAATCAGCAATTGCTCTCACAAGAATCCCAGTGTTTCATGGGTGAAGCAAACACATCCACTCTAGGTTTCATTTCATAAGAGAATGCATCAAGAATGAGCAGATTGAAGTGGAACACATTGCTGGAACCTTACAGAAGGCCGATATTCTGACCAAAGCACTCGGAAAGATCATGTTCAAGGAAATGAGATAGTTCATTGGTATTCAAGACTTAGAGGGGAAGAACTTCAAGCTTAAAGGGGAGAATGTTGAGTTAAGCTTGAATATAACTTCTAAGTAAAGATAAAGTTAATATTGTTTCTATGAGTTATCTAGTTACAATAAGATAAACATTAGAGTTTTGTTTAAGAGTTATCTAAACATTAAGATAAGCTTGAAAGGTTTTGTATATAAGGAGGTATCAAATTGTGATACAACTTATCTGAGATTTGAGAGATTGTGAGGTTTTAGTTTTTGAGTAAGTTTTCTAAAGCAATAAAGAGAGTCATTCTTTATACTTGTGTGTTCTCTTGATCTCAGTTCTAAAACTTGAGATAATGTTCCCGTTGGTCCTTCCAACACGAGCTCTGTATGTTCTGTCTAACGGACTACATTTCTTTGTCGTATGTGTTTGCTGCTAACATCAAATGTGGTTGCCGCTAGCATTAACTGAGAGCTAAATGCGAGAGACAGAGACAGAGAGAGAGAGAGAGAGTAATCAAATGTAGGATTCAGTCAAATGTCAAGCAATGGCAACGATGACCATGATAGCCACATTTCTCCCGGCCGTCGCTAAGCTTCTGTCAATCACCAGCGGACGAAGGCTCTTAGTGGTTAGAACGAGAACACAACTAGCTTAGAGGAACAGAGCACAACCACATTGAGGAGGGATCTCATGCTAACAGAGGCGACTAAGAAGAATTACACTCGATTTTGTGTTACAATGCATAAGGCCAAGATCTGGAACTAATTATTAAGTAATCCACCTTTCATGTTTCTCTTTCGCTTTCAATTTTGGTGAATTTTCTCAAAGTTTTGGTATGTTATCATATAATTGATCAATTCTCTAAAAACCTTTTATCCTTCTACTATAATCATTCACCATTCAACAAAAATTTACAAAAGCAATCCATAGTGAATACAAACTAGTTTCGGACAAGTAGAGTAAAAAAAACCATTCTAGGCTAAAAATTAATAGACTAAGACTGTTTCAGTCTGAACACTCTAAAAAGACAGATATGTCCACCTTTCCAAGTCTACTAAGTGACTAGCATATAACTAAGAGGTGAGATTACCTTCAATCCTTGCTCTTATACTAAGTGACTAGCATATAACTAAGGGGAACAGATTTTGTCACTACTGTACGCTCCTTTTTTGCTCTGGGTTTCCTTCCTAAAGGTTTGAACTCCACGATCCTTGGTCTTATCCCGAAAAAAGATGAGGCAACTGAAATGAAAAACTACAGGCCTATTTGGCTTTGCAATGTTCTGTATAAGGTGATCTCGAAGATTCTTGCGAATCGGCTTAAGACTATTCTGCCGGGCATTACTACTCATAACCAATCAGCTTCTGTTAGGTTCTACTTGTTGGGGTCAAAATCCCCTCCTCGGAGATTGATGTGGCAAAAGGCCGAATTAACTGTTAAACATTTCATATTCTGGCAGCAAGCCCACGAAATGAGACCAAACGCCTGCCCGGGTCAAGCTCTTGGCTTAACCGGTCGCAGATGAACTAAATGGGTTGTGAACATTTGTACTCTTTCCTTATCCTTGGTTTTGCCCCAAAGGGTTTTCCGGAAAAGGTTTTAACGAGGCAAATTGGTTCACTTATTCTAAACCCGTTCAGGAGCTAATCAAAATGCTCCGACCAAATTCCCGTCGGGCCGAGCTCTTGGCATCTGGTCCGGCGGATGAACTGAACTCTTTAACGGCCTCTCAAGACGAATCTCTGCATATCTTCTCAGCCCGGAGCATTCACCGAGCCAAGACATGGGCTACGGTCGGACCTAGCCCCCTTGGACCGGTCGCAGAAGCTATTTCCCGACTATTGGGCCTCGGCCCAATAGTTCCCGAAGAAACATCACGCCATTTGAAGACGGACTTCACGCTGTTCAAAACATGGAAAAGCATCAAGGAGTTCACTTAAAATAAACTGGAAGCAAGGCTTTTAACCGGAGAAAATTGGACCAGAGGATTGAAAAGACAAGCTGGGCCGCATCAAGACAAGCGGGCCGGATCGGAAGAAAAGAGGGCTGATGGGCGGCGGCCCATCAGGTTATTGGCGGCTAGAAGGGATTTTTACAACATCCCACATTGCTTAGATTAGTCTTTGAGACGCCAGACTCTCTCATATAAATAGACACCCCTGTATTCACTTTCAAGGCATCCCAACTCAAGTGCAAGAGCCTTCAAGATATAAGACTCTTATAAGAAGAAAATAAAAATTAGTTAAATTTAAATATAAATCCATTAAATTTGACAAATATAACTAAAAATTTCATATATTCTATTTATTTTTGATATTTTAGTTATTTTTATCTAAAATTAATTCATATATTTGGATTTATAATTATAATTTAGGTTAAATAAGCTATATCAAATCTAAATATTATTAATATTTTAGGTATATAATTGTATATCGGTTATTTCGGGTACCCATTCGGTTTCCGGTTCGGGTCGGGTTCGGGTTCGGGTTTTTGGATATTGAAATTTAGGACCCGTTCGGGTATTTTACAAATTTCGGTTCGGGTTCGGTTCTACTTTTTTGGTTGGGGTTCGGTTCGTTTTTTCGGGTTCGGTTTTTTTGCCCAGGCCTATATAAGACAATAAGTCTTCTCGAATGTTTTTGTACTTAGAGAATTATTAATAAAATCTTCTTTCTCACCGTTTTACTTTGTTGCCCCTTTAGTTCTTGTTTAATAGAATTCTCGGAGCCCCGCAAAATATAAATTTCGACAGTGTGAGTTTCGGCTCTCACATTACTCATGGAAAATGTCCTTTTGGCTACAGATATTGTTCGCGATTATCACAAAGAGAAGATACCTCCTCGGTGTGCAAAGAAAATCGACATTTCAAAAGCTTTTGACCCCGTTATCATGGGGACCCCGTGGATCAGCGCAATCTACAACGTTATCATGGGGAACCCGTGGATCAACTCGATGCGAGCAATCCCATCAACAAACCATCTCTGTCTGAAGTTCCCAACCCCTAACAGAATCAAGACTATCTGGGGAAACCAAAAAGAAGCCCGGATTTGTTTCCTTGCGGAACAAAAACTCCAAAATCTGACGCTCCCACAAAGAGAAAACCCGAAACGGAAGAAAGAAGAAGAAGACACGAAGGACGGAAATAGAACAAGCAGAACGGATCAGTTCGATAGAACGGAGCTTGTACCCGCAGAAAACAAAGACGAGCAAGGAGAAACGGCAGCTGCCGAGAAGAAGTCATCGAAGATCGCGTAGCACGAAACGGTCGATCTCATATTCTATAAAGCATAGACACTTTCCAAAAAAAAAAAAAAGAATGAAAAAGCTCCAACCTCCCGTTGCTGATCACAACAGGGTGACTCAAACCATGGTTCTTTCAACATCCCGCAGTGGATAAACTTAGAGCGCTATATAAATTTTCGGATAAACATCCGAACGGCGTGACCTGACATCCTGCGATCCTGCAGGGAGTGTGGAAGACGATGTTCTATTAAGCTTATCTTCAGGAGCATTTCGCATAGGCAAATAGTGCGAGGTGTAAACCGCGAAATAAGCTTGTAAACCTAGTAAAACGCCTGACATGGAAAGCTGGTCTTGAACATCTCTGAATGCAGTACCAAACCGGCTCTGATACGAGATTCTAAATGCGTTCAGTCAAGAGAGGAATATAGACGTGTAACTCCTCGACACCAAAACATACATTAAACCCAGGAACCCTGGTCAAAAGTTCGAGTGCCGGAAAAACACTCCAACTCAACGCAAACGCCTCTTGGCAAGCGACAAACAACGCAAACGCCTCTTGACAAGCGAGAAACAACGCAAACGCCTCTTGGCAAGCGAGAAACAACGCAAACTCCTCTTGGCAAGCGACAAACAACGCAAACGCCTCTCTGAAAGCAACAAATAAAGCAAACGCCTCTTGGCAAGCTATACAGAACAAACGCCTCTTGGCAAGCTATACAGAACAAACGCCTCTTGGGCCAATATCAACATCTCCTCTTGGGCCAATGTCAATATCGCCTCTTGGGCCAATATCAGTATCGCCTCTAGGCAAACGGACCAGTCGCCTATCTCTTTCAGAGATTGGGCCTGGCATCCTTCATCAAACAAGAAACACTAAGCAGGGAAAGAAAAAGCCTCGTAAACAGCTCAAAACCTTTTCATTAATCTCAGAAGCAAAAACTCATCCGGCCCACAAACAAAGCCGGACAATAAAAGGATTCAAAAAAGAAGACGAAACAAAAGCAAAATCCAAAAGACAAAAATCGAAGATCAAGACTCCGGGCCAAACGCCTTAACCACGGCAAGGTCCGAGATCCCAGGAACGGCCTCGTTGGATCTGGCTGGATCAAGAACTCCGATTAACGCGGCCTCCTCCTCAAGCGAGCTAGGTTCGAAAGCCGGAATGGTCGGATCACTGGAAAGAGGAACCAACTGAGATTCAATCTTCTCCCGAACTCGGGCAATCATATCATCAAACTGGCTATCGGCACCATCAAAGCGAGCTTTCCATTTCAATAGCTTGGCCTTTTCTCGGTCTAAGTCGGGAAGTTCGTCAGTTTGAAGCAACACAATCAACTCGAAGTTTCCCGCAATCTGGGCTAAATCTACCTCACAGACCCTAGCTTCGGACAGCGAACCAAGAGTTCCTTTCAACTCCTTCAAGAAGACCGGAAGCTCGGCAGAACAAGCCTTGCAACCACGAGCATCACGCGAGGCCCTGGCAGTCACGAGCTGGCCGGCCAAATCTTTCAGTTCCTCGGACTGGCGAGAAACCCTAGCCTCCAGGCGAATAGACATACACACGACTCTGTCCTTTTCAGCTTGCAGATCCGAGACTTGTCTCTCAAGCAACTTGATCTGCCACGAACTCGACGATTCAAGAACTTCAAGCTTCCTCTTCACCGAGCGAACACTCTCTTCGGCGCACTTGCGAACCCCGTGAATGGTGACGTCATACGAGCCAATGCACTTGTTCACGGTGTATATGAACTACAAACAGAAAAGGAACATCAGGAAAAAAAAGGAAATATCGAAGAAAAGAAAAGAAGGCAAAAAAGGAAAATTTACCTTCGATCCACATAAAGCCATCTCCATATATGTTTCGGATTCCTCGAGATCACCATATGGAGGAAACCTGAAGCTCGAGTCCACCGTCACCGAAAATCTCTTGGCCGCCTGGCGATGGTTCTTGCAAACTGACTCCAGGAAAGCAAGCCGAGAGTCCGACGGCGTGCCGGGCGAAGAAGAACTCTTCACAGCGTCTTCTGCTGGGCCGGTCTCTCGCCTTTGACGCAAAACGCCATCCGCTCCAGTCAAGCTATAAATAACTCCCCGAGGTTCTGGAACTCGCTTCGCTGCGTTAGGCGCCAAGATCACATCCTTCTTAAACGGAGGAAGCACAGCCGGTGGCGAAACCGGCCTACCAGCTGGCCATTCCGGTGGAGGAACGACTAGAGAGCTCCCCGCCGGCTTAGAGACTGAAGGATGGGCCGACGGTTTGGTCTCGGGCTTAGGAGCCGACCGGCCGTCCGTCCCCTTCGTCTTCTTCCCATCTTTCTCCATCTTCTCACGGAGAGATAACCTAACCATGACGACGAGCAAAAAAAAAGGAGGAGAGGTTTTCGGTGTCAAAATCGTGGAAGACAAAGAGAGGAGGAAGGCACATATATATACAACAAGGCAGCTTGAATCCTAATTCAACAAGGATTGAAAATTTTCCTATTTTTAATTCAGCAAAAAGGAAAAGGGAAAAAAGAGAGGAGTTTTTTCAATTCCCAGCTCAGTTAGGAAAAGGAACTTTTTCCAATTCCTTTTCAAGCAAGAAACAGGAAATTTTTCAGTTTCTAGAGAGAGGAGGATTTTTCCAATTCTCAAGCATGACAAGAAAAGGAAAATCCTCTACCAAATCGGCCGCCTATGAGTTTCAGGCCCGAGGAGGAAAAAAATTCGCTACAATCATTTTTCGGCGACCTGCCCTCCAGAAGACACACATTTCAGAAGCAGAGGCCTTTAGTCCATGAATCCTGACAAACATCTCATCAAACGCTCCTCGCCCATGCAAGCAAAGGCCACGAGCTGGGGGGCTAACTGTTGGGGTCAAAATCCCCTCCTCGGAGATTGATGAGGCAAAAGGCCGAATTAACGGTTAAACATTTCATATTCTGGCAGCAAGCCCACGAAATGAGACCAAACACCTGCCCGGGTCAAGCTCTTGGCTTACCCGGTCGCAGATGAACTAAATGGGTTGTGACCATTTGTACTCTTTCCTTATCCTTGGTTTTGTCCCAAAGGGTTTTCCGGAAAAGGTTTTAACGAGGCAAATTGGTTCACTTATTCTAAACCCGTTCAGGAGCTAATCAAAACGCTCCGACCAAATGCCCGTCGGGCCGAGCTCTTGGCATCGGGTCCGACGGATGAACTGAACTCTTTAACGGCCTCTCAAGACGAATCTCTGCATATCTTCTCAGCCCGGAGCATTCACTGAGCCAAGACATGAGCTACGGCTGGACCTAGCCCTCTCGGACCGGTCGCAGAAGCTATTTCCCGAGTATTGGGCCTCGGCCCAATAGTTCCCGAAGAAACATCACGCCATTTGAGGACAGACTTCACGCTGTTCAGAACATGGAGAAACATCAAGGAGTTCACTTAAAATAAACCGGAAGCAAGGCTTTTAACCGGAGAAAATCGGACCAGAAGATTGAAAAGACAAGCTGGGCCAAATCAAGACAAGCGGGCTGGATCGGAAGAAAAGAGGGCTGATGGGCGGCGGCCCATCAGGTTATTGGCGGCTAGAAGGGATTTTTACAACGTCCCACATTGCTTAGATTAGTCTTTGAGACCCCAGGCTCTCTCATATAAATAGACATCCCTGTATTCACTTTCAAGGCATCCCAACTCAAGTGCAAGAGCTTTCGAGATATAAGACAACAAGCCTTCTCGAATATTTTTTTACTTAGAGAATTATTTATAAAATCTTCTTTCTCACCTTTTTACTTTTTTGCCCCTTTAGTTCTTGTTTAATAAAATTTTCGGACCCCCTCAATATATAAATTTCGACAGTGTGAGTTGCGGCTCTCACACTACTCATGGAAAATGTCCTTTTGGCTACGGATATTGTTCGCGATTATCACAAAGAGAAGATATCTCCTCGGTGTGCTACGAAAATCGACATTTCAAAAGCTTTTTACTCTGTTCAATTGAGTTGCCTCCTTAATGTGTTAACAGCTCTGGGTTTTCCTGATCCTTTTATTCACTGGATCCGTCTATGTATCACCACACCTTCATTCTCTGTCGTGGTGAATGGGGAGCTGGCTGGGTACTTTCAAAGTAACAGAAGTCTGCGGCAAGGGTACTCTCTCCCACCGTATCTCTTTGTCCTGTGCATGAATGTGTTGTCTCATATGATAGACAAAGCCGCTGCCCAGAAGAAAATTGCTTATCAACCTCACGGTAAGCAAATCCGGTTAACACATCTCTGCTTCGCAGATTATCTCCTTGTTTTTGTCGAGGGAAAGCGCGACTCAATTGAAGGTGTACTCCGTATCTTTGCTGAATTTGCAGAAAAGTCGGGTCTGCAAATCAGTATTAAAAAATCAACACTTTACCTTGCGGGTCTTCATAGCAGCACTCGCGATGATATCATCTCTGCTTTTCCTTTTGCTAATGGACAATTCCTGGTTCACTATTTGGGTCTCCCCCTCCTTATTCGAAGAATGACAAAGAATGACTATGTGCCCATGGTGGAGAGAATTCGATCTCAGATGGAATCATGGACGAATCGTTTCCTCTCGTATGGAGGTCGTCTCCAGCTTTTAAAATCAGTCATTGCCGGTATCACGAACTTCTAGATCTCAGCTTATCGCCTGCTAAATGGCTGCATTAACGAGATTAAGAAATTATGTGCTGCTTTCCTATGGTCAGGCCCAGAGCTCAACACAAGGAAAGCAAAAATCTGTTGGCAGGATGTTTGTAAAGCTAAGGAAGAAGGCGGTTTGGGAATTAAGTCTATTAAGGAAGCGAATCATGTCTCCTATTTGAAACTGATATGGCGGATTCTCTCTTGAGACTCTTTATGGGTTAAATGGATCAAAGTGATGTATCTGAAACAGAGCTCTTTTTGGTCAGTGAATATCAAATCAACCACCTCCTGGATGTGGAAGAAACTGTTAAAATATCGGGAGAAGGCAAAATTCTTTCATCGAGTTCGAATAAATGATGGCCAGACTGCATCTCTCTGGTATGATAATTGGTCTGAGTTGGGATGAATTTTTGACATCACATGAGCAAGAGGTTTTATCGATCTTGGGATCCCGAGCCATGTCTCTGTCTCAAGTGCTCGAGAAAAGGTTCGACTACGAACTCACCGAACAGTTCATCTTAATGCCATTGTCGCTGCTTTGGTAAGCACGAGGCACTGCAACCAATCGAGAAGGGATATTCACCTATGGAAAACGTTATATGATAACTTTTCTCAAAAGTTTTGCTCTCGCCGAACATGAAACCTTCTCCGCCGGCCTAGCCTGAAAAAAGATTGGTCTCTAGCTCTCTGGTTCAAATATGCGACCCCAAAGTACAGTTTCATTGCTTGGTTAGTACTTCATGAAAGCCTCTCGACAGGTGATAAAATCCGGAAATGGAACACTGGCCAAAGAACATACTGCAGCTTCTGTGCTTGTTCGATGGAAACCCGAAATCACCTGTTCTTTGATTGCTTATATGCTAAAACGATTTGGAAATACCTGGTCTCTCAGCTTCTGGGTCCAGAGTTTTCTGAGAATTGGGACATGGTCGTGCACCTTCAGAGGGATAAGATCACCATGTTCTTATTCAGGTATGCTTTCCAGGCCACCGTCCATCACCTCAAGCGCGAGAGAAACCCAAGGCGTCACGATGAACAGCGAGTTCCAACTGCTCAACTGGGAAAAACGATCGACAGAACTGTTCGCAACAGGCTTATCAGCATCAGTAGAAAACAAGATGATCCCTTTGCGGAAGGTCTCGTGACTTGGTTTGGATACACATCAACTTCAAGTCTGTAAATCTCTATCAATTTCAGTCTTAACTCAAGTTCCTTCTACATTATGATGTAAACAAACGTATATTTCTTCTTTGAATCGAATTCAACATTTTATTTTAAAAAAAGAGATTACCTTCAATCACCTGCAAACGCAGAACAATACCTTTCTCTTCCCATATGGTTTTAGCAAAAACTTTCCCAGTCCCGTCCTTAATAGTGCATTCACCAGCTCCCAATAACATTGTATACCTTCTTGATGTCATCTGACCAACACTCAACACATTTCTATTCAACCAGGGAACAAAAAGCACATTCTTGATAATCTTCTAGATAATCTTCCTCACTCCCTTTATCACGATACGGACATCTCCTTTCTCTTCCGCAATGATAAACATTTCGTCCGCCAATCCAACCCGAGCCTTGTATGTTGTGTCCAAAGTCGTGAAAGCCTTCACATATGGAGTCATGTGATCTGAGGCATTGGTTTTAATTATCCACATATCCTCAACCAACGTGAAACCACATATAGCTACACCTAACATCAAATGTTCAGGCTTAGCGTTCCTCTTTTCACCTATCTGAGCTTGTGTTAGTTGATTCCTTGTGCTGCAGTCTCTTGCATAGTGCCCTCTTTCTCCACATTGATGGCATTACGCTCTGAATAGCCTTCCTCCTCCTCCACTCTGAGTTTACTGCCATAGGGTTATAATAATAGTCTACTTCGTTGTGATTGTACTTGTTGCACCACACCTGCTGAGACTTAGATTTCTTAAGACTTACATAGTAATCTTTCAGCAAGTCAAGCATAGCTTGTGAATGAGCTCGAAACATATCATATATGTCATAAAGGTCGTTAACAGTCATATCCGGAAGATTCATCATTTTCTTCAACAAAGGAACTGCACCATCATATGGCAGTGACAAGGAGTTTAACAGCTTCCTGATAACCACATCATCGGATTTAGCTATACCTGAACGACGACACCGCTCAAGAAGAATCTGTACTCTTTCCAAGAACAAACTCATAGGCTCTCCTTCATATATTCTAAGCTCCTCGAATTGCTTCTTTAAATACTAAGTTTCGATTCTTCGTTACCGTTTTCGAGCAAATCCCAAAGTTCCTTGGCCGAGAAAACCGAGAAAGTCATCTTGTAAGTCAAATCTGGGAGAGATGAATGCAGTATCTTAAGCTCTTTCATGTCTTTTATAGCAATGTTTCGAAATTGTGCAAGATCTACGACCTTAATCTTCGTGTCAAAGGAAGATACTCACACATTATATTATGCATATTATAAGTTGTAATTTCAAACAAATTCCGGTTATGTATAAACCGATGAAATTATAGTTGTTATCTGGGTTAGCATCTCGATTCTTATGTAAGCCTCGTTTGGAATTTGACAAATTATCAATGAAAGTAGTATCCTAAACTCTCTCCTTTCTCTTTCGTTCTTATCTCTTCTTCATCTCCTCACCTCCTTCTATTCTCTTATTCAATCCAATATGACCTACTGTCACACTAGTATCAAAGCTATCGATCATGGAAACGAGACAACACACTCTTTCTGATCTCCGCAAACAACTCGACGACCTCCGTATCTCACAGTCGAAGCAAGCTGATGAACAGAAAATCCGTACGGATACCCTCTTGCACGATCTGTATTACGATCTGGAATCAGGTATGGACAAGAGATTTGGGCATTTCGACGCATGGATGAACGGACTCGAAGCGATGATCAAGCAGTATTTTACTCCTGGGTCTGCTCATCCTATGTCTCCGGCACCAGGCTTGTCTCAGGCTACCGGGACAACATCATCTGCAAGGATCCTCCCCACTCCGGCAACGATTGCATCATCATCTGACATTTTATCGACTCCGGTACCTAGTCGGGTGCCTGACCCACCGGGCCCAGCATAACCGAATCAAACTCACCCACCGAAGGGGATTACCTCACGACATACCAAGGTGAACTTTCCCTCTTTTGATGGTACGTTGGAACGTGACTCGACCTTTCTTTGTGAGCAGTTCTTTATGCTGGGCAATACACAATCAGAGTAGAAAGTTCGGCTAGCATGTGCCGGGCAAAGCGCTGCAATAGCACCACAACTTTATCAAGGATAGGTATGACATATATCCTTCTTGGCCGGAATATATTGTTGCTGTTGCTGCTCGGTTCGTTACGCTGTTTGACGATCCTTTGGCAGAGTTGGTTGGGTTGAACCAGCGAAACGATTCCGTTGGGGATTACCTAGATAAGTTCGATGTTTGCTTGTCTCGGCTCCCCCTTTCAACACCACATGCATTGAGTATTTGTCTGACAAATCTGAATCAGCACTTAGCTCTGCACGTTAGACAGGTTGTGGTTCCCACAGTTTCTGAGGCGGCACATATAGCGAAACTCCATGACTCTGCACTATCCTCTACACCGGCGAATCAGCGGGCTCTCTTCAGTCAACACACAATCTTACAAACCTGGGCAGGGCTCTCCTCAGACCTCACATAGGCCTCCTGAGATTCCAAAAGCACAGTATTTTAAGCCCTCATTCATGCCTAAAGCACCAGCTGACAAGATGCGCCGGAAGTACTCATCTGAAGAAATGAAAGAAAGAAGGAATGAGGGTTTTTGCATGTTCTGCGATGAAGTGCATACTCCCGGATACCATCTTAAGCATGAGCGTGGCCAGGTATTTGTGTTAGACGGTGATGATGAGCACTCCGACACTGAAAAAGAATCAATAGAGTTGGTCCAAGAAAGAACTCTCATTGAGTCCTCTGATAAGAAACCTGCCATCTCTCTTAACACTTTAAACGGTTCCACAAGCTTTAACTGTATAAGGGCTGTTGGTTATATCGGACATAAGAAGCAAAAGATCCATATTCTCGTTGATCTGGGTAGTACGCATAACTTCCTCGATATGCACAGTGCCAAGGCATTGGGCTGCACTCTGGAAACAATTAAACCAATGGTGGTGTCTGCCGCTTGTGGGAGTTTTATCACCGGGTTCAAGTGCTCACGATTTATTTGGGGGGTCCAAGGTTACGAGTCTTCCACAGAGATCAGAACTCTACCTCTGGATTGCTGCAATCTTGTTCTCGGCATTCAGTGGCTATCCACCTTGGGTCTGATCCTTTGGGATTTCCTGAACCTCACAATAGAGTTCACCCTTCAGGGCCGACACCATCACCTCCAAAGGGTCACTAAAGCGGGTTGCAAGGTGACCGAAGGGGGACGACTGGACAAGTTACTTCTTAAGGGACTACATATTGCCATGCTCCAAATCAGATAGGTAACTGATACGAACCCTGATGACAGTTCTCTCACCTAACAATCCTTGTTTTCCCATATTTCTGCAGGTGGGACAGAGAGTATGGGTAAGGCTGAGATCCAACCCCTTCTGGTCGAGTATGTAGACTTGTTCTCAGAACCGTCGTCACTGCCTCCTTTCAAGGAAGGGTTTGACCATAATAGACCATTGGACACCGGTTCCAATCCGATCAATCAGCGCCCTTACCACTACTCATGTTTACAAAAGGACGTTATTGATGCCATGCTCAATGATATGCTGACTCAGGGGGTCATTCAGAGTAGCTCTAGTTGCTACGCCTCTCCCATTTTTCTTCACAAATAAAAAGACGGCTCGTGGCAGATGTGTGTTGATTACAGAGCTATGATCAAGCAAACAATCAAAGATAAGTATCACATGCCCCTTCTCGATGATTTGCTGGATAAGTTGGGTGGTTCTCGCCACTTCTTCAAGCTTGATCTGTGTGCAGGCTTCCTTCAGCTGATAATGGCTCCCCATGATGTGTACAAGACTGCCTTTAAAACCCATTCAGGGCACTTCGAGTACCTCTTCATGCCTTTCAGACTGACGAACACGCCCTCGACATTCCACGGCTTGATGAACCATGTATTCCAGACTATCGCTTGGAAGTTCCTCCTTGTCTTCTTCGACGATATCTTGGTTACAGTCGTACATGGTCAGACCATTTGGTAAACATGGCGGAGACTTTCTCCATTCTACGGGCACAAAAACATTATATGAAGGAATCAAAGTGTACTTTTGGGGCGACAATGATTGAATACTTGGGACATTATATCTCAGCAGACGGGGTAAGTACCGACCCAAAGAAGATGAAAGCTATCTCTGAGTGGCCTACACCTTCAACATAGAAACAGCTTAGGAGCTTCCTCGGTCTTGCAAACAATTACAGGAGGTTCGTCAGGGGTTACAGTGTTATTGTTCGAGCTCTCAATACACTCCTCAAGAAAGATTGTTTCTCTTTGAACCCAGAAGCCACATGTGTGTTTGAGGAGCTGAAAGGAACATTAACCTCTTCCACAGTTCTCGCCTTACCCTATTTCGGCAAAACATTTGTCATGGAAACTGATGCATCCTGATAAGGGCAGTTTTGATGCAAGATGGCCATCCCATTAGTTACATCAGTCGTGCGTTTGGCCCTCAACATCAACAACTTTTGATATATGAGATGGAGTTACATCAGTCATGGGAATTGTGCACGCTGTCCAGACTTGGAATGTATACTTGGCCCACATGCGTTTAGTGATCAAATCAGAAGAGCTTGAAGTTTCTGGTGGAACAGAAAGTTTCCACGCCTTTTCAGTATATGTGGCTGTCTAAACTCATGGGGTATGACCTCGAGATTCAGTATAAGCAAGGCATGCTGAATAACGTCGCCGATTCTTTATAAAGAGTCTTCGAGTTGCAGCTTTTGCAGATAACGCTATCCAACGCCAACCTCGAGTTTTATGTCACCTTACGATTCTTATGGCAGAAGGACCCCCACCTATAGAAGATCTTAACTGAACTCCCAGTCAATAAGGAATCACATCCTCATTACGCCTTCACTGATGGGGAATTAAGACGCAAAGGGAAGTTGGTTGTTAGTAATGGCTGCGCACTCAAGCTTTTGATTTAAAATGTTGCATGATTCAGTGGTCGAGGACACTCCGGTCGAGACGCAACTCTGAAAAGGGTTGTTGTTTGTTTGTTTTGCAAGTTTGTTGTTTGTTTTTCCTTCTCAATCTTGTAATATATCATTAGTTAAAATTTATATATGCTACTCTTTTGTTTTAAGCCTATTTATTTCGTATTTTAAAGTGGATGAGAAGTATGGCAATAATATTTTTTATTATATTAAGCGACATTTGTTGGGGTCGAAATCCCCTCCTCGAAGATTGACGGAACGAGAAGTCAAGGTCGAGATCAAATGGAACTTATCCCGAACATGGAACGGACGAGCTAAGGCAAACTGCACACGACCCGTCCAAGACATGAACCGGCGGTTGGGATAAGGCCAGCCGCCGGGTCGTCTTAGTCCATCAACCGGCGGCTGGGATAAGGCCAGCTGCCGGGTCTTCTTGATCCATCAACCGGCGGCTGGGATAAGGCCAGCCACCGGGTCTTCTTGATCCATCAACCGGCGGCCGGGATAAGGCCAGCCGCCGGGCTTTCTTGGTCCATCAACCAGCGGCTGGGATAAGGACAGCCGCCGGGTCTTCATCGTATGCTCACGATCATTTCTCAGTCAAGTCTCATTATCCGAACATCGTCCAGTCGACCGACCGTAAAACATAACTCTAAGCCCGGACCGACCCGAAGACTATCCATTTGCATGTTCTGACTCCAAAGACGTCCATAGACATCCCCCGAAAGACCGTGACGAACGTTCAGCCGTCCATGGACCAGTCGCCGAACACACGAGCCAAAGGAACCGGCGGCTGGCCATCAATACCGAAACCGGCGGCTGGAAGTTCAAACAAAAACGGGCGGTTCAAATCTCAGAAGTCGTAAAACGTTCGGAACACTGTTCACGCGGGAAAAACCGATGAAAAACACTATTCATCCCGAGACAAAGTTAACCGAAAAATCGAATTGAGCCTAAACCGAAATTCGGATTACTATTCATCGGATTACTATTCACCGATCTACTATTCAAGGGTCACTATTCATCGGCGGGCCAGATTTGGGTCAGGATACGCAGACGGATCACGGAAGACTCTCGGGCCGGATACCGGGCCCAAAAAGCTTAGGTCGGCGGCTGGGAAGGAAGGACAAAGTCCCACTTCGGAAATCTGAAGTCTTAGCCTCCTAGGATTGTCAGTATATATATGTATGCTCATGTGAGGGTTAAATCCATCCCAAATCCGAGTATTAGGAGTTTTAGCAATTTAAGACTATTCAGCTTTTGCTAATTTCCCTTGTACTTTCGGAAAATATCAATAAAAATCTCTCTTTTGCATTTTCGGTCCTTTAGTTCTTTATAAACAGAATTTTCGAGCCCCCACTAAATATAAGTTTTGACAGTGTGAGTTTCAGCTCTCACAGTTTGGCGCCGTCTGTGGGGACGAGAAATATTCTTAACCCTAAGAACCAAAAGGATACGAAACGAAGACGATGACCAGAAGAACCGACGATATCACCAACCAACCGGCCGCAGCCGCCACGGGAACGACCGGAACGGGAATTCCAGCCATCGGCGCATCGGCGGCTGGGACCGGAGCAACTGCCGCCGGGACATCCGCCGACGGAGCGATTGGGATAACCAGGACCTCCGCCAGTGCGCTCACCCGATTCGGAATACCGATGGAGGACCCGGTCATCACGAACACAGCCAACGCCGCCCCAGAGATCGCGGCGATCACCGAGCTAAGCAACATGGTGGCCAAAATCGCGGAGCGGCAAAACAGGCAAGAAAGAGCGGCCGCACGAGAAAGAGCGGCTTCCCAGGAACCAGCACATGGCCCCCGAACTATAGGAGTAAGACGCCTTGTCTTCACCCCGCGAGCGGATCCCTCAGGCCGTCAGAATCCCGACGAGCAGACCCCGGTCGAAACAAGGAGAGAACCTTCAGCACCACCTCCGCTGCACCGGAAAAGCGCCACTAGGCGAACCGCTGAACGGCCGACTTCCACAGTGACCAACGGTGAAAACCCGAGAGACACCGTAAACGGAGACGACAGGGAAGAAATCGAGACCGACGACGAAGCTGGAGATCTAAACGCGGACGAGGAAGAGCTCCGATGGATCGAAGAGCAGGAAAAGGCGGAACGAGAGACCCGAGCTAATCGATCCGCTAGCCGAAGGGACGATTTGGATGAGCTTCGTGCACGCCTAGAACTCACCACGAACCAGATGAAGGAGGTAAGGTCGCAAGTCCATAAAGCGACAAGTGCGGCCCCGGAGATTGACCGTGTCCTAGAGGAAACGCAAAACATCCCGTTCACATCAAGGATCACGAGCGTTAGACTTTCTGACCCGGGAAAAATCCGAATCCCCTTCTACGACGGGACGACTGATCCGAAGGCCCACATGACAGCCTTCCACATCGCTATGGGACGGGCTAGATTCAAACCCGAAGAGAGGACGCAGGATTCTGCCTCTTCTTCGTGGAACATCTGAAAGGATCAGCCCTATCATGGTTCTCAAGGCTAGACAGAGACTCAATCGACGGTTTCGAACAATTGTCGGCAGCCTTCTTGAAACATTACTCACTGTTCATAAGACAGTCAACGTCCGACGTGGACCTCTACTCGCTGTCGCAGGAGCCCGAAGAAAGCCTTCGAGATTTCATCGAAAGGTTTAAGATGATTGTCTCGAAGATTGACGGCCTAAGCAACAGTGCCGCGATCAACGCCCTGAAGAAGTCCTTGCTGAAGACTTCAAACTTCTGAAAGGAGATTACCGTGAACCCACCGGTAACCATTCAAGATGCTCTCCACCGTGCTTCCAACTTCGACATCTACGAGGAAGAAATGAGGGTCCCAGTTGGAAAGCACCAATCATCGAAATTGGTCGCCAAAGGCACGGTGCAACCTTCTAACTTTCCAAACGAGAGAAGAAGTAAGCGAACCAGCCAAGATGAAGAACCCAACCCAGGCGGAGCGCATAACTACCAAATAAACACGGAGAGACCGTATGATGAGCGCAACAAAGGACCATGGAATACGTGGAATCGACAAGGATTCGACGAGAACGCCTTCTGTACCTTCCACAAGACGAAAGGCCACTCAACCGAAAACTGCAGGACCGTCGGAAGAAGGCTCGCAGCAAAACTGTTAGCCGGGGAGCTCGGAGACAGAGTAACCCTCGAGACTCTCGGAGCTATTGAAGAAGACGTTGGCGCCCCGAACAGAAGACATAACCAGGAACGTCCCGAAGGTCCCGACGAGGATACCCCCAAACGGGGAAGGAGACCGAATGGAGACGACTCCGCCGCCAACCGCAGGAGGATCCACATGATCATCGGAGGATCTCAGTATTGCCGAGACACAGTGGCCTCGATAAAGGCGTTCCTGAGAAGAGGAGACAAGGAGTCGAACCCGCGGGAGCCGATCACCGAAAACGACGATCGGATCGCCTTCCACGAAAAAGACGCTGAAGGCCTTGACCAACCTCACGACGACCCATTGGTGGTAGAGCTAGACATCAACGACCATGACGTCTCCCGGGTCTTGATCGACACCGGAAGTTCGGTGGACGTCATTTTTCGGGAGACACTTCAAAGGATGAAGGTGGATCCGTCAATGATAAAGCCCAATCCAAGGTCACTCACCGGATTCTCTGGCGAAGTCACAATGACGGATGGAACAATCCAGCTCCCGGTTCGTGCCGGTGGAATCACGAAAATCGTTAACTTCGCGGTGGCAAACCACCCCGCGATTTATAACGTGATAATGGGAACTCCTTGGATTAACTCAATGCGAGCTATCCCATCAACTTACCATCTCTGCCTGAAGTTCCTGACACCAAACGGAATCAAGACCGTTTGGGGAAATCAGAAGGAGGCTCGGATCTGTTTTCTGGCGGAACACAAGCTCCGGAATCCGACCATCCCACAGAGAGAGAACCCGAAGAGGAAGAATGAAGACGAAGTCCCTGAACTGGGAAAGAAAGTAAGCAGAACCGAACAGTTCGAGAAAACGGAGGTTCCACCCACGGAAACAAACCAAGAAGAGACGAAAACTACCGAGGAAAAGACCTCAGAAACCGTCGAAGCTACAACCGACGATTCCATGACTAAGACTTAACCGTCTTCTTACCACACACAAAAAAAAAAAAAAAACGGAACTACGGATGACTTGATCCCTTTTCACGAAGGGTACGTAGGCAGCTCGCTTAAAAAACGAGTTCAGTTGCCCCTCTCCTTAAAAAGGGGGGGGGAGTGGGTCCGTATATACATACTCCCAAATTTTCGCATACAAATCAAGGAGATGGACATCCAAAATTTGGGACTTAGCATCTCATAACACATCCAAAATTTGAAAAAGTTTCTGAAAACACCATTCCGACAGACATCGAGACTCAGCATCTTGAAACTTGATCCGGAAAACCCGAGGAAAATGAACATTTAGACTTAGTATCTCATAACACATCTTTAACTCAAAATTAAAATCGGATAAATATCGAGACTTAGCATCTCGTAACTTATCCACGACCACCAACCGATCAAAGATATTTCTCCCAAATACTTAAGTCCTCTCCAACAAATCCGTCTGTTGCTGGCCACAACAAGACTATCTTTTTAAACCATGGTTCTCTCAACATCCCGCAGAGGATAAGACTAGCGCGCTATACAAATTTCCGGATTAACATCCGAAGGGCGTAACCTGCATCCCGCGATCCTGCAGGAAGCGCTCGAGACGATGTTCTGATTAGTTTACTTTCACTAGCGTTTCGCATAGACAAATAGTGCGAAACGTAGGACACAAAGTAAACTCTCTAAACCCAGTAAAGCGCCTGACATGGAACACTGGTCAAAGACATCTCGAGAACGCAGTATCAAACCGGCTCTGATGCGAGATCTTAAAAGCGTTCAGTCGAAAGAGGGATCTGAACAAACTTGGTCCCCTGCGACAACAAAAGACTGCATTAAACCCAGGAAATACTCGCAAGGATGACCTGGTCTAAAGTTCGAGTGTCCGGGATAACACTCCAACGCAATCAGCTCCGAAACGGGCCAGCCGCCCGTCCTCCGTAGAGAACGGGCCAGCCGCCCTTCACCCTACAAAACGGGCCAGCCGCCCGTCCTCCGTAGAGAGACGGGCCAGCTGCACTTCACACTACAAAACGGGCCAGCCGCCCGTAGAGAGACGGGCTAGCCGCCTTTCACCCTACAAAACGAGCCAGCTGCCCATCCTCCGTAGAGAGACGGGCCAGCCGTCCTTCATTCTACAAAACGGGCCAGCCGCCCGTCTTCCGTAGAGAGATGGGCCAGCCGCCCTTCGTTCCGCAAAATGGGCCAGCCGCCCGGACAACGGGCAAGCCGCCCTTCACTCTACAAAATGGGCCAGCCGCCCTCTTGGAAGAGAGACATACCGGCCGCCCATCTTCTCCTTTATCAAGGATATAAAAGCAGAGCAAGCAAAGAAGTCCATAACAACTAAAGGCAAAAGCAGATGGATAATAAATCTCCATGAAAGGAGATATAAGAGACCAAGTTCATTTGACAAAGCAAATACAATAAGGGTCGAAAGACCCGAACATAACGGAAACAGAAAATACAATGCCAAAGCCTAATCATACTCGACAAGAGGAGTAGGAGCTCCGTAGTCCAAAGCCTCAGCATCCGGGGACTGGCACGGAGAAACGGGAGAGCATAGCAAGTAGCTGTCGAGAACGGCAGCAGCCCGATCGTAGGAGCCGGCCCAACCTCCTCCTTTGAGCCGCTCTAATGAAGCCTCCACCTCTCCTTCTTCCTCCTCGACCTTGGACTTCCCGGACTTAATGTCCCAGACTAGATCAAGGTTCGAGCTGACCTCAGTCAAGGCAGTCTCGCCATATTTCGCCTGACGCATCGGCGCGAGAGCAGCATTAGCTCCCTCAATTCGGAGACGGTACTTCTCCACCAACTGCCAGCGGCATTTCTTAATTGCCAGCTCCATCTTCCGCTCAGCCTCCGCGAGCGCCTTCTTGAGCTCCTTCTGCGATCTCTTCTCCGCATTCCGAAGCTTGACTTCTAGAGCCTTGATCTTTTTGTTCTTTTTCCAGGACTCCTTCTCCGAGATCTCTAAGGCGACCTGGGTCGCATGAGCTCGAGTGGCGACCTGAATCAGAGAAAATCAAATATCAGCAAAGACCAAACTGCGTCAAAACAAATCTAAAGGAGGAAAGAACTACCATCATAAGGCCAGAGGACAGGTCTCCGTAAGCCGCCGAATGATCAAACGACACAGCGGAAGCCGGAGCCAACGCTCCGAAGTAGTCCACGACCTTCGAAGATTCGGATGGATCTCCTCTCGCCGCCTTGCGAGCGTCAAAAAGGAAACCAGGGTCAGACGTTTCAACCGTCCGAGCCACTTTGCCCTTCCTCGGACGATCCGGCCTGTTAGAAGCTCCCTTCCCTTTATCAGCCACAGCGGCGCAATCAGAGCCCTGAGGAGCGACTATCTGTCCCTCAGGCAAGCCGTCACCTTGGAAATCAGACCCGAACAGTAGAACAAAACCGGACGCCAGGTCGAACTCAGCCGCCTCTCCAGACGGTCCAGCTTCACCATACTTTTGCTGGCGATACTTCCAAACACCCTCCATGCCGGGGTATGTCGCCATTGGATCAACAAAGTCAGGACCCTTCGGAGGAGCGCGCCCTTCTAAAATATCTTTCGCATCCAGAAAGCGGCGCCAGAGATCAGGACACTCGCAATCGATCTTCTTCTTGTCAACTTCTACAAAGATATCCTCAAACACAGAAACTCTAGGAGCAAAGGGATCTCGAACTAAAGAAAGAAGAGAAGAAAAGATGAAAAGTTGTGAGAAATGAAGTTATGAAGAATGAAGCAAATGAGTGAGGACTACTTATAGAAAAAATTCACAAAAAGACGAAACACTTACGTGGCAGACTCCACTCGTTCCTAACCGAGCCGCCGAAGTCGGAACCAACCGTGAGCGGGCTGCACTTCACGTAGAAAAACTCGTGCCGCGAAGCTTTGCAATGCTGTCGAAGCCCGGTGTAGAAACGCTTCACATTCTTCCGAACATTGACCGAGCAGAAGAAATCCGACTTAGAAATCTTCCTCAACGAAAAGAAATTCCGAACAAGATCACCCTCCAACTTGATCTCGCATTCGTCACAACGGACCACGAGTCCCATCAAAATCCTCATAGCGGATGGGGCAAGTTGGGAGATTGCAACCCCATATAACTCGAGAAATTCGAAGATAGCTCATGGGATCGGGAACCAGAGGAAAGCTTCGTAAAACATTGACTCGTACATGGCGAAATATCCCTCTGGCGCCTTATTCATCCTATCCCCATCTTTTGGGAGACGGAACTTAATCTTGTCCGAAATCCGAAAGTCGTATCTGAACTCGGCCAGTGAGTCCCGATCGCTCATAGTGGGTCCATGCTTGAATCCCTCGGATATCGATCTCTAACTCGAAGACGGTCCAGGTTTCTTAAACCGCCAAGCAAAAATATCTTCACCCCAATAGGCTTTAGCTTCTCCGGGAGAACGGCACTCGGACTTCACGTCCGGATGCACAAAGATAGGCTCCTCCGGGTGATCTAATCTGACTTCTTCCCCGGACATGGCTGAGTCGTCACCTGTCTCTGGCCAAACACGATGACGCTCGGAAGGGACCAGAGATCGGGACGGCCATGCATGCCATCCGCCGTTGTCCTCAACATGGTGAGGAGGAGTCCAAACGCCTCGTGCTATACTCGTCCTCGGCGAGACGCCGTCAATTTCAATTTGAGAAGTACCAGACGTCCTCTCTAAGACACCTCCAGAGCCAAGTGCCCATCTTGATACTGTTACTATGCCAGCCTCCCTCTTGGAAGCATTCTTAGAGCCAGCCGCTTGCTTGGAGCCAAACGTCCTACTCGCCGGCTCGGACATACTCTCTATCCCAACCGCCGGCTCGGACGTACTCACTATCCCAGCCGCCGGCTCGGACGTTCTCTCCATCCCAGCCGCCGGCTCGGACGTTCTCTCCATCCCAGCCGCCGTTTCGGGCTCCCATTGAAGAACATTAGCATAGCCGAGCGCTCCTTGAGCATTGCTAGGACCAGCCGCCCACTGAGGAACACCTTCGGGACCGGACGCTGCTTGTGGAATGGCATTTTCTCCAGCCGCCAGCAGATCTTCCACAAGTACCGCATCCTGCTCCGCGGACATAAAATCGAACTCGAACTGATTATTCATTATTGCATCAAAGTTTAGTTCGAAAGGAAAACCTCCTTCACCAGCCATTGCTAAAGAAAAGATTTTCAAAGGAGAGAAGAAAGCTTGAAAAGAGAAGGGAATGTGAAAAAATGAATGAAGCCATTCCTTTGATATAGCAAACATGGCACGAACTTCCATGATGCACTATGCTCTGACAAGACACTGAAGAGAAGCGGACCAACGGACGAACGGAAAAACTCATTGCCGTCCCGTTTCAGTCAATCCCGATAAAACTCTCAACTCGAAGCTCCTTGCTCCAAACCACGAAAGCAAAGAGCTGGGGGGCTAACTGTTGGTGTTGAAATCCCCTCCTCGAAGATTGACGGAACGAGAAGTCAAGGTCGAGATCAAATGGAACTTATCCCGAACATGGAACGGACGAGCTAAGGCAAACTGCCCACGACCCGTCCAAGACATGAACCGGCGGCTGGGATAAGGCCAGCCGCCGGGTCGTCTTGGTCCATCAACCGGCGGCTGGGATAAGGCCAGCCGTCGGGTCTTCCTGATCCACGGCCGGCGGCTGGGATAAGGCCAGCCGCCGGGTCTTCTTGATCCATCAACCGGCAGCTGGGATAAGGCCAGCCGCCGGGTCTTCTTGATCCATCAACCGGCGGCTGGGATAAGGCCAGCCGCCGGGCCTTCTTGGTCCATCAACCGGCGGCTGGGATAAGGACAGCCGCCGGGTCTTCATCGTATGCTCACGATCATTTCTCAGTCTAGTCTCATTATCCGAACATCGTCCAGTCGACCGACCGTCAAACATAACTCTAAGCCTGGACCGACCCGAAGACTATCCATTTGCATGTTCTGACTCCAAAGACGTCCATAGACATCCCCCAAAAGATCGTGACGAACGTTCAGCCGTCCATGGACCAGTCGCCGAGCACACGAGCCAAAGGAACCGGCGGCTGGCCATCAATACCGAAACCGGCGGCTGGAAGTTCAAACAAAAACTTGCGGTTCAAATCACAGAAGTGGTAAAACTCTCGGAACACTGTTCACGTGGAAAAAACCATTGAAAAACACTATTCATCCCGAGACAAAGTTAACCGAAAAATCGAATTAAGCCTAAACCGAAATTCGGATTACTATTCATCGGATTACTATTCACCGGTTTACTATTCACGGGTCACTATTCATCGGCGGGCCAGATTTGGGTCAGGATGCGCAGACGGATCACGGAAGACTCTCGGGCCGGATATCGGGCCCAAAAAGCTTAGGTCGGCGGCTGGGAAGGAAGGATAGTCCCACATCGGAAATCTGAAGTCTTAGCCTCCTAGGATTGTCAGTATATATATGTACGCTCATATAAGGGTTAAATCCATCCCAAATCCGAGTATTAGGAGTTTTAGCAATTTAAGACTATTCAGCTTTTGCTAATTTCCCTTGTACTTTCGGAAAATATCAATAAAAATCTCTCTTTTGCATTTTCGGTCCTTTAGTTCTTTATAAATAGAATTTTCGAGCCCCCACTAAATATAAGTTTTGACAGTGTGAGTTTCGGCTCTCACAACATTTAATTTTTGTTGCAAATTTTATATTTATAAGTTAATTGTAAAGTTTAAAGAGTTACGCCTGTACATAGTGGGCAAATGAGGCTTCTGCACAGCCAAAGCCAATTACCAATACATCAATGGTGGAATAGATGATTACATTGTAGTTTGTTGATGTTGTTTCTTCCCGTAAGTGTTTGTAGACATATTGTGCATTCCTCTGTTTCTTCCTCAACTGTTGGCCTTGTTTTTTCACGGTGTAAATCAGTGATGATCAAGTCTGTTGGCCATTCCTCTGTGAGAGTTGTAATCTCTAACTATGAAGTAGATGTCGATGTCTGTACCTTGATCGTTTTGGGTCCCTATTTGTACTGCATTGATGAAGTCGAGAAAGTCCGTTCCCATTATTGTAGCCGCATTGTTTGGTATTTCATGTTAAGTGAGCATATCCTCGATAGTGGTTCTCAATGTTATAGGTGATGGTCCGTCTCTCCCGTATGGTAATTGTATATTGATGTCATTTTGCTGTGCATGTCGTCTTCGGATTAGTAAATAGATTGTGCCTGACCTTTGAGTGTTAGAAACCCTTGTTTCATAGTCTATAGTAAAATGTATGGATGGTCGTCTTGGCATTTTTGTGTTATTTTGTTCATGGTTTTCCCATCGAAATAGTACGATATTTATATGAAATCTATTTGTAGTTATAATTTTAGGGATTAAATTTGTGCAGTTTTCATTTTCGTAACTTATAATTTAAGATGCATTACAATTTGAATTGGTTTGACTATAACTGAAGTTGTTGTTGCCAAATTTAATGTTTATTCCAAGAAGAGAATAAATATACATACTTTATTAATAATTATACTAAACCATAAAGTTTAAAGATATATTATCTTCCTCTCCTAATTAACCACTGAGAAATACTTTGTTGGACCGCAAGCAACGAAAGTTAGATGGGCATCGTGCATTGTAGGCCTTAAATTAGGCCCAATACCTAATCAGATACATTAGGGTTTGTAGACCGAATAGAGATTCTTATCCTAAGCTTTGGTTTTGTCGTCACCCAACGCCGTCGTTTTAATATTTTCGTGTCCGAGCCATTTGTTTTTCAAACCATCCGATTTCTCGTTCTCTGAAATCGCGAATTCAACTTCTTGTGGTTTCTTCTCATTATCTCACTAATATGTAAAATTTTGTTATACGGTAGCAATTTTGTACTGTAAGGCACCCTATTTTTCACTAAGCGTCTCTATTACCCTCCGATTCTTCTTCCTTTCCGCATCAGGAAGTTTTATTGCTTGCTGGTCAGCTCTCTATTTGTTTAGCTTCTCCAACGCTTCTCAGTCAACTAACCTTTCCCGAAGTCATACGAACTCTTGTAGTTATCTTCAATTGAGTATTATTGCTTGTAGTTGACTTTCCAATTTCTGTTTATGTGGAGAATTTTTCCTTGTTTTCTAAAATGTTTGTTTCTAATGTTAATTTTTTTCAGGTCCGTGATAGGAAACAGACATTTGTGGTTCGACTTCCCGTCAAAGCTTTCGTTCAAGTAAGCAATTTTGGCGCAAAAGATATAGTACGTTGTTCTTCTTCAATTTGTTTCGTTGTAAGCGTCTATTAAATCCGAAATCTTTGTAAGGAGCCACTAATTGTGCTTCCTCCTTGCATCGACCTTCAGATCCGCTATGAAATCATTTTTTAGGGCATTTGGTGTATCGTAATTAGTGTGAGTTTCAGAGTGGCAAACCGATATGTCATAAGGGGTATTAAAGTCATTCGAACCTTAAAGTGATTCTCGACTTCAAAATAGACATGTCAAGGAGGTTTGAGATGAGTGATCCTGGAAGGTTAACATACTACCTCAGCATAAAAGTTTGACAACATGAGAAAGGGATCACACTCATGCAAGAGAGAT
This sequence comes from Isatis tinctoria, assembly GCA_010577795.1. Classification (NCBI taxonomy): domain Eukaryota; kingdom Viridiplantae; phylum Streptophyta; class Magnoliopsida; order Brassicales; family Brassicaceae; genus Isatis; species Isatis tinctoria. The sequence goes on from CM021250.1 coordinate 21,336,267, forward strand.
ATGCGAGAAAGATTCTGTAAGAAGCTGGGATGAATGAGTGCAACCCCTGCCACGTACCCATGGACTCTGGTTTGAAACTTTCCAAGGCTAAAGAGGAGAGAGGAGTTAACGAGAAGGAGTATAGAAGAAATATCAGATCTCAGGTACCTACTTCACACTCGACCTGATCTTGCATATTGTGTTGGGGTACTAAGCAGGTACATGAAAGAACCAAAGGAATCACATTGAGCTGCATTGAAACATATTCTGAGATACTTGCAAGGAACTCTCTCGTATGGTGTCACATTTAAAAGAGGAATGAAGTCGGGATTTATTGGATTCAGTGACAGTAGTCACAATATTGACATTGACGATGGAAGAAGTACAACAGGTCACATCTTCTACTTGAATAATTGTCCAATCACTTGGTGTTCTCAGAAGCAGGAAACTGTGGCTCTTTCATCATGTGAAGCTGAGTTTATGGCGGCCACTGAAGCAGCAAAGCAAGCCATCTGGCTTCAAGATCTTCTCGGAGAAGTCATTAACAAGACATGCGAGAAGACTGTGATTCGAGTAGACAACAAGTCAGCAATTTCCCTCACAAAGAATTCTGTCTTCCATGGTCGCAGAAAACATATTCACATGAGGTATCACATCATTCGAGAATGTTTTGAGAATGAACAAGTAGAAGTCCAACATGTTCCCGGAACAGAGCAGAAGGCAGACATACTGACCAAGGCACTTGGAAGGATCAAGTTCAAGGAGATGAGGGAACTCATTGGAATGCAAGATGTCGTCATTGAGCTTAAGGAGGAGAATGTTGGCATAAGCTCAATGTCAAACTAGAAAAGGCAAGAATCAAGACAAGAATCAAGAGTATATTTAGGAGATGCTAAATATACATATATGTTTTAGGAGCAATCTAAAATATGTAAAACTTCCTATTAAGAGAATAGAGTTTATTGATTCTTGTATATAAATGAGGAGATACCAAAGTGTGATATAACTCATAGGGTTTGAGCGATAGAAAGCTTAAGTTTTGAGAGATTCTTTTAAGCAAATAAAGATAGTATTTCAAATAAACTATAAGGAAAACTAATCCCATAACCCATAAACGTTAAACAACAAAAGCAAGAAACTAATCGCATCACCCATAAACGTTAAACAACAAAAGCAAGAAGCTTTTGAGCAAAGAAAGAGAATTTTATCCATCTAATTTTACCAAAGTTCATTTATTAAACGGATATAAACAGGTTTGTCCATTTATCTTTTAAAATTTATAGCGGACATGGACGTTTAATGGGCTTAAAATTTTGGTAAGGTCCGTGTCTAATTAAAATCTGTCCATGATAGCATCCCTAGCCGGCCTACTGTACAAAGAAGTTCTACTCAACCTTATTTTGGGAACTAATATAGAAACTAACAAATATTATCCCAAATGATTCGGTAACTGAAAGACTATGCTAAAATACTTTGTCAAAGTAACCAAGTAAAAATTATATTCGACAGTTTTAATCTGGTTGCGTGTTAATGATATCTGAGTCATTCTCGTGATCTGCCTGAAAGCTGTTCGATCAACAATAGGAGAAAACCACTCAAAAACCATGTAAATAAAAAAAAAAGGGAAGAGAATTACACTCTAGGTGACTTATAATGAGTTTGTTTACACTTTGAAGACTTTTTGCATGTGGGTGACTTTGTCGGTGTGAAATCTCATCTCTAACCTCATCTCTTTTTTCTCTTACTCTTTCTCTTCTTTCTTTTCTTTTCTTTTCCCTTCTCCTCTGTTCCTAGTTTTGATTATTTTTTTCTCATTTTTTAAAATTTTTATATACTTTATCATCTCATTCCTTTTATACTAATTTGATTATTTATGTTTTTGAAGAAACATAGACTGTTTTTTTATTTTATAATAAGAACTATTGTGCTTTTTCCTATATTTTGATATCCACTAGTGATATTTATGAATAAAAACTTATAGACACAACATAAGTGGACACGGACTACTATATATTTATGACAGCCGCCGGAGACACGGACAACCAATCATGCGTGGATTCTCCCTCCTTGAAGCAAAAAGAAGTGGACACAATAGCCGTGGACACGATAGACCATCCATGCGTGGATGATGGTAATGGTTTCTTCTCTGTTTTGTGTTTTCTTTTAAATCTATCCATTTAACAGTGTCCAGCCCATATTGTTGATAATCCTATCCACATATATCACATATATGTTAGTAAGGTTGCATTGATCATTGTGGATGGATGTGCATGTGTTTATGGATAGTTACATGTTCAATGAATGTCCATATTACATCGTTCATCTTCGAATGTCCATGTTTTAATTAATGTCCGTGTTACAGCAGTGTTCCTATATAATGTTGAATCTGTCCACAAAAAATAATGGTGTCCATAATTTGCTATCCAAGACTTAAAAACTTTTGTCGGTGACTGATGTATTCATTTTTAAATAAATATGCTGTGTTCACCTATTCGTAAATTGTCTCTAAAGATTTCTATTTTTTGAAACACAGAATAGGTGTTCATATCTTAGTGTTGAAGGTACCAATGATGAAAGAGTTTTCCTATACACTGTTGAATCTGTCCACAAATACGATGCTGTCCATAATTTGCTATCCAAGATTTAAAACTTTTGTGTGACGAGATGGGGTGTGTGACTTTAAGACTTTCGTTAATCATATTTATTTTTTCATGTTGTTGATGAGTATTTTTGTGTCGTGGTCAGTGTTATTAATTGAAATGTTGAATTGGTATGGACATCGTATTAACCTATAGGTTATGGCCTTGACCACCGTTCTGTGTCCAAATGAGATGAGGGAAAAAATAGAAAATCAGGTGGCACAACTGAGCTCAAAGTCCCTCACATGCAAAAACCTCATGGTGTAATAAAACTCACCAAAACTCACTTGGAGTGTAATTATCTCTAAAAAGATTTGAAACTTTGGAAAAAAAATAACAGAAAATTACAGTTCAAATGACTTATTCTCACTTATGTTACAATTCAGAGACTTTTTGATGTTAGGGGATAGCGAGATATGTTGGGGTCAAAATCCTCTCATCGGAGATTAATGAGACAAAAGATAGGAGCAACGAACGGACACCTATGTCCTGGCAGCAAGCCCACAAAATAGGACCAAACTCCTGCGCGAGTCGAGCTCTTTGCATTCGGCCCGACAGATGAACTAGACTCTGTACAGGCTTCTCAAGACGAATCTAAGCATATTTTCCCGGCCAAAAGCGTCCATCAGGCTAGAACATCGACAAAGACTCAGCTGGACCACACCTTCGCGGGCCGGCCCAAACCGTCTTTCTCGACCATAGGGTCTCGACTCGGGAAACGTCCCGCCATTCACGAGAAGACTTCACGCTGTTCTGGACATCTAAAAACATCGAGGAGTTTACTTAAAATAAACCGGAGTCAAGGCCTTAACCGGGGAAAAACGGATCAAGAGGCCAAAAAGACAAGCTGGGCCAAATTATGACAAACGGGCCCGATTGGAAGGAAGGAAGGAAGGCAGTTCGGTGGCGGCCCATCAGGACTTGTTGGCGGCTGGGAAGGGACTTTTAACAACGTCCCACATTTCTTAGATCAGTCTTCGAGACCCTAGACTCTCTAGTATATATAGAGACCCTTGTGCTCACTTTTAACACACACCAAAAAAAGTGCAAGAGCTTTTGTGATTTAAGACATTAAGCATTCACAGATATTCTTGTACTTGAGATAAATATTCTAATAAAATCTCATTTCTCATCTTTTTACAGTTTTGCCCTTTAGTTCTTATTAAGTAGAATTTTCAGAGCCCCGCAAATAAATAAATTCCGACAGTGTGTGTTTCGGCTCTCACAGTTTGGCACCGTCTGTGGGGACCAGAATTATTCTTTACTTTAAGAACGAGAGACGCAGAGGAAAAGACCATGGCGACCGGAGGAAGAACCGACAGCAACAACAACCGACCGGAAGGTGGAACCGGGACCGGAGGAACCGCATCCGGAGCGGCCGGAGCCGGAGCAGCCGGAACGAGAGCAGCCACGGTCGGAGCATCCATGGCTAGAGCAATCGTGGCAGGAGCAACCGGCACCACGGCGACCGCGGCCGGGACTACCACCGCTGCGCCAGTAAGGTTCGGGATGCCGACCGACGGAACCGTAGCCGGAACAAGCTACAGCGGGACGACCGGCTTAATCGAAGATGTATCGGCGATTGGCGACCTAAGGAACATGCTGGCCGGACTCGTGGAGCGCCAAGCCAGGCAGGAAAGGACAGCAGCACAGGAAATGGCGGCCATTCGATAACTGGCGCAAGGCGTCCAACCGCCAGGAAGACTACGCCTTAGATTCTCGCCGGTAACAAGCACTCTCGTAGGACAGAACTCAAGCTAGCAAACCCCCATCGAAACAAGAGCGGAGCTGTCAGCACCACTACCATTGCAACGGAAAAGTGCGACAAGACAAAGAACCGAACAACCGGTTTCCACGGTGACCAACGGTGAAGCCACGGCGGAAGTAGTCGTTCGCGACAGAAACGAGACGGACGAAGAAGAAAGAGACCTTACCGAGGAAGAAGAAGATATCCTCCTGGTGAACCGATAAATAAGAGAGGAAGAACATGAAAGAGCCGCCCGAGCGAATCGAGTTGCCAGTCGAAAAGAAGAAATGGACGAACTATGCACCTAACTGAAGCTAACAACGAGCCAAATGAAGGAAGTAAGATCTCAAATCCACAAGGCGATGAGAGCGGCTCCAGAGATCGATCGAGTCTTAGAAGAAACACAGAAGATCCCTTCCACTTCGAGGATCACAACTATGAGACTCTCCGATCCCGGAAAGCTCAGAATCCCATTTTACGACGAGACGACATATCCGAAGGCACAGATCACAGCATTCAATATCGCAACGAGTCGGACCAAGTTCAAGCCCAAAGAAACAGACGCTGGATTCTGTCTTCTATTCGTTGAACACTTGAAAGGAGCGGCTTTATCATGGTTTTCCCGCCTAGAAAGTGACTCAATCGACGGTTTTGAACAGCTGTCTTCAGCATTATTCGCTGTTCATAAGTCGCTCGATGTCCGACGCAGATCTCTACTCACTCTCTCAAGGCGCAGAGGAGAGCCTCCGAGAATTCATCGAGAGGTTCAAGATCATCGTCTCGAAGATCGACGGTCTGAGCGATAATGCCGCAATAAACGCCCTGAAGAAGTCTCTGTGGTACGCCTCAAGATTTCGGGAGGAGATCACCATCAACCCGCCGGTTACCATCCAATATGCCATCCACCGCGCCTCAAACTTTGTGGTTCACTTGAGAAAAAAGCATCAGCCATCGAGAACGCCAAAAAGCCCGGCTCAACCGTCAAACGCCCCGACCGAAAGGAAAAGTAGACGGAGCAGCAGAGAAGAAGAAACCGAGGCACGCGGAGCACACAATTATCAGGTAGACACAAGAAGACTGTTCGAAGGCCGCGGCGAAGAACCATGGAACACCTGGACACGGTTCGGCTATGACAGGAATGCTTTATGCACCTATAATAAGGCCAGTGGACACGTGACCGAGCATTGCAGGACGATCGGGAGAAAACTCGCAGCTAAGCTACTAGTCAAAGAGCTCGGGAATGATGATGGACGGAACCATTCAGCTCCCGGTTCACGCCGGCGGGATTACAGAGGTTGAAAAACTTCGCGGTGGAAAATCACCCCGCCATTTATAACGTAATAATGGGAACCTCTTGGATCAACTCGATGCGAGCAGTCCCATCGACGTACAATCTATGCCTAAAGTTCCCGACCCCAAGCGGGATTAAGACTATCTGGGGAAACCAAAAGGATGCCCGAGTTTGTTTTCTAGCGGAATACAAACTCCAAAATCCGACGAATCCGAAACGAAAGAATGAAGAAGAGGGCACGAAGACAGGAAAAAAGACGAGCAGAGTTGACCAGTTCGAAACAACGGAGACCCTGCCAAAAGAAGGACAAGAAGAAAAGACGCCTGCCGAGAAGGAGACGTCCGAGGCCGCAGAGCCCAACGCGGAGAATCCCGCAGTTAAAGCCTAAGCGCTTCTAAAGAAAGGAAAAAAAGAAAAAACGGAAATACGGGTGACTTGATCCCTTCTCACAAAGGGTACGTAGGCAGCTCGCCTTAAAAACGAGTTCAGTTTCCCCTCCCCATAAAAGGGGGGGGGGGGAGAATGAATCCGAACATCCGGCCTCCCAAAAAAACTCGGAACATCACCTCTTCGGCCAACATTAACATCGCCTCATGGGCCGATATCAACTTCGCCTCTTGGGCCACTATCAACATCGCCTCGTGGGCCGATATCAACATCGCCTCTTGGGCCAATATCAACATCGCCACATGGGCCGATATCAACTTCGCCTCTTGGGCCAATATCAACATCACCTCATGGGCCGATATCAACCTCGCCTCTTGGGCCAATATTATTTCGCGGCATACGCCCAAAGAAAACTTCGGAAAAAATCTGCCTCGAACAAGATCGTCTGTTGCTGGCCACAACAAGAACTTTTCGTTTCGAAAACCGCCTCTCGGTACACATATCAACCGTCTGTTGCTGATCGCAACATGATGACTTTGACCATGGTTCTTTTAACATCTCATGAGGCTAAAATTAGCGCGCTATACAAATTTCCGGATGACATCTGAAGGACGTGACCTGGCATCCCGCGATCCTGACAGGAAGCGTCTAGACGGTGTTCTTTTAGGTTTATCTTCAGGAGCATCTCGCATAGGCAAATAGTGCGAGGTGTAAACCGCGAAATAAGCTCATAGACCCAGTAAAACGCCTGACATGGAACACTGGTCTTGAACATCTCCGAACGTAGTATCAAACCGGCCCTGATACGTGATTCTAAATGCGTTCAGTCGAGAGAGGAAGTTGAACGTGCTTAGTGAGCTCCTCGACACCAAAACATACATTAAACCAAGGAAACCCTGGTCAAAATTTCGAGTGTCCGGAAAAACACTCCAACTCAACGCAAACACCTCTCGGCAAGCGTCCAACTCAACGCAAACGCCTCTTGGCAAACACTCCAACTCAACGCAAGCGCCTCTTGGTAAGCGACCAACTTAAACGCCTCTTGGCAAACATTCCAGCTCTACGCAAACGCCTCTCGACAAGCGTCCAACTCAAGGCAAACGCCTCTTGACGAACAACAAGCAAAACAGAACGCCTCTAGGCAAGCGGATCAAGGGCCAGCCATCCATCTCTTTAGAGATGGGCCAGCCGCCCACTTCTATGGCAAGGACTAGCCGCCCATTTCATTCAAAAACTGGGCCGAACATCCTTCATTAAACAAGAAGCGCTAAGCGGAAAAAGAAGAAGACCTTAGAAGTGGGTCAAAACTCTTTCATTAATCTCAGAAGCAAAAGCTCGTCAGGCCCACAAAAAAGGCCAGACGATACAAGGATTCAAAAAGCAAAAGGCAAAAAAAAAAAAAAAACGAAGAACTAAAACCGCGAAAATCAAAGGTCCGGGCCAAATGCCTGAGCCACGGCAAGGTCCACGATTCCGGGAGAGCCCTCATTGGATCCGGCTGGGTCAACGACCCCGATCAATGAGGCCTCCTCTTCAATCAAGCCGGCTTCGGAAACCAGAGCGGCCTCAGGCGGAGCCAAGTGAAAGTCAATCCTCAAAACTGATATGGACAACTATATCGTCAAACTGACTCTCGTCTTTGTCGAAGTCGTCCTTCCATCTGGATAGCTTCGCCTTTTCTTGGTCCAAGCTAGAAGACTCACCACTCTGGAGCAACTCAACCAAATCAAAATTTCCCGTTATCTAAGCCAAGTCAACCTCTCGAGTCCTTGCTTCGGACAACGAAACAAGCGTCTCCCTCAACTCATTCAGAAAGACCAAAAGTTCGGTGGTACAAGCTCTGCACCTGCGAGCATCGCTCGAAGCCCTGGCAGTGATAAGCTGGCCCGCCAAAGTCTTTAGGTCGGCGGACTGACATGAGATCTTTGCCTCTAGGCAGATAGACGAACAGATGGCCCGCCAAAGTCTTTAGGTCGGCGGACTGAATGAGATCTTTGCCTCTAGGCAGATAGACGAACAGATGGCCCCGTCTTTTTCAGTTTGCAAGGCCGAGACATGTCTCTCGAGAAAGCTAATCTGACACGAACTCGACGTCTCAAGAATGTCGAGTTTTCTTTTCACCGAGCGGACATCCTCTTCAGAACATTTGCGAATCCCACGAATAGCGGCGTCGTACGAGCCGACACACTTGTTCACGGAAGATATGAACTAAAAAAAGAAAAGAAAGAAGAAAAGAATGTGAGAAGCAAAAAGAAAATATCAGAGAAAAGGAAAGTGGAAAAAAGGAAAATTCACCTTTGATCCACACAAGGCCATATCTTCATATTTCTCGGAGTCGTCAAGATCATTATACGGGGGAAACTTAAAACTCCCATCCACGGTTTGCGAAAAATTCCTAGCCGCTTGGCGACGGTTTTTGCAAGCGGACTCGGGAAAGGCAAGCCCTGGCCGAGAATCCGCGAACGACCTGGGCGATGAAGAGTTTTCCACTCCACCTTCGACTGGTCCAATCACTCGCCTCGGCCGCAACGCGCCATCCGATCCAGTGACGGTGTAAACGATTCCCCGAGACTCAGGGGCACGTCTCGCACCATTCCGCGCCAAGATGACGTCTTTCTTGAACGGAGTGAATGTGGCCGGCGTTGAGTCCGACCTCCCAGCAGGCCATTCCGGCGGAGGAACGGCTAGCAAGCTCTCCACCGACTTGGTTGCGAGCTTGGAATCGGGCCGACCGTTCGCCTCCTTCACTTTCTTCCTGCCTTTCTCCATCTCCTTCTTCTCACGAAATGACATTCTAACCATCGCAGCAGACTTAAGAAAACTATCACAAGGTGCAGGCCAGAAATCGTTAGGAAGAGGAAGAGGAGAGGGCGCCTATATATACAACAAGGCAACCTGGATACTGATTCAACAAGGATTGGAATTTTCCTATTTCTAACTCAGCAAAAAGGAAAAAGAAAGGATTTTTTCCAATTCCTAGCTCTTTTAAGAAAAGGAACTTTTTCCAATTCCTTTTTAAACAGGGAAAAGGAAAACTTTTAGTCTCTAGACTTAACAAAAAAAAAAGGGAAGGATTTTTCCAATTCTCAAACACGGCAAGAAAAGGAAAAACCTTACCCCCAAATCGGCCGCCTATGAGTTTCGGCCCCGAGGAGGAAAATATCTTCTCTAATCAATTTTTGGCAACCTGCCCTCAAGAAGACATGCATTTCGGAAACAAAGGCCTTTAGTCCATCAATCCCGACTAACATTTCGTCAAACGCTCCTCGCCTATGCATACAAAGGCCACGAGCTAGGGGTTAACTGTTGGGCTCAAAATCCTCTCCTTGGAGATTGATGAGAGAAAAGGTAGGAGCAACGAACGGACACCTATGTCCCGGCAGCAAGCCCACGAAATAGGACCAAACTCATGCGCGGGTCGAGCTCTTGGCATTCGGCCCGACAGATTAACTAGACTCTGTACAGGCTTCTCAAGACGAATCTAAGCATATTTTCCCGGCCAAAGGCGTCCATCAGGCTAGAACGTCGACAGAGACTCAGCTGGACCACACCTTCGCGGGCCGGCCTAAACCGTCTTTCTCGACTGTCGGGTCTCGACTCGGGAAACGTCCCGCCATTCACTAGAAGACTTCACGCTGTTCCGGACATCTAAAAACATCGAGATGATTACTTAAAATAAACCGGAGTCAAGGCCTTAATTGGGGAAAAACGGACCAAGAGGCCAAAAAGACAAGCTGGGCCAAATCAAGACAAACAGGCCCGATTGGAAGGAAGGAAGGCAGTTCGGCGGCGGCCCATCAGAACTTGTTGGCGGCAGGGAAGGGACTTTTAACAACGTCTCGCATTGCTTAGATCAGTCTTTGAGACCCTAGACTCTCTAGTATATATAGAGACCCTTATGCTCACTTTTAACACACCAAAAAAGTGCAAGAGCTTTTGTGATTTAAGACATTAAGTATTCACAGATATTCTTGTACTTGAGATAAATATTCTAATAAAATCTTCTTTCTCATCTTTTTACATTTTTGCCCTTTAGTTCTTATTAAGTAGAATTTTCAAGGCCCCACAAATAAATAAATTTTGACAGTGTGAGTTTCGGCTCTCACAGGATAGCCGACAATGCTTTGAACACAGCCTTAGGCCACAATGAAACCATTACATCCGTACAGTCCCCAAAAGGGAGGGAAGAAGTGGCAGACAAGTTTCAGTTTGATACCCCTACTAAACCTAATTCGATATGGTCACGGACACTCCAACTAAGCCTGATTTGATATGGTGACAAACACACATCAGGCAGAGGAATTGACCACACAGTCTCTGGACAACCCGTTTATAGATGTTCAAAACTCGGACACCATAGTTGTGGACAAAGTCGAAACCAGTAAGTGAGTGAAGGGAGTGAAGAAGTCGCGGACAAGTTTCAGTTGGACATTCCTACTAAGTCTGATTCTGAACACACCACATGTGAGAAAATTGATAGGTAGACTTGGATGGAAAAACTCAAAACGGAAATATGGGAGTAGACTACCTGAGAAAGATATGGACACGCATGGAGGTGAACATGAAGGTATACATCCGTCCAGGCCATTGATAAAATTCAAGATCCTACCCCATCATTTATTATTTCATATTTTTATTTTCTATTATAATTTGGAATCATAATATTAATAAATATTATCGATTAAAATAAAAACATTAGCATGATTAACCAGTTTGACGAAAATTATATATTTTTATATTCTAAACTTAATATTTTCAAAAAATAAAAATAAAATTTATTATTATCCAAAAAATAAAACTTACAGAAACTTTCAAATGCACTAAGATAAAAACACACAACATAACTAATAAAAACACATAACATAATTTATACAATATGCCCATATATGTTTGACTAGATCTACTTGCAATCCGCATGTGCATTTGCATCACGTAAATCAGATCTATTACACACATGATTTGCAAATGCAGGTAAAATCTCAGTCGAGAACGGTGGTGATGTACTAGAACCACTTGCTTCCGATTGATCATAATCGGTCCAGTGTTGAGCATATGTATCTCGTTCATCCTCAACAATAATATTACACAGTATCATACATGACCACATGATGATAACCAAATCAGTTATGTCCCACATTCTTCATGGTTCACGAATGATTTTAAATCGAGCTTGTAACACTCCAAATGCACGTTCGATATCCTTCCGGTATCCTTCTTGATGTTGTGCAAATAATTTGTCTGGTTCACTTTAAGGAAGTCGAATTGATTTGACGGAAGTTGGATAAGAAGGATATATACCATCAGCCAGATAGTTTGCCATATTATACAGACGTTGGTTCATAAAGAAATTACTCTTAGAGTATTTTCTTGTTCAACATCATCGAACCCTGGTGAACGATCTATAACAAATGATATCATTCATTGTGTCCGGACACCCAAAAAAGACATGTCAGATCAATAGATCATGGGATGAAACTGCTTCAAGAATAACAGTTGTAGTTCCCTTATCTCTCTGAGTAAATTGACCTTCCCACGCTGTAGGACAATTTTTCCACGCCCACTGCATGCAATCATTTCTGGAAACCCCAGCATGTCGCTAACATGCAAAATTCTTTACAAGTCATCTTGAGTTGGAGCTCTGAGATACACTTTCTGATAATATTGTATGATTCCTTTACAGAATCTACACAAGCAGTTGAATGCTCTTGTTTATGTTATTTTAATATATTCATCGATTGCGTCTGCTGCCATACCATATGCTAACAATCACATGACCATGGTATATTTTGCTAGTGGAGATTTACCTTCTTTATTGGCTGCGTCAACTCATTGGGTGAAATAGTTATCATTGCTTGATAGGTCTCCAACGATTCGAAGGAAAAGATATTTTCACATCAGGAATCAACAACGAAATATTGCATCATCATATGCGGCTTGATTGAAAAAGTAGTCTCCAACAAATCTTTGGTTTGCTGGTACATGATTGCTCTTGAAATATTTTTTTTCAAAGAGGTGAATAGTCTTCCTCTATTTTTGTTTCGAGGCTCTTTAAACCGTTTGGTGATATACCTCTCCTAAATTTCAGACTGCCTTTTGTAAGCTTCAATATCAAAAGGAAATTCTGATGAATCCATTGATATTTGAATAATAAGTCAGATTTCTGATATTGTTACATCAATTAAAGGAAAAATGAGTCCCTTCTATAAGAAATTAAGTGGTTGTAATCAACGGACTCCAACCAGATAATAAAATGCACAAAATTAATAGATAAACATTGGATTCTCCCATCAAAAGCTGAAACTCATGGATAAAATTGAAAAACACCACGCTTCACAACATTATTAAAACAAAATCTGACAAGATACATACACATTCTACAACATTATTAAAGCAAAAACTGACAAAATACAGACACACATGATAGCATTATTAAAGCAGAATATGACAAATTCAAGACAGTCACTTGGTAACAAAATACAGAAACACACAACATTATTAAAGGGAGATGTCAGAAAATACAAACATAAACTTGAAAACGATTAATTTTCAAATAAATCGTGGTCTAATTTCTCTAACAGCTACTTGTCATGCATGGTCATTGAGATGTCCCATTGCACTTAGCTTCATAAACATCTTCATCTTCTTAGCTTGCGTCCTTTCTTTCATTAATTGGTTTGCCTCCTCTTGTCTCTTGGCTGTTATGTCCAATCGTTCTAAATCTTGCTCCTTGAATTCTTTTAATTCATTCAACTCTTCGTTGACCACTTTCAAGGCTGCACCCTTGCCTTTCTTTTTACCTTTTTATTTTTGCTGCTTCCCTACCTATTGGACGAGCACTAGATCCCACAGAGTTGGAGTCACTTGCATCACTCTCGCGAGATCTCTTAGATCCACTACTTACAAAGCCAGTATTTTCTCCTAACTGACTACCATAAATGGGATTGATCACGGACAGCGAGCCATTCTGACATTAAATTGAAATGTTCATTCTTACCACTTGAACAAAGTTCATGTGCTTTCGCCAATACATCATTCTCAGACCATCCGCTTTGTTGCATACGCCAAGCCTTATCGTAAGCGCAATCCATTTGCTAATTTTTTTTTTGTTTATGTAGTTGTAATGATTTCTGCATGAAGCTATATCACGGGGAGGATCAAATGAGCAATTTTCGTTGTAGTACTTAGCAATTTTACTCCAATATACTTAAAAAAAAATTTGTTCAGGCCAACAATGATGTATGTTCCATATATAATCCACCTACTGAGTAGCACCAAATTTTGATCAGTGCTCCATTTGGAGTATTTTCCGCGAGCAGGAGCTGAATCCTCTTCATTTGGAACATCTTCATTAACACTGCTCATGCCACCAAGACCTATTTGGGTAGAAAATCTAGGAAATTCAATTGCTCCAAGATTCTGAACAATTTTATTACCCGTTTGAGTAGAAGAAAAAGGAGGTGTTTGAGATAAATATGGCATCATCAATCCATAGTATGGACGATAGTTTTGAGCAGATGATGGCATGAAATAATTCGGTGCAAACCCAGAATTTGGTTTATTTTGAGGTTGGTTGGAAAATGGATTTTGAAATCGATAATTACTGGGATTTGGATAGTTAAAAGAAAAATTAGTAGAATTTTGGTGTTATGGTGATTATGATTGAGATTTTGGTAGTTAAAAGGAAGATTAGTAGAATTTTTGATGCTATTAGGATTATTATTGGGATCCATTTGGAAAAAAATAAACAAGAACACAACAAGTGTTGATTGGAAGATGATATAAAAATTTAGTGAAAAATAATGTTTTTTGTTCTATGTCAAAATGAAATGAGACTAGTCTTTTTTTTGGTTTACAACCCGATTTTGTTAACTTAGATAGTAAAAGGATAATACAATAAATCTATGAGCCATCTCGGGGGTAAAAAAATTTACAACAAAATTAGAATCAAATTGAAAAGCTTTTTTTTGCAAGTATATCTGCTGCTTGATTCTTTGCGCTGCACACATAATCCAGAGAGCAATGTGGTAACTTTGAAATCCAATGATGTATATCTTGAACCGTATTTCCCAATTCCGTATTGTTGACGAAGGAGATTGTGATATCAGCTAAATTTTTACTATCTGTTTCAAACCACACACGTCTCCACCCTCTGGCCCAAACAATTTGCAAAGCACTTATAAAATTCATTGCCTCTGCTGATATTATGTATTTTTAACATATTTTGATTTGTTTTTAGTATTCGGTTTGAGTTTTGATTTGCATCTTTCCTTAGTTTTTCGAGTCTTTTCTATTGTTTCGAGTCTTTATACAGATTTTATGGAGTTTGGCGCTTACGGACATGTTCGAGTCAAGTTAAGGTGGAAAAACACGAAGAGAACGACCATTCCCCAAAGAGAATGACCATTCCCCAAATAGAATGACTATTCCCCAAGAAGAACGACCATTCCCCAAGAAGAACGACCATTCCCCAAGAAGAACGACCATTCCCATAGAGAACGACCGTTCTTAGAGAATAACGACCGTTCTTGCTCCCACCTACCTTACCGACAAGATTGAAGAACGACCGTTCCCTGTTCCACCTACTCTACCGACAAAAGAGCAAGAGAACGACCGTTCTCTCCAGAGAACGACCGTTCCCCGACTCACCAACACCCACCTACTTCGATCGACCACTTAGAACGACCGTTCTCCTCCAGAACGGTCGTTCCCCGTCTTACCTACTCCCCTACACCTTGGCCTATATATTGGACTCACTCTTGATGCTTCAAAACACACCATCTTCTTCTCCCACTCTTCTCTAGCTTCTAAACATTGCTTCTCTTCTCTTTTAAGCTTTAAACATTTATGCTTTGATCAAGTTTTATTTAGCTTATTTTCAGTTCTTATTTTCTATCTTTATGCTTTGATTAAGTCCTTATAAGTTTATTTCCAGCTTTTGCTATCTATATTTATGCTTTGTTCAAGTTCTTATTAAGTTATTTTCAGCTTTTATTGTCTATTCAAGCTTTTATGATGAACTCTATAATCTCTTTGTTTTCTTCTTCTTTAATTATGTCTGAGTAGATCTCATAGTTAGGTTAAGGTTTGTCAAAGGAATTCATGAGCTTTAAGGTTAAACACAAATAGGCTATTCAAATCGATGTCTTCACCCTTGTTATCCTTAATGCTTGGATCGAATTGATCACTTGATTCATTGATGTCAGGTTAACTTAGACAGCGAGTGTTGCTAGGTTGCTAGAAAGAACATTGGTGAGCAATTTATTCATTACCTGCGAGAGTAGATGTATTGGAGAATTGTGAACATATTAAACCTGATCTTAAAGCTTGTCTACGATTTCTAGTACCAGCGAGAGTTAGGAATTCTAGGTTGATAGACAAAGATATTGGTACCACGAGAGTGGATTGATATTATCTTTATGTTTGAGTTCTAGACTTGTGCTTAATCACTGCCTGAATAGTTGTTTGATCCTTTGCTCTGAATCTCCTGCGATATTCCTTGACCTAACGCTTGTTTAATATTATCTTTACAACCGATTTTGCTTTTATTACTTGCTATTTACAAAACCAAAAACATAATTGAATTGTCTTAGCTTTTGATTTAGCTCATTAGATCAAAATGTGAAACTGGTATTCGTGGGATCGACCCCTAAATACTACTTCGTATGCTGTGCACTTGCAGTAGGAAATAAGGGTTTAAAACTCGTGTATCAAGTTTTTGGCGCCGTTGCCGGGGACCAAATTTTCACCTTTGGTTTACGGCTGAATTATTAGACTAAGAACTTTACTGAACTTGTTTTCTTTTCTTCTTTGTTTTTTGTGTTTCAGGTGCATGTCCACAAGGAGCACGAGGAGCAAAAACAACAAGGACCTTCTTAGCTTGACAAACGACAAGCTAGCAAGGATAGAACGAGGAAACAGAAAACGCAACACACCCGTTAAAGAAGCAGAAACGTCTGACACCGCCAACTCAGAGATGGGCGGACAAGCAGACATCGCAGCTCAGCTGCAACAACTTCAGACAGCCATGGAGCAGCTTCGCTTGCAACAGGAGAGGCAACTCGTTGCACAACCTGCTTTCGGGGACAAAGATGCGGCTCACGCATACTACCAGGATCGATCTGCGATCGTTACCATGACCATCCAGAGGCCAGATTATGAAATCAAGCCTCAAATGTTCGCCCTCGTGAAGCAACACCTGTTCCACGGTCTGCCTGCTGAGATTCCAATGGATCACATCGAAAACTTCGAAGAGATCTGTAGCACAACCGGCTCCAATGGTGTGCCTCCAGATTTCTTGAAATGCAAGCTTTTCCCCTTCTATCTTACGGGAAAAGCATCACGGTGGTTAAAATCTTTACCACCAGGCTCTCTACCGACTTGGGCTGATGCGCGAGCAGCCTTCTTGGATAAGTTCTACACGAAATCCAAGACCGCAGCCGTGGGGAACAAGATCTCCTCATTCGAGCAACAGTCCGGCGAATCCTTCAATGAAGCATGGGAGCGGTTTAAGGAGTACAAGCGCGAGTGCCCTCACCATGGGTTTAGTGATGAGCAGCTGCTCAGCACCTTCTATGACGGAGTAGATTGGGACTACAGAAACGCCCTGAATGCAGCTAGTAACGGTGACTTCTACACTAAGTCAAAGGAAGAAGCTCTCGAGCTGATCGAGAACCTAGCCGCAAGTTCCAGCAACAAAAGTCCGGAGTACGATAGGAAGAAGGTCAACAGCGTGGAGTCCAAAAAAATTGCGGAGCTCGCAGCCAAGGTTAACCTTCTCTTGAAGGGAAACCAGAAATCGGTCCACTTTGTGGATGAGAATGAAGGAACCGGTGATGATCGAAGGGAGGTCAATTATTTGAACGAACAAGGTTTCGGACAGAACCGCGGTTTCAACAGCCAAGGCTTCAACACTCATCCGAACCTGTCCTATAGGAGCACCAATGTGGAGAATCCGCAGGATCAGGCTTATCCTAAGCAAGGAAATCAGCCACAGATGGGTCTTCAGAAGGACTACTCCAACAACTAACAGGGCAGGCAATTCGTCCTGAACCAGAACCGTTCCCAAGTAGGGGTTCAACCGAGACAGTCTTTTGCAAATCCGCAGCCTTCATCTTCAGCAACTGGCTCCCAAGACGAGCTGAAGAACATGATGCAACAACTACTGGCGGGACAGCAAAAAGCCGCGGTTGAGATCAATGAAAAAGTTGACACCATGTATGTGGACCTCAATAGAAAGTACGAAGCTGTGTGGACTCACATGAAGCAGCTCGATATTCAGATTTCACAAACCGCTGAATCAGTTAAGAGGACACCAGGGACTCACACAGAGGTGAACTACGTGAATGAAGGCTATGTGGAGAATCAGAGCTTGCAAGCTCCGGCATCTAACTCTCAAGACGAGCTGAAGTCTCTTATGCACTTGGTTCTACTCAACCAACAGAAATCTGCTCATGAGGTCGATGTCAAGATGGACAGCATGTACAATGATCTCAACAGTAAGTTTGAAGCCGTTTGCACTCACATGAAGAAGCTTGAGATTCATATTGGTCAAACTGCTGAGGCATCAGAAAATCTTCCAGCAAGGGTTTATATTCCTAAAGTGCCTTACCCAGTTATACCTAGAGATCAGAGGGAGATTAAGCCAGTCTTTTTAGAAGCAAGGAGTACACCACCAGCATTGAGGGTATTGCCTAAGGTTGAAGATCCTGGAAAGTTCTTGGTCCCATGCTCCATTGCTGGATTTGAATTCAAGGACGCTTTTTGTGATTCTGGGTCTAGCGTTAATCTCATGTCAAAGGCTATTGCAGAGAGGTTGAAATTTTCAGAGGTAAAGCCTAGTCATATGACTCTTCGATTTGCAAACACCTCCTCAACAACATCGTCTGGCAGCATTCACGATCTACCTGTCCGAATAGGGGATTGCCTAGTTCCAACTGATTTTCAGGTTGTTGAGATGCGAGAAGGTTATGGCATGCCCTTACTTCTTGGAAGACCATTCATGGCTACAGTAGGTGCAATCATCGATATGCCAAATAGGCAAGTCTGCTTTTCCAAGATTGACAAAAAGGTCTTCTACAAAGCCCTTCCCATAGGAACCACCACACATGCCTCTTGCATCTCTGCAGTGGATAGCGAGGAAGCACGTGCTCCGATCCCACAAGCACCTGCTCCACCACCCGGGAAATTTAGGGAGAAGCCAAAAACGCAAGAAAATGTGCCGTACAAAAAGATTACGAGAGGTCCTCAAATGACTTTGATCCCTCAAGGATATGATGGAAACTCGGTTGACTACAAGGCGAAGCGCAAAGGTCATCCTAAACCTTTCTCTAGAGTTAGAGCTATTCTTCCATCAGAATTAAAAGAGAAGGGTACTGATGTTGTGAATGGAATGCTGAGTAAAGTTCTGAACATGAGGATGTCTGATTATGGAGCCTGTTTTGGAGCAAGCTCTCAAGCCGAACCTGATTGATACATGGCACCAACGTCAAGCTTAGCGACGTAAAACAGGCGCTTTCGTGGGAGGCAACCCACCAGGTAACATGTAAATATCGTGAAGTTTTTCGTTCTTGTTTTTTTTTTATGTTTCTTGTTTTGTTTGAGATTTTTTGTAGGTCTTTATTAAGTATTTGAGAAACCGCTCTTCTGGGAGTGAAGAGATCGGTCGTTCACGACAAGAACGGTCGTGCTACGAGGAAGAACGATCGTTCCCATCGAAGAAAGGTCGTTCTGTAGCCATCGGAGCTTGTGGTTATTTCTATCACCCTTGTTATATCCATTTTCATTTCAGAACACTTTTATTCTATTTATGAGTTTGCGGGTTTCTCTTTCAGATTTGTTTTAACCGGGACGGTTAAAAACAAATCTGGGGGAGGGATTCATTTGTGTGTGTACTAACAGTATGTTTTATGGATGATTATTTCTTATGTTTTATTTTGGTGTGTTTAGATTTTCAAAAAAAAAAAATAAATATTTATCGAGTCAAAACACTGTGAATTTGTTAACTTTTTGGAATTACAACATGTTCGATGTCATTGCCTTATGACTGCTTAGCATTGTTTGAGGATAGTTTGGAAACGCAGAAAAATCCATAACTTGATCATTTAGTGAATTTCTCAAATCATCTGAACTTAATCGAATTATTGGAACTTAATATGGACTTAATTTATCTCACTTAGGGGGTTGATAATCACGTATTGGATTTTACATTTGAAGTTTTCTTTGCATCATTTCTACCAATCTTTGCTAACTCCAAATGGCTAGACTTATCCTTAGTCTAGTACCACACCCTTACCATTTCCATGTTGAAACCCACTTATTTTCGTTTACTGTCATCGTATTCATGTGCAAAAACTATGGAGTATACGGACCGACACAACTTTTCTTTAGGACTGTGTCTAGTTAGGTGGTCTCTTTCTGATTAAACTCATGGGATGTGTCTAGAAATGTGATCTCTTTTTGAATACATTCATCGAAAATTTTCGTTTCAAAAGAGGATGAACTTTTAACTGGGTAGAAGTTTGTATTTACATTCAAGAAATAAGCTTACATCGTTGAAATTCTTTTGATGCAGATCTTAGAGACTAACCGGTTCCATTCTCCGATATATATATATAAAAAAAAAAAAAAAAAAAAGAAAAACAGAAGGAACCGGGAAAGTCAAGGTAATATCTTTAGATTTCATGAAACGTTAAAAGAAATCATGTTCTTGTTTGTGACTTTGTTAAATAAGGGTAGAAGGATTAGAGTTAAGGAGAGTTGTGTACCTCCTAACTGGTCCGTGTCTCACTGTGATTTTGCATAATGATTTGCATCCATTTGTACTGCTAAAAGAAACCGAAACACTTGAGCCACCAAATACCAACCTTGATACCTAGACCATAACATGTTAGATATTCCCTTTGTGAGAGTACACGCATTTGATAATGAATGTCAAATATTAATTTCTGCTTGATCATGAGACTTCACTTATTTACTACGGTTATGGAGAAGTACAATGAAGTACGGTTTCATCTGAACTTTGCGAATGCGTTTTACGGGCAATTGATTTAGAGTATGGTCCTATAAGTTTTACGAGTTTCACACGTTTTTCAAACCTCTCCTCTTTGTAAGATCTCTAGTTTTGCTTTGGGACAAGCAAAGGTCTTAGTTGGGGGGAGTTGATATTATGTATTTTTAACATATTTTGATTTGTTTTTAGTATTCGGTTTGAGTTTTGATTTGCATCTTTCGTTAGTTTTTCGAGTCTTTTCTATTGTTTCGAGTCTTTATACAGATTTTATGGAGTTTGGCGCTTACGGACATGTTCGAGTCAAGTTAAGGTGGAAAAACACGAAGAGAACGTCCATTCCCCAAAGAGAACGACCATTCCCCAAAGAGAACGACCATTCCCCAAGAAGAACGACCTTTCCCCAAGAAGAACGACCATTCCCCAAGAAGAACGACCATTCCCATAGAGAACGACCGTTCTTAGAGAAGAACGACCGTTCTTGCTCCCACCTACCTTGCCGACAAGATTGAAGAACGATCGTTCTCTCCAGAGAACGACCGTTCCCTGTTTCACCTACTCTACCGACAAAAGAGCAAGAGAACGATCGTTCCCCGACTCACCAACACCCACCTACTTCGATCGACCACTTAGAACGACCGTTCTCCTCCAGAACGGTCGTTCCCCGTCTTACCTACTCCCCTACACCTTGGCCTATATATTGGACTCACTCTTGATGCTTCAAAACACACCATCTTCTTCTCCCACTCTTCTCTAGCTTCTAAACATTGCTTCTCTTCTCTTTTAAGCTTTAAACATTTATGCTTTGATCAAGTTTTATTTAGCTTATTTTCAGTTCTTATTTTCTATCTTTATGCTTTGATTAAGTCCTTATAAGTTTATTTCCAGATTTTGTTATCTATATTTATGCTTTGTTCAAGTTCTTATTAAGTTATTTTCAGCTTTTATTGTCTATTCAAGCTTTTATGATGAACTCTATAATCTCTTTGTTTTCTTCTTCTTTAATTATGTCTGAGTAGATCTCATAGTTAGGTTAAGGTTTGTCAAAGGAATTCATGAGCTTTAAGGTTAAACACAAATAGGCTATTCAAATCGATGTCTTCACCCTTGTTATCCTTAATGCTTGGATCGAATTGATCACTTGATTCATTGATGTCAGGTTAACTTAGACAACGAGAGTTGCTAGGTTGCTAGAAAGAACATTGGTGAGCAATTTATTCATTACCTGCGAGAGTAGATGTATTGGAGAATTGTGAACATATTAAACCTGATCTTAAAGCTTGTCTACGATTTCTAGTACCAGCGAGAGTTAGGAATTCTAGGTTGATAGACAAAGATATTGGTACCACGAGAGTGGATTGATATTATCTTTATTTTTGAGTTCTAGACTTGTGCTTAATCACTGCCTGAATAGTTGTTTGATCCTTTTCTCTGAATCTCCTGCGATATTCCTTGACCTAACGCTTGTTTAATATTATCTTTACAACCGATTTTGCTTTTATTACTTGCTATTTACAAATCCAAAAACATAATTGAATTGTCTTAGCTTTTGATTTAGCTCATTAGATCAAAGTGTGGAACTGGTCTTCGTGGGATCGACCCCTAAATACTACTTCGTATGTTGTGCACTTACAGTAGGAAATAAGGGTTTAAAACTCGTGTATCATTTGCATGTAGGGAAGTTTGTACCTGTTTTATCCTTGCTGAACCTGATAGCACATGAGCTCTGGTTGAATCTCGAACTATCCAGCCAATACCAACAGAACAATAATCTTGTTTAAAACTACAATCAAAATTACACTTGAACCATCCGTTTCGTGGTGGTTCCCATCTACTATCTCGATGTAGACGATCAGTAGGACGAGGAGTGGGAAATATTGGTTGTAGTTGCAACGTTAACCACTCTGTTATAGCTTCAGTCGCTCTCTTTACATCCTCAGCGGGATGTACTCCAGAGAAATCCTGAAGCAGAGAAATCAGTAGTGCCTTTAACATCACCTACCAGAGAAATCCTGGAGCAGTCATTCCGATTACTCATACCGATTGTGAGAAGTTTTCCCTCAACTATGAAAAGTGCCAAAGCCACACACCAGTAATCCACCAGCCCACAGAAGTGCTCTCTTCAATCTCCGCACCAAACCCGTTCATGAGGTGGTCGATGGACATCGTAGGACCAATGCACAACTCAAAGCAGAAGAGATTCCTACTTGTCCTGACCGACTACTTCTCGAAGTGGGTCGAACGGGATTCTTACGCTAGTATCAAGGAAGCCCAAGTGGAGCATTTTGTTTGAAAAAATATCATATGCAGGCACATAGTCCCCGTACGAGATCGTTACCGACAACGGTTCCCAATTCATCTCCGCTCGTTTCGAAGGATTTTGTGAGAAGTGGAAAATACGGCTAAGAAAATCGACACCACGTTTCCCATAAGGTAACAGCCAGGCCGAAGCGGCCAACAAGACCATCGTTGACGGACTCAAGAAGCGCCTTGGAAAAAAGAAACGACGGTGGGCAGACGAGCTCGAATGAGTCTTATGGTCTCATCGCACGACCCCAAAGGCGAGCAACCAGAGAAACACCGTTCGCACTGGTCAGACAAAGACTCTTGTCCGGACAAGAAGGCCTCAACCATCTGATGATGCTAGACGAGCTGGACCTGATAAACGAAAGGCGAGATCAAGCGCTTGTCCGAATCCAAAACTACTTGAAAGCAGCGGCAAAGTATTACATCCCAAACGTACGAAGCCGCAAATTTAAAGAAGGAGACTTCATCCTCCGCAAAGGTTTCCAGAACACCGTGGAGCCAGAAAGCTAGGCGCAAAATGGGAAGGGCCATACACGATAACGAAAGTGGTTCGCGCAGGAGCATACGAACTGGAAAACAAGGAAGGAAAACCAATACCAAGGACATGGAATGCAATGCATTTAAAGAAATACTATCATTAGATAGCCCGAGTCATTGTAAAACAGAACTACGAACTTGCTTGATCCCTATTTCCGGGGTACGTAGGCAGCTCGTCTTTTGGAGAGTTCAGTTATTTTTCGTATACACTAACACAAAATTCACAAAAAATCGAAGCATCGCCTCATGGCATACATGAAATTTCGCCTCTCGGCATACTTATCACCATCTGTTGATGTTCACAACGACACGACTTATTAACAATGGTTCTTTCAACATCCCGAAGCGGATAAAAGTAGCGCGTTATACAAATTTTTTGGACTAATATCAGAAATGCGTAACCTGATTGGAAATGCGGGGAGCGTCAGGACGATATTCTATTATTCTATTTTCGCTTTTCTTCGGGAGAGTTCCGTAGATGGAAAGCTGGTCTTTAACATCTCGTGACGAAGTTCCAAACCGGCCCTGGTATGAGATCGAAAACTCGTTCGAAAACTAGCAACTGAACCAGACTCTAAACCCAACAACAAAATTCGCTGGCCTGATGACACGAAAGGGATATATCCCGAGTACCTTGATCTGGACGCCCGACATAGCACCCTAATCAGCCCAACTTGAAACAAAACAAGCACCTCTACACAAACTACAAACAAAACGAATCATGGTCCAGCCACTCATCTCAATTAGAGTTGGGCCAGCCGCCCACCTTCATAACAAGGGCCAGCCGCCCGTCTCCTTTATAGAGTTGGGCCAGCTGCCCACCTTCATAACAAGGGCCATCCGCCTATCCTCTTCAGAGAGTTGGTCCAGCCGGCCACCTTCTGTACAGGGGCCGGGCGCCTATCTCCCTTAAACAGCCACACACCCATCACTTCATCATCACGGCGGACTGCTTACCAAAATAAAGCATGCAGGATCTTTTCCCCAAAGACAAGCATATTACTCGGGATCTAAAGAAAAAAGGCCATTGATCGGCTGAAAGATGGTTTAAATGTTCTCTTATTGAAATCTCGAAACAAAAATCAACCCGGACCAGGAATCAGGCCGGGTATAACAGAAATCCAAAAGAAAAAGCCAAAACGAAAACTGAAAGAAAACTCAGAAAAAATCTAGACAAAAACAAAGTACAGAAACTGTAGAATCAAAAATCAAGGATCTGGACCAAGCGCCTTGACAACGACTATGTCTGAGATCCCAGAAACAGCCTCGTTGGATCCGGCTAAGTTGAATACTCCGACTGATGTAGCCTCCTCCTCGATTGAGCCGGCCTCAGGCATCTGAGCATCCTCGCCTCCAGAAAATGGAACCAACTGGGAGACCATCTGTAACACTCCCGAACCGGAATAGACAGGACCGGCCGACCAACAATCAAACAAGAACATGGAACGGCCAATCCCTTTATGCGATCGAACGACAATCAACAAGAACACGAATGACCACACAGACAGCCGACCTGGAGATGCCACAGTACGGGGTTAAGTAACAAGTCAGCTCATTCCAGGACGAAGTCCGAAAACAGAGCCGTCCCATTACCTAACACCGTTTACCTCTCGACAGCGGCCTAAGGCTTTTCAACCCATACTTTGGTCTCGAGCTATGTTAGTCCGGACAATACTAATATCATTGAGCTAGTTAAGTTCATAAAACATTTCATTTCATTTATAAAATTCAAATCCAACTTGTACAAATACAAACCGTACGGTGCACCTTAGAAATCCGAAAAGAAAACATTCTAACAAACGAGTCCTTTACAAAAAGTCAAGAAAACTACTTCCGATGTCCTAACGTTCCGCCGCTCGCTCTATCAGCTTACTACAGGTTACCTGCAAGAGAGGGGAGGAAAGGGAAAAGGGTAAGTAATCGGGAGATTACTTAGTGAGTCCAGAACATAAACAACAAGGATACCCAACCCAGTCCCCATCATGCAACACACAATCAAACAATCACAGAATAGCGGAAGAAAATAAAGATAGTCGAAGCAACAGTAAAGTAAATAGCCGAAGCAAGAAAACACGTTAGTAAATGATGCCACTGCATCCTTTTGAAGCCGCGTTCTCACAACGCATAACAACAACACGCGTGGGCACTGAGATCTCAAAGCATGGTGTGAATCCCCGTGAACACCCTGCACTTGACTATCACAAAGACCGTCAAGCCGGAACTTCACAAAACAAACCGATCACCGGCCGGAGCCCAAGTGAATCGGCCCAGCTCCGTCCTTCATCTTCCGGAAGCTGTCACGGTTAGTCCCGCCCTTCCTCTTCCGGAACGCCGTCTGCAGTACCCCGTCCGGTCCAACTCAGGCTGGACAGCCACCCCTCACATCTGAGCCTTCTCCACCTCTCAGTCGATCGATGCCGTGGAGGAAAACCATTTGGGATCACACACATACCGCCACTGACCCGCCTCTCACGATCCCGCCTCAGTTTGAAAGACTACCCGTCAATCGGACCTACTCACCACACCAAAAAAAAACATCACAACTCCGATCACAATCCTCAACAACTCAAACTCCCCAATCTCATGGTTCTCACTAGCCGAATTCAATACATTCCTCTGTGGTGATGCCTGCATAAAACGTTAGTCTTTACCACAGAGGCTACCTGCATCACAAACACCACACCAATCTTCACAACTCACGGCTCTCACTAGCAGGAACTGTGCATATTCATCTATGGTGATACCTGCATGAACGTTAGCTTTAAACCATAGAGGTTACCTGCACCAAACTCCACACATACACAATAATAACCAACCAACATGCTTATACACAAGCAATCAGAAATCCAACAACGATTCTCTTCAAAATCCAAATCCAAAGAAAACCCTTCTTCTTTTATCAAACAAACACCGAATCAAATACTTTAAAAAAAAAAAAAAAATTCCGATGAAAACTTTTTTATCGAATAAAACCGATTCAAAACTCTTTAACCATTAAATCTATTTGAAAACTCTTTCCTTAATCCCACTACCCCATGCAAAGCTAAGTATTCTAACTCAAACCTAACAATCCCCTTAAAACCATACCTGCAAAGCTCCTTCTCTTAAATTCTATCATACAAACTTTATTTCTATCTAAAAATTCTAGCAAGGTCTAAATTTCTAAACATGCAACTTATGGTGATCCCTTAAAACTAACACACTATTATTTCCCTTAAGTAACTAAACAATCCTACAAGATACTAAACATGCAACCTAATGGTTCTCAACAATTAATTTATTAATTCAGATTATATCTAAATTCTTACCTATCAGTTTAATCCTATCTAACATGCTTGCTATCCTATTAATATTAAATTAAAATACACCAAATTACTAACCAAATTCATTTATTCATTTTCATGCAAGATCTAAACTCTACTTAATTCTCTAACACTTAAAATTCAAATAAAAATTCTCTTGATATACGTACTATCCAATCGCTACTCCAAATAATTTCTAAATTACTAACTTTCTAATCACATGTCTAAATCTACACAATCTCTGACTTATCCATCTTTCTAGCATGCAAAAATTAAAAGAAACATCTATCAACTTAACTTTCAATCTACTCATGCATGGATGCAACACCTTAGTCCTATAACACCTTTAACAACTACATGCTATTCTTACCCCAAAATCAAGAGATCCAAATTTAAAACTGAGTTTCATCAATTAAAAATCAGCTTTTATAAAACAAGAAACCTGAAATCGACTTTTAAGGGAAGAAAACCATCTTGAAAACATATGAAAATAATCTGAAAACTCACTGAAAATTCATCATCAAATCAATCCTCAACACCTCAACTCAATTGATCACGCAAAGCAGTTCACAAGCATTCATGCAAGAACCAATCAATCAAACTCAACAACATAAACATACATGCCAAGATTAAGTGATCAAACTCAACAAAACTAACTTGCATGCCAAGATTAAGCAATCAAATTCAACAAAATAACCATGCATGCAAAGATTAAGCAATCAACTCAACAGTTCCAACTCTACCATTTTCAATGTAACAAGCAAGGCATGGGTAAGGGAAGGGTCCCTAAGTCTGACACTCACCTTGACAAAGCTCCTAATGGACTAGAGGCACACTTCACTAGCTTAGATCTTCATTGCTAAAATCCCAGGTCTCCTCCTCATACTCTCTCTCTCTCACGCCACCAACAAGAAGAACAAAGGGGAAAAGCTTTTGGTTTTGCTAAAAAGATCACAGGTGAAGAGAGGAGATGGTATCTATAAGGGTGGAGATTAAATCAGAGGAAGACACCTAGACTAACGCTAATCCCCTCCTAATTTGCTTAGATGACACATGGATTCCACTAACTCCTAATTAATTAATTAACTAATACTTATCACCTCTTTACACCACTAACTGCCACTTAGCACAAAGAGCCACGAAAATCCCTTGGCAAAAGACATCTGGTCACTCAGAGATTAGCTTGATCACCTTCTAGAAGAATTTTCTAAAACAATTTCCCCATGGTGTCCAAATCCAAGCTTACAGCAACTTAAAATCGTAACTCCTGTTTCCCTTGCTCAAAAACTTCTGTGCTTGATTATGAATGCTCCTCATGATGTCCTTTGTGCCCACAAAAAGTTTCAGATTTTTTAGATGAGTAAAACTCGACTTATGAATTTTCTGATCCCAACTGTCCATCTCCGTCATCCCATCTTGTCCGATTTTTAATTATCACAGGAAACTTTTTCTTTGACTGAATCGTTTTGTAATAGCTCCATCTGGGTCTTGAGTACCTCTGTGAAAAATCCCGGAATTTTAAAAATAGTTCTCCTAATCCTTTCGGATTTATTTGATCGAACTGTCCCTTCTTCGCCAAAATCTGACTCTAGTGATTGTTCTGGGTCGCGTCTGAATTTTTCTTGGCATGAATCCTCTTGAACTGGTTTCTCTTATGTCTTGTGTATCTACGCTCCAAGTTTCACAATTTTTAATATTGTCCTGATCAGTCATCGAAAATTGTTTTGCTTCGTGGTACAATTGCGCTCTGAACTGGGGTATTACACCATCTTCCCTCGAACCTGAGCAATCACCTCATCGAACCGACCTTCGGTTCCATCCAAACCATCTTTCAACTCAGATAGTTTTACACTCTCCTCATCCAAGTTGGGAGGTTCAACTCCAAGAAGCAACTCAACGAGCTCGAGATTACCCATTATCTGAGCCAAGTCCACTTCTTGAGTTCTTGTTTCAGACAGGGATCTGAGCAACTCCTTCAACTCACCCATGAAGGAACGATATTTAGCAACAGAAGCTCTGCGGCCATCCGTGTAAGCACGCCGCACCTTCGAACTATTCGAAGCCTTCACACCGGCAAGTTGATCCTTCAAGGTCTTTAAATATTCAGACTCACGCAAAACTTTGGCCTCCAGGCGAACTGAAGAATGGACAGCCTTGTCTTTTTCCGCTCGCAGCAAAGCAAGCTGCTTCTCGAGCAACTTGACATGGCACGAATTTGACACCTCAAGGTCATTAAGCTTTCTCCTTACCGATCGAGCATCCTCCTGAGGCTCCTTGGCACGTTTGCGGACTCCGCGGACAGCAGCGTCATACGAACTATTGCATTTGTTCACGGAAGACATGAACTGCGAAAAATAGGAGGGATTATTGAAACCAAAAAAAAAAAAGAAAACAAACCTTCATCCCACACAGGGCCATATCCTCGTATTTCTCGGACTCCTCCAGACCGTCACAAGAAGGAAACTTAAAACTCGCAAAACTCCTCGCGGATTGACGATGATTCTTGCATACCACCTCAGGGAAAGCGAGTCCAGGTGGGGGAACCGCCCATGGACCTTTAGACGAAAAAATTTTAACACCACCATCAGCGTGGCAACTCGCACATTTTTGGCACAGCAAGCCGTCCGCCCCGGTCAGACCGTATACGACTCCACCAGCCGCCGTCTGACCTTTGGGCGGACGCTTCGCAACGCTCCACGCCAAAATAGCCTCCTTCTTTAATAAAGTAACCATGACAGTCGACAAGGTTAGCTTATCGGTAGGCCAGTCTGAGGGAGGAATGGCCAGACCACCATCTGCCCGCTTTGGTTATGAGGAGCGAGCCACTGACTTGCCTTCGGGACTCTTTTCCAGCCCACTCGCCTCTTTTGTTTCCTTCCCACGTTTCTCCATATGGTTCCTCTCACGAAGCGATAGCCTAACCATGGTAGCAGAGTCTAGAAAATAGAAAAGAAAAACGATTTTTGGAAAGATTGTGAGGAATGAGAAAAGGGTGCGCATATATACAGCCGGATGATCCTAATCCTAACACGACAAGGAGTTGAATTTTTCTAAATCCGGGCCAGCCGCCAAGAATCTCGGACACAAAAAGGAAAATTTCCTTTAACCAACTCTGGTTCAAAAAAAAAAGAAAAAAAATCCTTATCAGACACGAATACCTTCTAGTCCATCAATCCCGATAAACATTCCATTAAACACTCATCGCTTCATAGCGCACAAGCAACAAGCTGGGGGGCTAACTGTTGGGGTCAAAATCCCCTCCTCGAAGATAGATGAACCGAAGGAAAGAACATATGGTTCAGGGCCAGCTGCCCAAGCCTCTTATTCAGGGCCAGCCGCCCAAACCGCTTGTGCAGAGCCAGCCGCCCAGCTCTCCCATCAAATGCCAGACGACCATGCTATCTCGAAGGGCCAGATGCCTTCTTCTCTTCATCAAAACATGTCGACAGTCTCAGAACGAGAGAGAGCCAGGCGCCCTCTTCTCTTAATCAAAACATGACACATGTCTCAAACCGAGAGAGAGCCAGGCTCCCTCTTCTCTTCATCCAAACATGGAGCCTGGCTCAGTCTAAGAAGCCAGCCGCCCTCTTCCTTCTCTCAAAACATGGTGCCTGGCTCAGACCAAGAGAGAGCCAGATGCCCTATTCTCTTCATCAAAACATGGCGCCTGGCTAAGATCGAGAGAGAGCCAGGCACCCTCTTCTCTTCACCCAAACATGGCGCATGGTTCAGTCCAAAAATCCAGCCTCCCTCTTCCTTCTCTAAAGATAATGGCGCCTGGCTCAGCACCATGGATTGGTCTTCCAGTAAAGCATTCAGAATAATATTCACGAGGAAAGTCGTTAAAGCATTGTTCACAACCCGGGAAGACTTAACCGGAAAACAATTCGAACTTAACCCGGATTCGAGTTGTGTGTTCGCGGTCCACTGCTCGTGTTTTACTGTTCACAGGTCGAGAAAGTTGGGCTCGGACAGGATCGGTTTGAGTGGCGTAAAATTTTAGTCATTGGGCCGTGAATCAGGCCCAGAAAAGATTAGGTCGGTGGCTGGAGGCGAGAGCAATGTCCCATTTCGAAAATAAGGAGGTTTAGTACCTTAGGTCTCCTAGTATAAATATGGACGCTTGTACAAGGTCGAGATCTTCCCAATTCGAGTATTAGAGCTTTGCAATATAAGGCTTTTCTAGCTTTTGCAAATATCCTTGTACTCCGAAATATTTACTTAATAAAATCTTTCTTTTGCATTTTCGGTTCTTAAGTTCTTTTAAAACAGAATTTTCGAGCCCAAAATATAAGTTTTGACAGTGTGAGTTTCAGCTCTCACATACAAGTATAAGGGCTCTCCTTGAACGGGCTTGGCGAGAACCGGGGGACTCGCAAAGTAAGTCTTCAGTTGTTGGAAAGCTTCTTCGCACTTCTCCGTCCACTCGAACTTTTTATTCCGGCGTAAGATGTCGTAGAAGGGGAGACACTTGTCGGTTGATCGGGATATAAAACGGTACAGTACTGCTACTCTCCCCGTCAGGCGTTGGACTTCTAGTCTGGTCTTTGGTGACACCATCTCGATCAGAGCGTCGATTTTCTTGGGATTGGCTTTTATTCCTCGATGTGTTACCAAGTAACATAGGTGTGAGAGCCGAAACTCACACTGTCAAAATTTATATTTCGCGGGGCTCCGAAAATTCTATTAAACAAGAAACAAAGGGCAAAAAAGTAAAAAGATGAGAAATAGGCTTTTATTAATAAATTCTCTAAGTACAAAAATATTCGAGAAAGCTTATTGTCTTATATCTCGAAAGCTCTTGCACTTGAGTTGGGATGCCTTGAAAGTGAATACAAGGGGGTCTATTTATATTTAAGAGTCTGGGGTCTTAAAGACTAATCTAAGCAATGTGGGACGTTGTAAAAACCCCTTTTCCAGTCGCCAATAGCATGATGGGCCGCCGACCTGTCGCCTCTCTTCCATCACGGCCCGTCCGTCTTGTTTTGGCCCAGCTTCTCTTTTTAATCTTCTGGCCCGATTTTCTTTGGTTAAGGTCTTGACTCCAGTTTATTTTAAGTAAACTCCTCGATGTTTTTCCATGTTCTGAATAGCGTGAAGTCCGTCTTCAAATGGCGTGATGTTTCTTCGGGAACCATTGGGCCAAGGCCCAATGGTCGGGAAATAGCTTCCGGGGCCGGTCAGGGAGAGTGAGGTCCGGCCGTAGCCCATGTCTTGGCTCGGTAAATGCTCCGGGCTGAGGAGATCTGCAGAGATTCGTCTTGAGAGGCCGTTGAGAGTTCAGTTCATCCGTCGGACCGGACGCCAAGAGCTTGGTCCGACGGACATTTGGTCGGAGCGATTTGATCAGCTCCTCGACGGGTTTAAGAGTAGTGAACCAATTTGCCTCGTTAAAACCTTTCCCGGAAAACCCTTTGGGATAAAACCAAGGATAAGGAAAGAGTACAAATGGTCACTACCCGTCTAGTTCATCTGCGACCGGTTAGGCCAAGAGCTTTGTCCCGGGCAGGCGTTCGGTCTCATTTCGTGGGCTTGCTGCCAAAATATGAAATGTTCAACCGCTGATTCGAGCTTTCGTCTCATCAATCTCCGAGGAGGGGATTTTGACCCCAACAGTTAGCCCCCCAGCTCGTGGCCTTTGCTTGCATGGGCGAGGAGCGTTTGATGAAATATTTATCGGGATTGATGGACTAAAGGCCTCTGCGTGTGTCTTCTTGTGGGCTGGTCGCCAGAAAATGATTGTAGCGGAATTTTTCCTCCTCGGGCCCAAAAATCATAGCCAGCCGATTTGGTGGAGGATTTTTCTTTTCTTGTTATGTTTGAGAATTGGAAAAATCCTCCTTTTTTCAGAAACTGAAAAAATTCCTTTTTCTTGCTTAAAAAGGAATTGGAAGAAGTTCCTTTTTCCTAAAAAGCTGGGAGTTGGAAAACCTCCTTTCTTTTTCCCTTTTTCATTTTTAGAAACAGGAAAATTCTCAATCCTTCTATGCAGCCTTGTTGTATATAGATGAGCCCTCCTCCTCTCCTTGTCTTCCACGATTTTGACACCAAAAAAGCTCTCCCCCCTTTTTTTTTTTAGCTTGTTATCATGGTTAGGTTGTCGCTCCGCGAGAAGATGGAGAAAGAGGGAAAAAAGATGAAGGGAGCGGATGGCCGGTCAGCTCCTAAGCCCGGGACCAAACCGTCGGCCCATCCTTCGGTCTTCAAGCCAGCAGGGAGCTCTCTAGCCGTTCCTCCGCCGGAATGGCCGGCTGGTAGACCGGTTTCGCCATCGGCTGTGCCTGCTCCATTTAAGAAGAATGCGATCTTGACGCGTAATGCGGCGAAGCGAGTTCCTGAGTCTCGGGAGGGGACGGGACGACCGATCCGAAGGCCCACACGACAGCCTTTCACATCTCGATGGGACGGGCTAGATTCAAACCCGAAGAGAGGGACGCCGGATTCTGCCTCCTCTTCGTGGAACATCTGAAGGGATCAGCCCTGTCGTGGTTCTCAAGGCTTGAAAGGGACTCGATCGACGGTTTCGACCAATTGTCAGCAGCCTCTACTCGCTGTCTTATTGTACTCATTGTTCATAAGATAGTCGACCTCCGACGCGGACCTCTACTCGCTGTCGCAAGGGCCCGAAGAAAGTCTTCGGGATTTCATCGAAAGATTCAAGGTGATCGTCTCCAAGATTGACGGCCTAAGCGACAATGCCACGATAAATGCCCTAAAGAAGTCCTTGCTGAAGGCTTCGAGTTTCCGAAAGGAAATTACAGTAAATCCACCGGTAACCATTCAAGACACTCTCCACCGCGCTTCCAACTTCGTAATCTACGAGGAATACATGAGGGTCCCGGCCGAAAAGCACAAATCCTCGTAATTGGTCGCCAAAGGCACGGTGCAACCTTCTAACGTTCCAAACGAGAGAAGAAGTAGGCGAACTGGCCGAGACGAAGAACCCAACCCGGGCGGAGCGCATAACTACCAAATAAACACGGAGAGACCATCTGACAGACTCAATAGAGGCCCGTGGAACACGTGGACTCGACCGGGATTCGACGAGAACGCTTTCTGTACCTTCCACAAGACGAAAGGCCACTCAACAGAAAACTGCAGGACTGTCGGAAGAAGGCTCGCAGCAAAGCTATTAGCCGGGGAACTCGGAAACAGAGTGACTCTCGAGAGTCTCGGAGCAATCGAAGAAGATGTTGGCGCCCCGGGCGAATGACCCAATCAGCAACGTCCCGAAAGGCCCGACGAGGATACTCCTAAACGGGGAAGGAGACCGAACGGAGACGACTCCGCCGCCAACCGCAGGAGGATCCACATGATCATCGGAGGATCTCAGTACGGCCGAGACACGGTGGCCTCGATAAAGGCGTTCCTGAGAAGAAGAGACAAGGAGTCGAACAAGCGGGAGCCGATCACCGAAAACGACGACCAGATCGCCTTTCACGAAAAAGACGCCGAAGGCCTTGGCCAACCTCACGACGACCCATTAGTGGTAGAGCTGGACATCAACGACCATGACGTCTCCCGGGTCTTGATCGACACCGGAAGTTCGGTGGACGTCATTTTTCGGGAAACACTTCAAAGGATGAAGGTGGATCCGTCAATGATAAAGCCCAATCCGAGGTCGCTGACCGGATTCTCTGGCGAAGTCACAATGACGGACGGAACAATCCAGCTCCCGGTTCGTGCCGGTGGAATCACGAAAATCGTTAACTTCGCGGTGGCAAACCACCCCGCGATTTATAACGTGATAATGGGAACTCCCTGGATCAATTCAATGCGAGCGATCCCGTCAACTTACCATCTATGCCTGAAATTCCCGACACCAAACGGAATCAAGACCGTTTGGGGAAATCAGTAGGAGGCCCGGATAGCAGAGCACAAGCTCCGGAATCCGACCATCCCGCAGAGAGAAAACCCGAAAAGGAAAAAGGAAGATGAAGTCCCTGAATTGGGAAAGAAGGAGGGCAGAACCGAACAATTCGAGAAAATGGAGGTTCCGCCCACAGAAACTGAAACTAACCAAAAGGAGACGAAAGCTACCGAGAAAAAAACCTCAGAAACCGCCGAAGCTGCAACAGACGGTTCTATGACTAAGACTTAACCGTCTTCATACCAAAAAAAAAAAAAAAATGCGGGTGACTTGATCCCTTTTCACGAAGGGTACATAGGCAGCTCGCTTAAAAAACGAGTTCAGTTGCCCCTCTCCTTAAAAAAGGGGGGGAGTGGGTCCGTATATACATACTTCCAAATTTTCGCGAACAAATCAAGGAGATGGACATTGGGACTTAGCATCTCATAACACATCCAAAGCTAGAAAAAGTTTCCCGAAAATACCATTCCGACAAACATCGAGACTTAGCATCTCGAAACTTGATCCGGAAAGCGAATGGATCCAAAAAAACCCGAGGAAAATGAACATCGAGACTTAGTATCTCATAACACATTTTTAACTCGAACTTAAAATCGGATAAATATCGGGACTTAGCATCTCGTAACTTATCCATGACCGCCAACCAATCAAGATATTTCTCCCAAATACTTAAGTCCTCTCCAAAAAATCCGTCTGTTGCTGGCCACAACAAGACTATCTTTTAAAACCATGGTTCTCTTAACATCCCGCAGAGGATAAGACTAGCGCGCTATACAAATTTCTGGATTAACATCTGAAGGGTGTAACCTGACATCCAGCGATCCTGCAGGAAGCGCTCAAGACGATGTTCTGTTTAGTTTACCTTCACTTGCGCTTCGCATAGGCAAATAGTGCGAAGCGTGGGAAACGAAGTAAACTCTCTAAACCCAGTGAAGCGCCTGACATGCAACACTGGTCAACGACATCTCGAGAACGCGGTATCAAACCGGCTCTAATGCGAGATTTTAAAATCGTTCAGTCAAAAGAGGGATCCGAACAAGCTTGGTCCCCTGCAACAACAAGAGACTGCATTAAACCCATGAAATGTTCACAAAGACAACCTGGTCTGAAGTTCGAGTGTCCGGAATAACACTCCAACACAATACAAAACGGGCCAGCCGCCCGTCCTCCGTAGAGAGACGGGCCAGCCGCCCTTCACTCTACAAAACGGGCAGCCGCCCGTCCTCCGTAGAGAGACGGGCCAGCCGCCCTTCGCTCCGCAAAAACGGGCCAGCCACCCGTCCTCCATCGAGAGACGGGCCAGCCGCCCTTCACTCTACAAAACGGGCAGCCGCCCGTCCTCCGTAGAGAGATGGGCCAGCCGCCCTTCGCTCTGCAAAAACGGGCCAGCCGCCCGTCCTCCGTAGAGAGACGGGCCAGCCGCCCTTCACTCTACAAAACGGGCAGCCGCCTGTCCTCCGTAGAGAGACGGGCCAGCCGCCCTTCGCTCTGCAAAAACGGGCCAGCCGCCCGTCCACCGTATAGAAACGGGCCAGCCCCCTTCACTCTACAAAACGGGCCAGCCGCCCGTCCTCTGTAGAGAGACGGGACAGCCGCCCTTATCTCTGCAAAACGGGCCAGCCGCCCGTCCTCCGTAGAGAGACGGGCCAGCAGCCTTTCGTTCTGCAAAACGGGCCGGTCGCCCTCTTGGAAGAAAGACATACCGGCCGCCTAATTTGCCTTTATCAAGACTTATAACCCGAAGACAAGCCTTTGTTCGGATTTAAAAGCGAAACAAGCAAGAAGTCCAGAACAATTAAAGGCAAAGCAAATATATAATAAATCTCCATAAAAGGAGACATCAAGTGATCATGTTCGATAGACAAACCAAATACGATAAAGGGTCAAAAGACCCGAACGAAACCAAAGCAGAAAACACAAGATAAAAAGGCCAAAGAATAGTCATACTCAACGACGGGAGTAGGAGCTCCATAGTCCAAAGCCTCAGCCTCCGGGGATCGGTACGGGGAAACAGGAGAGTATACCAAATAGCTATCAAGGACGGTAGCAGCCCGATCGTAGGAGCCGACCCAACCTCCTCCTTTGAGCTGCTCCAGCGAATCCTCCAACTTCTTCTCCTCCTCCTCGACCTTGGACTTGCCGGACTTGATATCCCGGACCAGACCAAGGTTCGAGCCGACCTCGGACAAAGCAGTCTCGCCATACTTCGCCTGACGCATCGGCGCAAGTGCGGCCTTGGCTCCCTGAATACGGACACGGTATTTTTCCACCAGGCATTGCTTACGCGCCAGATCCATCTTCCGCTCAGCCTCCGCGAGCGCCTTCTTGAGCTCCTTCTGAGATCTCTTCTCCGCATTTCTAAGCTTGACTTCCAGGGCTTTAATCTTTTTGTCCTTCTTCCGGGACTCTTTCTCCGAGGCCTCTAAGGCAACCTGGGTCGCATGAGCTCGAGTGGCGACCTGAATCAAAGAAAACCAAATACCAGCAAAGACCAAACTGCGTCAAAACAAATCCAAAGGAGGAAAGAATTACCATCATCAGGCCAGAGGACAAGTCTCCGTAAGCCGATGAACGATCGAACGGCGCAGTGGAGGCCGGAGCCAACGCTCCAAAGTAGTCTACGACCTTCACGGACTCGGCTGGATCTCCTCCCGCTGCTTTGCGAGCGTCGAAAAGGAGACCAGGATCAGATGCCTTGACCATCCTGGCCACTTTGCCCTTCCTCGGACGATCCGGGCTGGTGGAAGCTCCCTTCCCTTTATCCGCCACAATGGCACAGTAAGAACCCTGAGGAGCAGCCACTTGTTCCCCAGGCATGCCGTCACCATGAAAGTCAGACCCGGATGGTAGAACAAAACCGGACGCCGGGTCGAACTCAGCCGCCTCTCCGGACGGTCCAGCTTCGCCATATTTCTGCTGGCGGTACATCCAAACACCCTCCATGCCGGGGTATGTCGCCATCGGATCAATGAAGTCGGGACTGTTTGGAGGGGCGCGTCCTTCTAGAATATCTTTCGCGTCAAGAAAGCGTCGCCAAAGATCAGGACACTCCCAATCGATCTTCTTCTTATCAACTTCTTCAAAGATGTCTTCGACTCCAGAGACTCTAGAAATTCGAAGATAGCTCCCAGGATCGGGAACCAGAGGAAAGCTTCGTAGAACATTGATTCATACATGGCGAAATATCCAGTCGGCGCCTTGTTCATCTTATCCCCATCTTTTGGGAGACGAAACTTGATATTGTCCGAAATCCGGAAGTCATATCTGAGCTCGGCCAATGAGTCCAGATTGCTCAGAGTTGGTCCAGGCTTGAACCCCTCAGATATCGACCTGTACCCCGAAGACAGTCCAGGTTTCTTAAGCCGCCAAGCAAAAATATCCTCACCCCAATAGGCGTTGGCTTCCCCGGGAGAACGACACTCGGACTTCACTTCCGGATGCACAAAGATGGGCACCTCCGGGTGATCCGACCTGACTTCTTCCCCGGACATGGCCGAGTCATCACCTGTCTATGGCCATGCACGATGATGCTCGGAGGGGACCAGAGATCGAGACGGCCATGCACGCCATCCACTGTTGTCCTCAACATGCTGAGGAGGGGTCCAAACGCCACAAACTACGCTCGCCCGCGGCGAGACGCCGTCAACATCAACTCGAGAAGTGTCGGACGCCCTCTCTAAGACACCTCCAGAGCCAAGCGCCCACCTTGATATGGCCACTACGCCAGCCGCCCTCTTGGAAGCGTTCTTAGAGCCTGCCGCCCGCTTGGAGCCGGACGCCCTCTTCTAGCCGGACGCCCTACTCGTCGAACCTCCAATCCCGGCCGCCGGCTCGGGTACGCTATCAATCCCGGCCGTCGGCTCGGGCATGTTCTCAATCCCGGCCGCCGGCTCGGGCATGCTCTCAATCCCGGCCGCCGGCTCGGGTATGTTTTCAATTCCAACTGCCGTCTCGGGCTCCCATTGAGGAACATTAGCAAAACCTAACGCTCCTTGAACATTGCTAGGGCCAGCCGCCCACTGAGGAACACCTTCAGGACCGGACGCTGCTTGTGGAATGGCATCTTCTCCAACCGCCAGCAGATCTTCCACAAGTACCGCATCCTGGTCCGCGGACATAAAATCGAACTCAAATTGATTATTCATTATTGCGTCGAAGTTGAGTTCAAAAGGAGAACCTCCTTCACCAGCCATTTCTAAAGGAAAAATCTACAAAGGAAAGACTTGAAGAAGAAAACTTGAAAAGAGAAGGGGAGTGTGAAAAAATGAGAATGAAGCCACTCCTTTGATATAGCAAACATGGCACGAACTTCTGTATGAACATGATATATTGTACTTTGACAAGACACTAAAGAGAAGCGGATGAACGGACGAACGGAAAAACTCCTTGCCTTCCCGTTTCAGTCAATCCCGATAAAACTCTCAGCTCGACGCTCATTGCTCCAAACCACGGAAGCAAAGAGCTGAGGGGCTAACTGTTGGGGTCGAAATCCCCTCCTCGAAGATTGACAAAACAAGAAGCCAAGATCAAGACCAAATGGAATTTATCCCGGGCATGGACTGGACAAGCTAAGGCCAACTGCCCACGACCCGTCCGAGACATGACCGGCGGCTGGGATAAGGCCAGCCGCCGGATCTCCTTCGAGCAACGACCGGCGGCTGGGATAAGGCCAGCCGCCGGATCTCCTTCGAGCAACGACCGGCGGCTGGGATAAGGCCAGCCGCCGGATCTCCTTCGAGCAACGACCGGCGGCTGGGATAAGGCCAGCCGCCGGATCTCCCTTGAGCAACGACCGGCGGCTGTGATAAGGCCAGCCGCCGGATCTCCTTTGAGCATGGACCGGCGGCTGGGATAAGGCCAGCCGCCGGATCTCCATCAAACCCGGACCGACGGCTGGGATAAGGCCAGCCGCCCACGATCATTTCTTAGTCAAGACTCATTATCCGAACATTGTCCAGTCGACCGACCATCAAACATAACTCTAAGCCCGGACCGACCCGAAGACTAAGCATTTGCATGTTCCGACTACAAAATGTCCATAAACATTCCCCGAAACACCGTGACTAACGTTCAGCCGTCCATGGACCAGTGGCTAAGCACACGAGCCAAAGGAACTGGCGGCTGGCCATCAATACCGTAACCGGCGGCTGGAAGTTCGAATAAAGAACGGGCGGCTCAAATCTCAAGAGTCGTAAAACGTTCGGAATACTGTTCACGCGGGAAAAACCGTTAAAAACACTATTCATCTGGAGACAAAGTTAACCGAAAAATCGAATGAAGTCTAAACTAAGATTCGGATTACTATTCATCGGATTACTATTCACCGGTTTACTATTCACGGTTTACTATTCATCGGCGGGCCAGAATTTGGGTCAGAACGCGCAGACGGAGCACGGAAGACCCTCGGGCCGGATATCGGGCCCAAAAGGTTAGGTCGGCGGCTGGGAAGAAAGGACAAAGTCCCACATCGAAAATCTGAAGTCTTAGAACCGTAGGATTGTCAGTATATATATGTACGCTCATGTAAGGGTTAAATCCATCCCAAATCCGAGTATTATGAGTTTTAGCAATATAAAACTTTTCAGCTTTTTCTATTTATTCTTGTACTTTCGGAAATCATCAATAAAATCTCTCTTTTTGCATTTTCGGTCCTTTAGTTCTTTAAAATATAATTTTCGAGCCCCCATAAAATACAAGTTTTGACAGTGTTAGTTTCGGCTCTCACACGCATGCGCCAATCAAGCAAAACAGCGACCTAATCGCGTTCAAAGAAAGCGACGCCGAGGGACTGGAACAGCCACACGACGACCGGCTAGTGGTAGAACTCGATATCAACGATTACGATGTGTCCAGAATCTTAATCGACACCGGAAGTTCCGTAGATGTAATATTCCGAGAGACATTGCGGCGAATGAAGATTGACCTATCGGAGGTGAAGCCGAACCCAAGGTCTTTGACCGGATTTTCTGGCGAGGTTACCATGACAGATGGAACGATCCAACTTCCGGTGCGTGCAGGTGGGATAACGAAGATAGTAAACTTCGCGGTGGCTAATTACCCTGCAATTTATAATGTTATCCTTGGGACTCCGTGGATCAACTCGATGCGAGCAATTCCATCGACATATCACTTGTGTCTGAAGTTCCTGACCCCGAACGGGATCAAGACAGTATGGGTAAACCAAAAGGAGACAAGGGTCTGTTTCCTAGCAGAGCACAAACTCAGGAATCCGTACCAAGAGAGAATCCTAAGCGCAGGAAGGCAGACACGAGTCCAGAGCAACCAAACAAGAGAAGAAGAACCGAAGGGTTCGAGAGGATCGAATCTCTCCCCTCAGAAGACAACAACAAGCCAAAGGAAATCGCAGACAGAGATGCATCCAACGCCGCAGAAGCGACAATGGACAAATCCTCGCCAAAGGCTTAACCTCACCTCATAATCACGCCCAAAAAAATAAAATAAATAAAATAAATAAAAACGGAACTAAAGGTGACTTGATCCCT
Source organism: Isatis tinctoria (assembly GCA_010577795.1). Taxonomy (NCBI): domain Eukaryota; kingdom Viridiplantae; phylum Streptophyta; class Magnoliopsida; order Brassicales; family Brassicaceae; genus Isatis; species Isatis tinctoria. The sequence goes on from CM021250.1 coordinate 21,376,834, forward strand.
TTTCACGAAGGATACATAGGCAGCTCGTCTAAAAAACTAATTCAGTTGCCCCCCTCAGTAAAAAAGGGGGGTGTAATACCCCGATACGGAAGCAAAAAGCATGACGAAGAGAAATAGTTTTCGACAGAGGAGCAGGACAATTTTAAAAATTCTGGAACTTGGAGAGTAGATGCACAGGGAGTTAAGGAAGTCAATAAAAAAAGATTCAAGTCAAGAAAAATTCCGTGGCAGCACAGACAAATCGTAGAAGACCGTTTTGCGAGGAAATAGGAACAATCGGAGGAATAAATCCAAAAGGAGGAGTTTCGAGTATCAATAAATTCTGGGGATTTTTCACAAGACACTAGGCACCAAGAGGAAGCTTTGGGACGTGTAATATTGGTATTTGGATATTGGATGCATGAGTTATACTATTATTTCCAAGAAGGTACGAAGAGAAGTACATGGAGGAAACTAATTCGAAAAGGCACGCTCCAGTTATCTAAATAATTTTAAATTTGGAGGAATCATCAAGGACACATAAAAGAAGCAACATAAAAAGACAGAAATTTTTCGATGAAGGAGTCATCAGATATGGATTTTTCTCCTCCAAAGGTGTTAGTTGGAAGCTTACAACAACTAGTGTCCAAGAGAAAGGTTCTGCATGACCAGTTTCGACCAATGCATGATATTCCAACACTTTATGACTAAGAAGAATGTAATAAAGGTCTGGAAAGGTTTGTTTGATGCAGAGTAAACCAAGAAATAATTGTGGGAGAAATTAGAAGAAAATTTGGTTTAATCAAAGAATTATGCATGAAGAGGAAAGGTGGAGGTGTGATGGAAGAAATTAAGTGGCAGCCTAGGGTTTAATCTGCTCAATTCCAGGGTTTATGTGTCAAGCCATCAGGAGATCAACCCACTAACTCAAGTCTCCACTCTTCTCTTCTCTCTTCCTATATAAACCAAGTGCTCTCCTCTCCATTCCATCTTTTGCCAAAATTCAGATCAAAGAATTCTCTGTTTTTTTTAGAGTGAGATTAGAAATAGAGAGAGAGCTAGGCGTGGGGTGAAGGAGGTGTCTTGTTGGTGCTTGTGTTGCTTGGAGTTCTTGTTGCTCTCTTCCTCTCTTCTCTTTGCCGATTTGTTGAGGTGAGTTTCAGTGTGTAGTAGCCCTTCTCCACTCTTTTTCTACATCATTATGTTCATGCATAGTGTTGTAGGCAAGACTGGGTTGGAATTTTCATTGTTTCTTTCTCTTTTTCAAATCGGTTCTTGCTTGGTTGATGAGTAAAGTTGTTGCATGTTAGATATTGCTTGAAAATGGTTTAGTAAAGAATCTCCAGAGTGATTTCAGATGATTTTCAAGTTATTTTTCTTTTGGAGAATTGATTTCAAGTTTTAAATTGAAGAAGTTGTCTTTGATTTCTAAAAATGAATCTTGGTTTTCTAAACTTGAAACTCTTAGAGTTGGGGTAAGAATAGGGATATGGGAGTGTTGCATGTAGTGTTAAGTGTGTTTATAGGATCAAGGAGTTGCATGAATGCATGAGAAGTAGAAAATTGAATTGATAGATGTTTCCTTGCATGATAAAAAAGTGGTTAAGCTAGAGATTGTGTGGATTTATGCTTGGGATTTAAGGTGTTAGTATTTTAGAAATTATTTGATTAATTCTTCCCTTTAATAATGGGTTAGTATATTGGTTAAATGAGATTAGAATAGTAAAGTAAAATTTGGAGATAGTATGAATTAATAAATGGTTTTGGATTATCCTTAGAATCGCATGTTTAGTGTTTTGTAGAATTGTTAGGTTGTTAGGTAAATGAAGTGAGTTAGGTTGTAAGAAGTCACCATAGGTTGCATGCTTAGTAATTTTAGACTTTGTTAGAATTGTTAGTGTAAGTAAGTAACTATAGATGGCACGCTTGTTAGGTTATCGATAGTTAGGTCTTTTCTTTTGATTGCTAGGTAAAGAATTCTTTTTGGTATTGTTATAGTAATTGGTTGCATTTGGGATTAATTCGGAGCTAGAAAGTCTAAGTGTGGTTGTGTGTTTAAGAGGAGATCAAAGGGTGTTAGTGTGAGTTAGGATGTGCATGATTGAGTGTTGTTAAGCGATTGTTAGATTTGGATTAAGAGTTGCATTTAGATGTGGAGTAAGAGTTGCATGATAGAATTTAAGAGAAGATACTTTGTGGGAATAGCTTTGAGTTGTGTAAGAGAATCGTTGAGGTCAAGTTAGAGTGTTTAGCTTTGCATTGGGATAGTGGTCTAAGCAAGGAGTTTCAAGTGGAATTGATTTCCCAAAAAAGTTTTAAATCGGTTTTGATGAAAAGGAGCATTTTCAAATGGATTTTGATTGCTTGTTGCATGTGTATGGCTTGGTTTCATGCTTGTGTGGTGTTTGTGATGCAGATGGCATCTGTGGTGGAAACTAATGTTTTATGCAGGTATCACCATAGAGGAATGAATTGATTCCGGCTAGTGAGAGCCATGAGACAATGGAGTTCGAATTGTGGAGGGGAGTCAGTCCGATTGCGGTTAGCTTTCGGATTGAGGCGGAACCATGAGATAAGGTTCAGTGGCGGTATGTGCGTGATCCCCAATGCCTTCCCATGGCATCGAACGACAGAGAGACCGGATGGCAGCCCGGGCCGAGTGTACCCGACGGGGTACGGTGTTTACAGCTAACCGGAAGAGGAAGGACGGAGCTGGGGTTTGGAAACACTTATGCGAAAGCCGGTGTATGGCCTTATTTATTGGTCTGTAAACACTTGTGCGAAAGCCGGTGTATGGCGATGATTGTGATGTTCCGGCTTGACGGTCTTTGTGATAGTCAAGTGCAGGGTGTTCACGGGGATCCACGCCATATTTTGAGATCTCAGTGCCCACGCGTGTTGTTGTTGTGCGTTGAGAGAATGCAGCTTCAGACGGATGCGGAGGCATCACCTACTAACGTGTTTTCTTGCTTCGGCTATCTACTTTTCAGTTGCTTCGGCTATATTGATTGATTGCTTGTTGGTTATTTTCGTTTATCGCCTTGTCTTAAATTTCCTTTGTGAGTCCTGAAAATCACTGGATAATCTTATGATTGTTCACCCTTTTCCCCTGTCTCCCCTTTCAGGAGCCCTTAGCTTGGTAGCATGGCAGTGATTAGGATTGGCGCGCACGTCCATGTGTTCCAGTGGTTTTTAGTAACTCCAGGAGTTTTTAGGCTGATACCCGTATCTTATGTTGTACTAGACTATGCAGTTTTTCAAATCTGCGGACAATCGTATTTGTGTTTTCGGTTTTCTTGATTTTGATGTGATGTTAAGACTTGAAAGAACCTAGCTATTAATGAAATGAAGTATGTTTTGGTTTAAAACTTCCTTGCACTTTATATTTGAGTCTTCCGCTGATATGTATGGTTTGTCCGAACTTGTTCACAACTCTAAACCGAAGTACGGGTTGCAATGCCTTAGGCCGAGGTCGAGAGGTAAATGGAGTTAAATATTGGGATGGCTCTGTTTTCGGACTTAGTCCTGGAATGAGCTGACTCGATACTTAACCCCGTACTGTGGCATCTCCGAGTTGATAAGGCTGGAAGGTTGGTCGTTCATGTTCTTGTTTGATTGTTGGGTGGCCAATCCTGTCTAGTCCGGTTCGGGGGTGTTACAGGGGGAGTGGGTTCGTATATATCTATACTCCCAAAGTAAGAGTTCCAAGGACGAACACCGGGACTTAGCATCTCGCAACCCATCCAAAAATTCGAAAGCTCATTTTGGAAGATAAACAAAGACTCGAATTCCGGGTGAACACTGGGACTTAGCATCAGACAACCCACCCGGATAAGCAGACATTCTTTCGGAACAAACAAAAAATGGCAACGGATGAACACCGGGACTTAGCATCTCGCAACCCATCCGAAGAAGTTCACCCTCAGACAAGTTCCTGCAACCGATCCAATTTTTTCACAAAAATAATGTCTGTTGCTGGCCACAACAAGACTTCATCATTTCCACCATGGTTCTTTCAAACATCCCGACGAGGATAAAAGTAGTGCGCTATACAAATTTCCGGATAATATCAGAAATGCGTAACCTGATCGGGAATGCAGGAAGCGTCTGGACGATATTTTAGTTTATCTTCGGCAACGTTTTAAAAATCGGGAGTATTACAAGGCGTCAACCACGAAATAAGCTCGCCAAACCCAGTAAACACCAAACAAGAACACTGGTCTTAGTACATCTCGCAAAGGCGCAGTACCAAACCGGCTCTAGTACGAGATCCTAAACGCGTCTCTTCAAAAGGGAAAACGAAGGAGCCTAGGGCGCCAAGTTTCTCGCGACAACAAAACAAACCCAGAAAGTATCCTCGACGATACACTGGTCCTAGTGATCGGCATGCCCGGTAAAGCATTCCCATCACAACATTCAAGACTCAAGTCAATCAAAAATTCAGAGACAGTCTAAAGACAATCAAAGACAATGCATAAAGAAATAAGAGTTTAACAAGTCAAAGAAGGATTCGACGATCTCGAAAGAAAGACATACAACAAAGGCCTAAACAGCCAAAATCAAAGAAGCAACAATTCAAATTACAAGCAATGCCCTAAGCAGAAACGCTAAAACAATCATGGAGCGGATCGGAGTTAGTACTGGCAACGTCCATCACTACTCAACATCAGTCGGGTCCTCACCAAATCCGCACTCCGAAACATACGGAGGAACAGGAGAGAAGACCAAGCTCCCGGCGATGCGATCCGCAGCCCGCTGAAAAATCCCACGTGACCCATGTGCTCTTTGAACAAAGCGACAACATTACTCCTCTCGAGCGTGTCAATTAAAAGAAAGTTCTCGAAGAGCTCCGTGAAAGTAGCCTTGGCGATCTTCACCTCGAACAAGCCACAGATGGATTTTCAGAAGAACTACTCTAACAACTACCAGAACCGGCCATTCGTTCCTAATCAGAACCGTTTCCAAGGAGGGAATCAGCCGAGGCAGCCTTTCACAAACTCGCAACCCCAACCTTTCCCAAATCCGCAGGCTTCATCTTTAGCAACCGGCTCCCAAGATGAGCTAAAGAACATGATGCAGCAGTTGATGGCGAGTCTACAAAAGACGGCAGCAGAGATCAACTCCAAAGTTGACACTATGTATGTTGATCTTAATGGGAAGTATGAGGCTGTATGGACCCACATGAAGCAACTGGATGTTCAGATTGCACAAACTGCCGAGTCTATAAAAAGAACACCAGGGACTCTGCCTGGAAAAGTTGAAGCACCTAGGAAGGAGTTTGTCAACGCCATCGAGCTAAGGAGCGGGAAAACATTGAATTCGGCAACGACTTCCGGAGCGGAAAAAGGAAAAGAAGCGCAAACCGAGCACCCTGGTCCGTCAACCGAGCACATGCTCAGCCAAGAAACTCTAATAATTTCGGCCAGAAATCCGGAAGCAAGGGTGTACAAACCCAAGGTCCCATACCCTGTATCACCCAAGAAGTCTCGCAAGGATTTAGAGGATGCTAAATGCCGAGAGATGCTCAGAGACCTAACCGTGAAGCTGCCTCTCACGGATGTCGTTCAGATGATACCTGCTCTCAAACAGTATATGAAAACCCTAGTCTCCGGAAAAGTAGCTGGGGAGGAAAACGTGATGGTAGTCTCCAAAGAGTGCAGTGTTGTTCTGCAGAACAAGGTCCTTAAGAAGAGAAGCGATCCTGGCAGATTCGTTTTATCAGTCAAGATCGGCCCCATGACATTCGCATGCTCTCTGTGCGATCTCGGTTCCAGTGTCAACCTTATGCCATACTCTGTGGCAAAGCGGTCAGGGTTCACAAAATTCAAACCCACGCGCATCTCATTGGTCTTCGCAGACAGATCAACAAAGCTTCCAGTGGGTATGTTAGAGGATCTTCATGTGCGAATTGGAGACACACTCATCCCAGCTGATTTCGTGGTTCTAGAGCTTGAAGAAGAACCGAAAGACCCTCTGATTCTCGGCCGACCATTCTTATGCGCAGCTGGTGCAATAATAGATGTACAGAATGGAGTGATTGATCTTCAGCTAGGCGACATGGTGATGTCATTCGAGATGGATAAATTGTGGAAAAACCCGATGATGGATGGACAGACCTTCACTGTGGAAGGCGTGGATGATGTATATGATGAGGCAGCTGAAGAGCTTCTGTGCCCGGATCCTCTTGAAACCGCTCTAACTCTAGCTGAAAGAGAGCATGGTTTCCTGAGCGAGGATGCCGACAGCTTTGCCAAGATGCTAGATTCCAGCCAAAGAATGGAGCAAATGGTGGCGTACACGAGCCTAGAAGATGAGGAGAACTCGGCAGAAACAGACGGAGCACCCGCTCCAATCCCGCGAGCACCTGCTCCGCCACTTGACCCGATAGACAGCCCTTGGAGCGAATTAAAAGCACCCAAACTGGAGCTCAAAACTCTTCCATCCGGGCTCAGGTACGGATTCCTTGGAACGAACTCAACTTACACGGTAATTGTGAATGCTGATTTGAATAATGTGGAAGTAGCTTTACTTTTATTCGAGCTTAGGAAGAATAGAAAGCCTATAGGGTATTCGCTTGATGATATCACTGGCATCTCCCCTGATCTTTGCATGCATATGATACATCTAGAAAATGAATCGACAAGTTCTATAGAACATCAGAGGAGGTTAAATCCGAATCTGAAAGATGTTGTTAAGAAGGAGATAATGAAACTTCTGGAAGCCAGTGTAATTTATGCTATTTCTGATAGTACTTGGGTTAGTCCAGTTCATGTAGTTCCTAAGAAAGGTGGAATCACTGTAATAAAAAATGATAGGAATGAACTGATACCGACTAGGACCATAACCGGCCATAGAATGTGCATAGATTATCGTAAACTGAATGCTGCAACTCGCAAGGATCACTTCCCTTTGCCCTTTATTGATCAGATGCTTGAAAGACTTGCTAACCATCCATACTACTGTTTTTTAGATGGTTATTCAGGTTTCTTTCAGATCCCCATCCATCCGGACGACCAGGAGAAGTCAACATTCACATGTCCTTATGGCACATTCGCTTACTGGCGCATGCCATTCGGATTGTGCAATACTCCGGAAACTTTCCAGCGATGCATGATGTCCATTTTTACCGACTTGATCGAAGACATAATGGAGGTGTTCATGGATGACTTCTCGGTGTATGGAGACTCTTTCTCTCACTGTTTGTCTAATCTATGCAGGGTACTTCAGCGATGTGAGGAAAAGCACCTAGTTCTAAATTGGGAGAAGTGTCACTTCATGGTCAGGAATGGGATTGTACTTGGACATCGCATATCAGAAAATGGCATCGAAGTGGATAAAGCTAAGATCGAGGTTATGATGAACCTACAACCACCTACTTCTGTCAAGGGGATCTGCAGTTTTCTGGGGCATGCAGGCTTCTATCGCAGGTTCATCAATGATTTTTCAAAGATAGCTAGATCCCTCATGAGGCTGTTGTGCAAGGAGGTGAAGTTCGAATTTGATAGCGACTGTCTTGAGGCTTTTCATACGATCAAAGGAGCATTGGTCAGCGCACCCATTGTGCAGCCACCAGATTGGAGCCTACCTTTCGAGGTTATGACAGATGCTAGCGACTATGCTGTTGGTGCAGGTCTCGGCCAGAGGAAAGACAAGAAGCTCCACGTTATCTACTACGCCAGTCGCACATTGGATGATGCTCAGTGCAAGTATGCTACGACAGAAAAGGAGCTTCTGGCCGTCGTTTTCGCCTTTGAGAAGTTTCGGTCCTATCTCGTTGGATCAAAGGTTATAGTTCATACTGATCATGCAGCACTCAAGTATCTGCTGACCAAGAAAGACGCTAAGCCGCGGCTACTTAGGTGGATTCTCCTACTTCAAGAATTCAACCTGGAGATCAAAGACAAGAAGGGAATAGATAAAGGAGCTGCCGACCATTTATCTAGGATGCGGATTGATGAAGAACTACCACTCAATGACAGCCTCCCTGAAGAACAGGTTTACTCGATCGGAGCATTCCAAATCGAGGAAGCACGTGCTCCCACCCAGCGAGCACCTGCTCAGTCCGCATTCTGCAACCAAACCGAAAGCAGCCAACATCCTCAGATTCCTTGGTTTGGTGAGATTGCGAATTACCTAGCTGCTGATCTAGAACCTCACGGTTTTGAGGGCAACAAAAGGAAGAAATTCCTAAAGGATATTCGCCATTACTTCTGGGATGAGCCGTACCTGTACAAGCATTGCCCAGATGGAGTATTCAGACGTTGCGTGGCTGAGGAGGAGATACCGGAGATTCTGTTTCACTGTCATGGCTCTTCCTATGCCGGACACTTCGCTACTTTCAAGACAGTCTCCAAGGTTCTGAAAGCTGGATATTGGTGGCCAGCAATGTTTAAAGATGCTCAGCGCTTTATCTCTAGATGCGATTCATGCCAGCGACGGGGCAACATCAGCATGCGAAATGAGATGCCACAGAACTTCATTCTCGAAGAGGAGGTCTTTGACGTATGGGGCATTGATTTTATGGGACCATTCCCATCTTCTTTCGGGAATGAGTACATACTCGTGGCTGTTGACTATGTGTCTAAATGGGTTGAGGCATTGGCGAGTCCCAAGAACGATGCAAGGGTGGTGATCAAGATGTTCAAGTCTATCATTTTCCCTAGGTTTGGTGTTCCGCGAGTTGTCATCAGCGATGGAGGCTCTCACTTCATCAACAAGATCTTCAAGAATCTATTGCGCAAGAATGGTGTAAAGCACAAGGTCGCAACGCCTTACCATCCGCAAATGAGTGGGAAAGTTGAGATATCTAACCGCGAAATCAAGAGCATACTTCAGAAGACTGTGAGCACAACTCGGAAGGACTGGGCTTCCAAGCTAGACGACGCTCTATGGGCTTACAGGACCGCCTACAAAACGCCTCTAGGGACCACTCCTTTCCACCTTGTTTACGGCAAAGCCTGTCACCTCCCCGTTGAGCTCGAATTCAAAGCCGCATGGGCTGTCAAGCTGCTCAACTATGACATTAAGCTGGCTTCAGAACGACGCATGATGCAGCTACACGAGCTTCAGGAGATTAGGCATCTCGCCTATGAGAACTCCAAAATCTACAAGGAACGAACCAAAGCATACCACGACAAGCGCATCCTGGCTCGTAACTTCGCCTCCAACGACCAGGTTCTACTCTTCAACTCTCGGCTGAAGCTGTTTCCCGGGAAGTTGCGATCGAGATGGTCTGGGCCCTTCACCATAAAGGAAGTGCGACCATATGGAGCTGTCATCTTGTTCAACACCAAAGGAGAAGAGTTCGTGGTCAATGGACAGCGATTGAAACCATATCTTGCCGACACACAACTCGGAGAAGGGGAAGAAACTCCCTTGACCGTGTAATACCCCATTCTAGAGAGGAAATTACCCTCGAGCAGAAATAATTTTTAAAGACCGATGCAGACAATTTTAAAAATTCCAAGCTTTGGATCGAAGATTCCCAAGCCATCAAGGAAGCCAATTCGTGAAGATTCAACTCAAGAAAAATTCGGACGCGAGCCTTAAAAATCGGAGAAGCCGATAGATCTGAGAAAGGACACTCCGAGCGAAATAATTCACAGATGGTGCGTCGCCCAACAAAACATTCTAAGATTTTGTGGAGCTCTTAAGGACAGGCAGAGGAAGCGTATGAGCTAAGAAAATCCACTTTTGGACGGCTGACGCAGATGTTATGAAGAAAACACCAAGAAGGTCCGAGATGAGATAAGGCCAGAAGATTTTGTCAAAGGAGGTGCGTCACCCATTAAAATGAGGTGAAATTTTGTGGAGATACTAAGGACACCTGGAGGAGTATTTTAAAAGAAACAGATATCTTTTTGGACGGTAGCCGCAGAAGTTATGATGAAAATACTAAGGAGCTCCGAGATGAGATATGCCGAAACGATTTGGCCATAGGAGATGCGTCGCCCAGCAAAATCTAGTGAAACTTTGTGGAGACACTAAGGACATCTGAACGAGCATTTAGAAAGAAGCAGATCGCATTTTGGACGGTGGACGCGGTTTGTATGACATAAACCGTTCGAAGCTCGAAAAATGGGCAATACCGAGAAAAGTCAAGGAAGGTCAGTCGGGGACCCACTACCCACGTGTTTTACTTGACAGACAAGGAGGGGTAGAGCTCCTGAATGGGTATAAATACCCCCAGACCTCTTCAGTTATCCTCATTCACAAATTCCTTCATGATTTGTTAGTTTCGAAAAGGTTAGACCATAAACCAAGAGAGAGAAAATAAGTTAGTGTGTGGGTGAGCCATAGGAAGCTTAGATCGTGGATAGAAGTTGGTAGAGATCAGAAGTCTTCGGTTAAGGTGAGTCTCTGACCTTAGTAGCCCATCGCCGATCATGTTCTATGCTATGCGTGAAAGCGTTGTACCATAGATCTGACCGTCGATGGAATTTCTTACTATGCGTTGGTTGCTTGGTGGATTACTCATTGCTTGCTTGAGTATTGTTGAGATTGCATGTTTGTGTGTTGCATGAAGACTGGCGTAACGTAACTCCGGGTACCGTGGTGTACTTCGGATTATGTTATTCCACGTCCATGTTTGTGAGCTAACGTGTTATGCAGTTGCCGCGGTTTGAGTTTCACTCCGTGTGCTGGAACTAACGTTTGTGCAGGGCATATGCATGGTGTAGTATGATCCATGTGGTGTGGTGGTGTTGTGCGTGGTGTTGTGATGGTGCGATGAGATGGTTGTGAAGTGGTGTTAAGTGTTGTGGTGTGGCATGAAGGTCCGACGGCTGTGTGATCTGTCGTAACCGAGTGAATGTGTAATGTGGTGTGGTGTCGGTCCGACGGCTGTGTGATCTGTCGGGACCGGGCGGAACCATTGGAGTGGTTTAGTGGCGGTATGTGCAAGATTTCCCCATAGACCTCTTCCACGGTATCGAATGTACTGAGAGGTGGAAGGGAAGACTCGGAGAGACGGGATTGCAGCCTAGGGCCGAGTGTACCCGACGGGGTATTGTTAAGACGGTTTCCGTAGTGAGACGGAACCGGCCGAAATACACTGAGTCATTTGCCGGTGTTCGGTTTTGGTGTGGTGAAGTTCCGACTTGTTTGTCTTTGTGATAGCAAGTGCAGGAGTGGTTCACGGGGAATGAGCCATGCTAAGAGATATCTCAGTGCCCACGCATGTGTGAAAGATGAGTTGGTCATATAGTTAGTAGGATGCATGCTTCGGCTATTATTTTCATTATGTTGCTTCGGCTATTTGCATGATTGATTGATACCCTCGTTGCTTGCTTGTTTGGGTTTGGGTTGGGAATTGTTTTGGTCTCGGACTCACTGAGTAATCTCCCCGATTACTCACCCCTTTTTCCTATCCCTTTTGCAGGTAACCTTTGAATATCTTGTAGATTGAGTGGCGGAACGTAGGACTATCGGAAGTAGTTTGCTTGGCTTTTTGCAAAGACTTGATTGTAACAGAGGATGTTAAGTTTCCTTCCGGATTTAAAATGCAGCTGCTAAACGGTTTAAGTTGTAAGACCTTGTTTTAAATCATTATTAATAAAGTTGAATGTTTTGTAAACTTGCTGGCTCAATGATATTAGTCTTGTCCGGACTAACACAACTCAAGACCGATGTACGGGTTGAAAAGCCTTAGGCTGAGGTCGAGAGGTATCAGAGTTAACTTTCGGAACAGTTCTGTTTTCGGATTCGTCCTGGAATGAACTGATCTGCAAGTTAACCACGACTTGTGACATCTGCGGATCGGGTTAGGTATGCGGTTGGTCGTGCATGTTCTTGTTTGATTGTTGTTCGGCCGATCCTTTCTAGTCCGGTTCGGAGAAGTTACAAATGGTGTTATCGTTCATAACTCACTGTCGAATGAGACGGGTTGAAAAGCCTTGACCTTCGGTGGTGGGGGTCGATGTTGGTTCGATGGTCTGGCCTTAAGCTTAGTGACCTCTAAGATGGGCCGGACTATCTGGCTAACCTCGGCTTTTTGTGGCGTCTTCGGGTCGGGTTAGATGTGCCTTTGTCTCTCGTGTTCTTGTTTGATTGTCGTTTGGTCGCGCATGTCTATCCCGGTTCGGGGGTGTTACAGACCGAGCCTCCTCAAGCATAATCAACTCTCCACGTCAAGCTTAGCGACGTAAAATGAGCGCTTTCGTGGGAGGCAACCCACCAGGTAACATGTAAATATCGTGAAGTTTTTCGTTCTTGTTTTCTATATGTTTCTTGTTTTGTTTGAGATTTTTTTGTAGGTCTTTATTAAGTATTTGAGAAACCGGTCTTCTAGGAGTGAAGAGATCGGTTGTTCCTGACAAGAACGGTCGTGCTACGAGGAAGAACGATCGTTCCCATCGAAGAAAGGTCATTTTGTAGCCATCGGAGCTTGTGGTTATTTCTATCACCCTTGTTATATCCATTTTCATTTTAGAACACTTTTATTCTATTTATGAGTTTGCAGGTTTCTCTTTCAGATTTGTTTTAACTGGGACGGTTAAAAACAATTCTGGGGGAGGGATTCATTTGTGTACTAACGGTGTGTTTTATGAATGTTTATTTCTTATGTTTTATTTTGGTGTGTTAGATTTTCAAAAAAAAAATAAAAAAAAAAAATAAAAAAAAAAATTTATCGAGTCAAAACACTGTGTGAATTTGTTAACTTTTTGGAATTGCAACATGTTCGATGTCATTGCCTTACGACTGCTTTGCATTGTTTGAGGATAGTTTGGAAACGTAGAAAAATCCATAACTTGATCATTTAGTGAATTTCTCAATTCATCTGAACTTAATCGAATTATTGGAACTTAATATGGACTTAATTTATCTCACTTAGGGGGTTGATAATCATGTATTGGATTTTACATTTGGAGTTTTCTTTGCATCATTTCTACCAATCTTTGCTAACTCCAAATGGCTAGACTTATCCTTAGTCTAGTACCACACCCTTACCATTTCCATGTTGAATACCACTTATTTTCGTTTACTATCATTGCAAAAATAATGGAGTATACGGACCGACACAACTTTTCTTTAGGACTGTCTAGATAGGTTGTCTCTTTCTGATTAAACTCATGGGATGTGTCTAGAAATGTGATCTCTTTTAGAAATATTCATCGAAAATTTTCGTTTAAAAAGAGGATGAACTTTTAATGGGTAGAAGATTGTATTCACATTCAAGAAATAAGCTTACATCGTTGAAATTCTTTTGATGCAGATCTTAGAGACTAACCGGTTCCATTCTCGAAAAAAAAATAGCATTATTTGCATTACAGAAAAGAAAACAGAAGGAACCGGAAAAGTCAAGGTAATATCGTTAAATTTCATAAAACGTTAAAAGAAATCATGTTCTTGTTTGTGACTCAGTCAAATAAGGGTAGAAGGATTAGAGTTAAGGAGAGTTGTGTACCTCCTAATTGGTCCGTGTCTCACTGTGATTTTGCATAATGATTTGCATCCGTTTGTACTGCTAAAAGAAACCGAAACACTTGAGCCACCAAATACCAACCTTGATACCTAGACCATAACGTGTTAGATATTCCCTTTGTGAGAGTACACGCATTTGATAATGAATGTTAAATATTGAGTTATGCTTGATCATGAGACTTTACTAATTTACTACGGTTATGGAGAAGTACAATGAAGTACGGTTTGATCTGAACTTTGCGAATGTGGTTTATGGGAAATTGATTTAGAGTATGGTCCTATAAGTTTAACGAGTTTCACACGTTTTTCAAACCTCTCCTCTTTGTAAGATCTCTAATTTTGCTTTGGGACAAGCAAAGGTCTTAGTTGGGGGAGTTGATATTATGTATTTTTAACATATTTTGATTTGTTTTTAGTATTCGGTTTTTAGTTTTGATTTGCATCTTTCGTTAGTTTTTCGAGTCTTTTCTATTGTTTCGAGTCTTTTTACAGATTTTATGGAGTTCCGATGGAGTTTGGCGCTTACGGACATGTTCGAGTCGAGTTAATGTGGAAAAACACGAGAAAAGGACCAACTGAAGAGAACGGTCGTTCTTGGAATAGAACGAACGTTCTTGCTCCCACCTACCCTGCCGACAAGATTGAAGAACGACCGTTCTCTCAACAGAACGGTCGTTCCCCGTCTCACCTACACCCACCTACTCTGCCGACTAAAGCAAAGGAACGACCGTTCTCTCTAAATAACGATCGTTCCCCGTCTGACCTACTTCGGGAACGACCACTTAGAACGACCGTTCTCTCCAGATAACGACCGTTCCCCGACTCACCAACACCCACCTACTTCGATCGACCAGTCCGAACGACCGTTCTCCTACAGAACGATCGTTCCCCGTCTCACCTACTCCCATACACCTTGGCCTATATATTGGACTCATTCTTGATGCTTCAAACCACACCATCTTTTTCTCTCACTCTTCTCTAGCTTCTAAACATTGTTTCTCTTCTCTTTTAAGCTTTAAACATTTATGCTTTGATCAAGTTCTTATTACTTTATTTTCAGCTTTTGTTATCTATCTTTATGCTTTGATTAAGTTCTTATAAGTTTATTTTCAGCTTTTATTATCTATCTTTATGCTTTGATTAAGTTCTTATTGAAGTTTATGTTCAGCTTTTGTTATCTATATTTATACTTTGATCAAGTTCTTATTGAAGTTTCTTTTCAGCTTTTGTTATCTATTCAAGCTTTTATGATGAACTCTATAATCTCTTTGTTTTCTTCTTCTTTAATTATGTCTGAGTAGATCTCTTAGTTAGGTTAAGGTTTTTCAAAGGAATTCATGAGCTTTAGGGTTAAACACAAATAGGCTATTCAAATCGATGTCTTCACCCTAGTTGTTCTTAATGCTTGGATCGAATTGATCACTTGATTTTATGATATTGGGTTTAACTTAGACAGCGAGAGTTGCTAGGTTGCTAGAAGAAACATTGGGTGAGTGTTGGTGTCAAAATCCCCTCCTCGGAGATTGATAAGACGAAAGGCCAAATCAACGGTTAAACATTTCATATTCTGGCAGCAAGCCCACGTAATGAGACCAAACGCCTGCCCGGGTCAAGCTCTTGGCTTAACCGGTCACAGATGAACTAAATGGGTTGTGACCATTTGTACTCTTTCCTTATCCTTGGTTTTGTCCCAAAGGGTTTTCCGGGAAAGGTTTTAACGAGGCAAATTGGTTCACTTATCTTAAAACCCGTTCAGGAGCTAACCAAATCGCTCCGACCAAATGCCCGTCGGGCCGAGCTCTTGGCATCCGGTCCGACGGATGAACTGAACTCTCTAATGGCCTCTCAAGACGAATCTCTGCATATCTTCCCAGCCCGGAGCATTCACCAAGCCAAGACATGGGCTACGGCCGGATCTCACCCTCTCAGACCGGCCCCAGAAGCTATTTCCCGACTATTGGGCCTCGGCCAAATAATTCCCGAAGAAACATCACGCCATTTAAAGATGGACTTCACGCTGTTCGGAACGCGGAAAAACATCAAGGAGTTCAGTTAAAATAAACCGGAAGAAGGCTTTTAACCGGAGAAAATCGGGCCAGAGGATTTAAAAGACAAGCTGGGCCAAATCAAGACAAGCGGGCCGGATCGGAAGAAAAGAGGACTGATGGGCGGCGGCCCATCAGGTCATTGGCGGCGGCTATAAGGGATTTTTACAACGTCCCACATTGCTTAGATCAGTCTTTGGGACCCCAGACTCTCTCATATAAATAGACACCCTTGTATTCACTTTTAAGGCATCCCAACTCAAGTGCAAGAGCTTTCGAGATATAAGACAATAAGCTTTCTCGAATATTTTTGTACTTAGAGAATTATTAATAAAATTATCTTTCTCATCTTTTTACTTTTTTGCCCTTTGGTTCTTGTTTAATAGAATTTTCGGAGCCCCGCGAAATATAAATTTCGACAGTGTGAGTTTCGGCTCTCACAGTTTGGCGCCGTCTGTGGGGACGAGAAATATTCTTTATTCAAGAACAACAGGATACGGAGCGGAGGACCATGGCAGCCGTAGGAAGAACCGCCGGTACCGGCAATCAGCCGACCGGAGGAAGAACCGACGGTACCGGCAATCAGCCGACCGGAGGAGCAGCTAGAGCCGGAGCAAACCGCGGCCGGAGCATCCGCAGCAGGAGAAATCATCATGGGAGCAACCGGAACCGGAACGGCTGCAGCCGGGAATTCCACCGTCGCACAGCCTCGGTCCGAAATGCCGATCGAAAATCCCGTAATAACGGGCGCGGTCAACACCGGCCCGACCGGTCCAGCCAAAGATATCACGGAAATTGGCGACCTAAGGAACATAAAAGCAGGAATCGTGGAGCAACAAGACAGACAAGAAAGAGCAACGACGCAGGAGATGACAGCCATCCGAGAGCTAACGCAAGGCTCTCGGTCACTCGGAAGAAGATACCCCCATTTCTCACCGCTGACGAGCACTCCCGGAGGGCAGAACCTCGGTGAGCGAACCCCAGTCGGAACAAGGACGGAACCATCAGAACCGCCGCCGTTACACCGGAAAAATGCAACGAGACATAACGCCGAGCAGCCGGTCTCAACGGTAACCGATGGAGAAGTCACGGTAGAAGCGGACGGCCGCGACGAAGACAAGACGGACGAAGAAGAAAAAGATTTTACCGAAGAAGAAGAAAACTTACTCATGGAGAACCAGCGAATAAGAGCCGAAGAGCGAGAGAGAACAGGCCGGACGGATCGAATGACCCGCTCCGCGAGCCAAAGAAGCGAAGTTGACGAGCAAAACGCCCAATTGGAGCTAATGGCGAGCCAGATAAGAGAAGCGAGATCTCAAGTCCACAAGGCGACCAGTGCGGCTCCCGAGACCGACCGAGTCTTGGAGGAAACTCAAAAAATCCCCTTAACTGCGAGGATCACGAGTGTAAGACTCCCCGACCTCGGAGCAAACATAACAGGAGCACCCAATGCCGAAGTGACGATCGTCGGAATTAACCACTCCAACAACAAGCCGCTCGTCAACGGCCTTTCAATCGAAGACCACGCGACGCACAAAGTTCTAATCAACACGGAAAGTTGGGTCAACGTCGAATTCCGTTAAACCCTTCGGAGGGTGAACATTGGGACCCGACATCTCACAACCCGTCCAAAACCGTCGACTGGTTTCACCGGAAAGACAACAACGACAGTCGGAGCAATCCAACTCCCCATAATAACAACGGAAACGAAGAAAGACATGGAGCTCTCGGTGGATGACCACCCAGGAATTTACGACGGGCGAATGACGAAAACACCCTGCCGGTCGGCACGACCATCGCCGGAACGTCATTTGTTGGAATGAACGGACCAAAAGACACAAAAGAAGGCGTGACGAGGGCGGCCGAGCTGGAGATCAAAATCCCAGAGCGACAAGACCAACGAGCCAAAACGACGGCTGGACAGCTACAAACAATCCGAGACGAAGGTCGAGCTAGGAACGTCTCACTAGAGGGAAGCCCAAGGCAAGGACGACGAAGCATCACTGCAAGACGTCTTGAATTCTCGCCTCAAGCGGCAATGCCGGGAAGGCAAGACACAAGGGAACAAACTCTAACCAAGACAAGAACGGCTCATTCCGGAACGCTGCCGTAAAAACCGCAGAACGCCGCAAGACAAATAATCGAGCAGCCAGATTTGACGGTGATCGGCGAAGAAGACGGAGAAACCACCGCATACGGAGCTAGCCAAGACATGAACGAGATGAACGGCAAAGCAAAAAACGCAACATCAAGTCCTGAATCGAAGACGATGATGGATGCGGACCTAGAACGGAAAAGCGGACAAGCGAAGACGAACAGATCGGTGGCCCAAGAATTGACGTGGATCCAAGACGAAAACTGAACAAGGAACTCCCCTTCAAGAGAAGACTCAAGACAAAACTACGGGATCATCGAAGCAAAACCGCTCCGATTCGTACTGCCCATCATAACGCCCGAAGAACGTAACTCGATCAAGCGAAGCTCGATCAGGACAAGGACTGAACCATCCGGATCTCCACTGCCGCAATGGAAGAGTACCCTGGGGCGAGCAGCTGGGTGGCCAACATGGATATCAATGAAGAAAACGGAGGTGGAACCGGGACAATAGAAAGCGGAACCGGACGTGATACAATTGAAACCCGCAACAAGGGAAGGGATCCCACCAGAGGCGAAGGAAATCCAATACGGGTCGAGCATCGAAGGCCAACTGGCGAGCAAGGAAAAACAGACCGAAGGAGAACGCTCTATGCAAGCCATGAAACTCCCGAGGAAGATATTTGGACTCTATCCCAAGGCTCGAGCGAAAGTTTGCGAAATTTGGTAAAACGTTTCGAATCGGTTGCATCGAAGATCAGCGAGCTCAGCAATCAAGCCCTCTCGCTGCTTTAAGAAGGGCTCTACGGTATGAGTCGAGCTTCCGAGAAGAAATTACCCTGAACCCCCCCTGCGACGATCCAAGAAGCATTGCACCGTTCCTCAAGTTTCAAGATCCTCGAAGAAGAGATCGAGGCCTTGCCAAAGAAGCAACGGCCGTCAAAGACGTTGACCAAAAGCACGACACGACCTTCGGATATTCCAAGCAAGAAAAGGTGCGGACGAAACAACATGAACGAAGGGACGAACACACGCGGAATGCGCACCTATCAAATTAACATGAAACGATCCAACAAGGCCAGACACGGAAATGGATCATGGAGTACCTGGACTCGCAGCGCGGGCTACGATGAAAAGGTTTACTGCACCTTCCACGAAGTCAACGGCCACTCAACCGCAAAATTGCAAGGCGACTGCAAGAATGCTTGCAACAAGGTTCCTAACAAGAGACCTTGGAAGCGAAACGACAAAAGAAGACCGGAAGCGCAAGAAAACAGATACAAGCGTCGAGCCACGATATAAGGCGAGCAGAACCGACCAGTTCGAGAGAACGAAGACTTTACCCGCAGAATGACGAAACGGCGGCTGCCGAAAAGAAGACGTCCGAGACCTCGGAGCCTGAAACGGACGATCCCGCAGCCAAAGCCTAGACGCTTTCATCTCATCTAAAAAATAGAACTACGAATCGGCTTGATCCCCACGATCGGGGTACGTAGGCAGTTCACCTTCCCGTGAGTTCAACTATAAATAAATAAATAAATATCGCCTCACGGCACAGATCGCCTCACGGCACGGATCGCCTCTCGGCATAGATCGCCTCCCGGCACAGATCGCCTCACGGCATAGATCGCCTCACGGCATAGATCGCCTCACGGCACAGATCGCCTCTCGGCATAGATCGCCTACCGGCACTGATCGCCTCACGGCACAGATCGCCTCACGGCACAGATCGCCTCTCGGCATAGATCGCCTCCCGGCACAGATCGCCTCACGGCACAGATCGCCTCACGGCACAGATCGCCTCACGGCACAGATCGCCTCACGGCACAGATCGCCTCACGGCACATATCGCCTCTCGGCACATATCGCCTCTTGGCACATATCGCCTCTCGGCACAGATCGCCTCACGGCACAGATCGCCTCTCGGCACATATCGCCTCTCGGCACATATCGCCTCTCGGCACATATCGCCTCTCGGCACATATCGCCTCTCGGCACATATCGCCTCTCGGCACACATCGCCTCTTGGCATACGTATCAACCGCCCGTTGCTGATCACAACAGGGTGACTAAACCATGGTTCTTTAACATCCCGCAGTGGATAAATTTAGCGCGCTATATAAATTTCCGGATAACATCCGAACGGCATGACCTGACATCCCGCGATCCTGCAGGGAGCGTCGAAGACGATGTTCTTTTAAGCTTATCTTCAGGAGCATTTCGCATAGGCAAATAGTGCGAGGTGTAAACCGCGAAATAAGCTCGTAAACCCAGTAAGACGCCTGACATGGAAAGCTGGTCTTGAACATCTCTGAACGCAGTATCAAACCGGCTCCGATACGAGATTATAAACGCGTTCAGTCGAGAGAGGAATTTAAACGTGTAACTCCTCGACACCAAAACACAAGCCCAGGAAAACATCGCAACCTGGCCAAAAGTTCGAGTGTCCGGAAAAACACTCCAACTCAGCGCAAACGCCTCTTGGCAAGCGACAAACATCGCAAACGCCCCTTGGCAAGCGACAAACAACGCAAACGCCTCTTGGCAAGCGACAAATAAAGCAAACGCCTCTTGGCAAGCAACAAACAACATAAACGCCTCTCGGCAAACATCGCCTCTCGGCAAACATCGCCTCTCGGCAACCATCGCCTCTCGGCAAATATCGCCTCTCGGCAAACGCCTCTCGGCAAATATCACCTCTCGGCAAACATCGCCTCTCGGCAAACGCCTCTCGGCAAATATTTGCCGAGAGGCGTTTGCCGTGAGGCGTTTGCCGAGAGGCGATATTGCCGAGAGGCGATATTTGCCGAGAGGCGATGTTTGCCGAGAGCAATCGCCTCTCGGCAAACGCCTCTCGGCAAATATCGCCTCTCGGCAAACGCCTCTCGGCAAACGCCTCTCGGCAAACGCCTCTCGACAAACATCGCCTCTCGGTAAACGCCTCTCGGCAAATGCCTCTCGGCAAACGCCTCGTGGCAAACATCGCCTCTCGGCAAACATCGCCTCTCGGTAAGCAGAACGAACCATCTCTTCAGAGATGGGCCAACCGCCCTAAACACGGCAAGGTCCGAGACCCCAGGAACGACCTCATCGAATCCAGCCAGATCAACGACTCCAATCAACGAAGCCTTTTCCTCAATCAAGCCGGAACTACGGGTGACTTGATCCCTTCTCATAAAGGGTACGTAGGCATCTCGCCTAAAAAACGAGTTCAGTTGCCAAGGAGGAAAAATTCATCTTCTTCCAAATCAGCCGCCTGTAAGTTTCAGGCCCGAGAAGAAAACAAATTCGCTACAATTATCTTTCGGCGACCTGTCCTCAAGAAGACACATGTTTCGGAATCAGAGGCCTTTAGTCCATCAATCCCGATAAACACCTCATCAAACGCTCTTCGCCCATGCAAGCAAAGGCCACGAGCTTGGGGGCTAACTGTTGGTGTCAAAATCCCCTTCTCGGAGATTGATAAGACGAAAGACCAAATCAACGGTTAAACATTTCATATTCTGGCAGCAAGCCCACGAAATGAGACCAAACGCCTGCCCGGGTCAAGCTCTTGGCTTAACCGGTCACAGATGAACTAAATGGGTTGTGACCATTTGTACTCTTTCCTTATCCTTGGTTTTGTCCCAAAGGGTTTTCCGGGAAAGGTTTTAACGAGGCAAATTGGTTCACTTATCTTAAAACCCGTTCAGGAGCTAACCAAATCGCTCCGACCAAAAGCCCGTCGGGCCGAGCTCTTGGCATCCGGTCCGACGGATGAACTGAACTCTCTAATGGCCTCTCAAGACGAATCTCTGCATATCTTCCCAGCCGGAGCATTCACCAAGCCAAGACATGGGCTACGGCCGGATCTCACCCTCTCAGACCGGCCCCAGAAGCTATTTCCCGACTATTGGGCCTCGGCCCAATAATTCCCGAAGAAACATCACGCCATTTAAAGATGGACTTCACGCTGTTCGGAATGCGGAAAAACATCAAGGAGTTCACTTAAAATAAACTTGAAGAAGGCTTTTAACCGGAGAAAATCGGGCCAGAGGATTTAAAAGACAAGCTGGGCCAAATCAAGACAAGCGGGCCGGATCGGAAGAAAAGAGGACTGATGGGCGGCGGCCCATCAGGTCATTGGCGGCGGCTATAAGGGATTTTTACAACGTCCCACATTGCTTAGATCAGTCTTTGGACCCCAGACTCTCTCATATAAATAGACACCCTTGTATTCACTTTTAAGGCATCCCAACTCAAGTGCAAGAGCTTTCGAGATATAAGACAATAAGCTTTCTCGAATATTTTTGTACTTAGAGAATTATTAATAAAATTATCTTTCTCATCTTTTTACTTTTTTGCCCTTTGGTTCTTGTTTAATAGAATTTTCGGAGCCCCGCGAAATATAAATTTCGACAGTGTGAGTTTCGGCTCTCACAGTTTGGCGCCGTCTGTGGGGACGAGAAATATTCTTTATTCAAGAACAACAGGATACGGAGCGGAGGACCATGGCAGCCGTAGGAAGAACCGCCGGTACCGGCAATCAGCCGACCGGAGGAAGAACCGACGGTACCGGCAATCAGCCGACCGGAGGAGCAGCTAGAGCCGGAGCAAACCGCGGCCGGAGCATCCGCAGCAGGAGAAATCATCATGGGAGCAACCGGAACCGGAACGGCTGCAGCCGGGAATTCCACCGTCGCACAGCCTCGGTCCGAAATGCCGATCGAAAATCCCGTAATAACGGGCGCGGTCAACACCGGCCCGACCGGTCCAGCCAAAGATATCACGGAAATTGGCGACCTAAGGAACATAAAAGCAGGAATCGTGGAGCAACAAGACAGACAAGAAAGAGCAACGACGCAGGAGATGACAGCCATCCGAGAGCTAACGCAAGGCTCTCGGTCACTCGGAAGAAGATACCCCCATTTCTCACCGCTGACGAGCACTCCCGGAGGGCAGAACCTCGGTGAGCGAACCCCAGTCGGAACAAGGACGGAACCATCAGAACCGCCGCCGTTACACCGGAAAAATGCAACGAGACATAACGCCGAGCAGCCGGTCTCAACGGTAACCGATGGAGAAGTCACGGTAGAAGCGGACGGCCGCGACGAAGACAAGACGAAGAAGAAAAAGATTTTACCGAAGAAGAAGAAAACTTACTCATGGAGAACCAGCGAATAAGAGCCGAAGAGCGAGAGAGAACAGGCCGGACGGATCGAATGACCCGCTCCGCGAGCCAAAGAAGCGAAGTTGACGAGCAAAACGCCCAATTGGAGCTAATGGCGAGCCAGATAAGAGAAGCGAGATCTCAAGTCCACAAGGCGACCAGTGCGGCTCCCGAGACCGACCGAGTCTTGGAGGAAACTCAAAAAATCCCCTTAACTGCGAGGATCACGAGTGTAAGACTCCCCGACCTCGGAGCAAACATAACAGGAGCACCCAATGCCGAAGTGACGATCGTCGGAATTAACCACTCCAACAACAAGCCGCTCGTCAACGGCCTTTCAATCGAAGACCACGCGACGCACAAAGTTCTAATCAACACGGAAAGTTGGGTCAACGTCGAATTCCGTTAAACCCTTCGGAGGGTGAACATTGGGACCCGACATCTCACAACCCGTCCAAAACCGTCGACTGGTTTCACCGGAAAGACAACAACGACAGTCGGAGCAATCCAACTCCCCATAATAACAACGGAAACGAAGAAGACATGGAGCTCTCGGTGGATGACCACCCAGAATTTACGACGGGCGAATGACGAAAACACCCTGCCGGTCGGCACGACCATCGCCGGAACGTCATTTGTTGGAATGAACGGACCAAAAGACACAAAAGAAGGCGTGACGAGGGCGGCCGAGCTGGAGATCAAAATCCCAGAGCGACAAGACCAACGAGCCAAAACGACGGCTGGACAGCTACAAACAATCCGAGACGAAGGTCGAGCTAGGAACGTCTCACTAGAGGGAAGCCCAAGGCAAGGACGACGAAGCATCACTGCAAGACGTCTTGAATTCTCGCCTCAAGCGGCAATGCCGGGAAGGCAAGACACAAGGGAACAAACTCTAACCAAGACAAGAACGGCTCATTCCGGAACGCTGCCGTAAAAACCGCAGAACGCCGCAAGACAAATAATCGAGCAGCCAGATTTGACGGTGATCGGCGAAGAAGACGGAGAAACCACCGCATACGGAGCTAGCCAAGACATGAACGAGATGAACGGCAAAGCAAAAAACGCAACATCAAGTCCTGAATCGAAGACGATGATGGATGCGGACCTAGAACGGAAAAGCGGACAAGCGAAGACGAACAGATCGGTGGCCCAAGAATTGACGTGGATCCAAGACGAAAACTGAACAAGGAACTCCCCTTCAAGAGAAGACTCAAGACAAAACTACGGGATCATCGAAGCAAAACCGCTCCGATTCGTACTGCCCATCATAACGCCCGAAGAACGTAACTCGATCAAGCGAAGCTCGATCAGGACAAGGACTGAACCATCCGGATCTCCACTGCCGCAATGGAAGAGTACCCTGGGGCGAGCAGCTGGGTGGCCAACATGGATATCAATGAAGAAAACGGAGGTGGAACCGGGACAATAGAAAGCGGAACCGGACGTGATACAATTGAAACCCGCAACAAGGGAAGGGATCCCACCAGAGGCGAAGGAAATCCAATACGGGTCGAGCATCGAAGGCCAACTGGCGAGCAAGGAAAAACAGACCGAAGGAGAACGCTCTATGCAAGCCATGAAACTCCCGAGGAAGATATTTGGACTCTATCCCAAGGCCCGAGCGAAAGTTTGCGAAATTTGGTAAAACGTTTCGAATCGGTTGCATCGAAGATCAGCGAGCTCAGCAATCAAGCCCACTCGCTGCTTTAAGAAGGGCTCTACGGTATGAGTCGAGCTTCCGAGAAGAAATTACCCTGAACCCCCCCTGCGACGATCCAAGAAGCATTGCACCGTTCCTCAAGTTTCAAGATCCTCGAAGAAGAGATCGAGGCCTTGCCAAAGAAGCACGGCCGTCAAAGACGTTGACCAAAAGCACGACACGACCTTCGGATATTCCAAGCAAGAAAAGGTGCGGACGAAACAACATGAACGAAGGGACGAACACACGCGGAATGCGCACCTATCAAATTAACATGAAACGATCCAACAAGGCCAGACACGGAAATGGATCATGGAGTACCTGGACTCGCAGCGCGGGCTACGATGAAAAGGTTTACTGCACCTTCCACGAAGTCAACGGCCACTCAACCGCAAAATTGCAAGGCGACTGCAAGAATGCTTGCAACAAGGTTCCTAACAAGAGACCTTGGAAGCGAAACGACAAAAGAAGACCGGAACCGCAAGAAAACAGATACAAGCGTCGAGCCACGATATAAGGCGAGCAGAACCGACCAGTTCGAGAGAACGAAGACTTTACCCGCAGAATGACGAAACGGCGGCTGCCGAAAAGAAGACGTCCGAGACCTCGGAGCCTGAAACGGACGATCCCGCAGCCAAAGCCTAGACGCTTTCATCTCATCTAAAAAATAGAACTACAAATCGGCTTGATCCCCACGATCGGGGTACGTAGGCAGTTCACCTTCCCGTGAGTTCAACTATAAATAAATAAATAAATATCGCCTCACGGCACAGATCGCCTCACGGCACAGATCGCCTCTCGGCATAGATCGCCTCCCGGCACAGATCGCCTCACGGCACAGATCGCCTCACGGCACAGATCGCCTCACGCACAGATCGCCTCTCGGCATAGATCGCCTCCCGGCACTGATCGCCTCACGGCACAGATCGCCTCACGGCACAGATCGCCTCTCGGCATAGATCGCCTCCCGGCACAGATCGCCTCACGGCACAGATCGCCTCACGGCACAGATCGCCTCACGGCACAGATCGCCTCACGGCACAGATCGCCTCACGGCACATATCGCCTCTCGGCACATATCGCCTCTTGGCACATATCGCCTCTCGGCACAGATCGCCTCACGGCACAGATCGCCTCTCGGCACATATCGCCTCTCGGCACATATCGCCTCTCGGCACATATCGCCTCTCGGCACATATCGCCTCTCGGCACATATCGCCTCTCGGCACACATCGCCTCTTGGCATACGTATCAACCGCCCGTTGCTGATCACAACAGGGTGACTAAACCATGGTTCTTTAACATCCCGCAGTGGATAAATTTAGCGCGCTATATAAATTTCCGGACAACATCCGAACGGCATGACCTGACATCCCGCGATCCTGCAGGGAGCGTCGAAGACGATGTTCTTTTAAGCTTATCTTCAGGAGCATTTCGCATAGGCAAATAGTGCGAGGTGTAAACCGCGAAATAAGCTCGTAAACCCAGTAAGACGCCTGACATGGAAAGCTGGTCTTGAACATCTCTGAACGCAGTATCAAACCGGCTCCGATACGAGATTATAAACGCGTTCAGTCGAGAGAGGAATTTAAACGTGTAACTCCTCGACACCAAAACACAAGCCCAGGAAAACATCGCAACCTGGCCAAAAGTTCGAGTGTCCGGAAAAACACTCCAACTCAACGCAAACGCCTCTTGGCAAGCGACAAACAACGCAAACGCCCCTTGGCAAGCGACAAACAACGCAAACGCCTCTTGGCAAGCGACAAATAAAGCAAACGCCTCTTGGCAAGCAACAAACAACATAAACGCCTCTCGGCAAATGCCTCTCGGCAAACGCCTCTCGGCAAACATCGCCTCTCGGCAAATATCGCCTCTCGGCAAACGCCTCTCGGCAATATCACCTCTCGGCAAACATCGCCTCTCGGCAAACTCGCCTCTCGGCAAATATTTGCCGAGAGGCGTTTGCCGTGAGGCGTTTGCCGAGAGGCGATATTGCCGAGAGGCGATATTTGCCGAGAGGCGATGTTTGCCGAGAGCAATCGCCTCTCGGCAAACGCCTCTCGGCAAATATCGCCTCTCGGCAAACGCCTCTCGGCAAACGCCTCTCGGCAAACGCCTCTCGACAAACATCGCCTCTCGGTAAACGCCTCTCGGCAAATGCCTCTCGGCAAACGCCTCGTGGCAAACATCGCCTCTCGGCAAACATCGCCTCTCGGTAAGCAGAACGAACCATCTCTTCAGAGATGGGCCAACCGCCCTAAACACGGCAAGGTCCGAGACCCCAGGAACGACCTCATCGAATCCAGCCAGATCAACGACTCCAATCAACGAAGCCTTTTCCTCAATCAAGCCGGAACTACGGGTGACTTGATCCCTTCTCATAAAGGGTACGTAGGCATCTCGCCTAAAAAACGAGTTCAGTTGCCAAGGAGGAAAAATTCATCTTCTTCCAAATCAGCCGCCTGTAAGTTTCAGGCCCGAGAAGAAAACAAATTCGCTACAATTATCTTTCGGCGACCTGTCCTCAAGAAGACACATGTTTCGGAATCAGAGGCCTTTAGTCCATCAATCCCGATAAACACCTCATCAAACGCTCTTCGCCCATGCAAGCAAAGGCCACGAGCTTGGGGGCTAACTGTTGGTGTCAAAATCCCCTTCTCGGAGATTGATAAGACGAAAGACCAAATCAACGGTTAACATTTCATATTCTGGCAGCAAGCCCACGAAATGAGACCAAACGCCTGCCCGGGTCAAGCTCTTGGCTTAACCGGTCACAGATGAACTAAATGGGTTGTGACCATTTGTACTCTTTCCTTATCCTTGGTTTTGTCCCAAAGGGTTTTCCGGGAAAGGTTTTAACGAGGCAATTGGTTCACTTATCTTAAAACCCGTTCAGGAGCTAACCAAATCGCTCCGACCAAAAGCCCGTCGGGCCGAGCTCTTGGCATCCGGTCCGACGGATGAACTGAACTCTCTAATGGCCTCTCAAGACGAATCTCTGCATATCTTCCCAGCCCGGAGCATTCACCAAGCCAAGACATGGGCTACGGCCGGATCTCACCCTCTCAGACCGGCCCCAGAAGCTATTTCCCGACTATTGGGCCTCGGCCCAATAATTCCCGAAGAAACATCACGCCATTTAAAGATGGACTTCACGCTGTTCGGAATGCGGAAAAACATCAAGGAGTTCACTTAAAATAAACTTGAAGAAGGCTTTTAACCGGAGAAAATCGGGCCAGAGGATTTAAAAGACAAGCTGGGCCAAATCAAGACAAGCGGGCCGGATCGGAAGAAAAGAGGACTGATGGGCGGCGGCCCATCAGGTCATTGGCGGCGGCTATAAGGGATTTTTACAACGTCCCACATTGCTTAGATCAGTCTTTGGGACCCCAGACTCTCTCATATAAATAGACACCCTTGTATTCACTTTTACGGCATCCCAACTAAGTGCAAGAGCTTTCGAGATATAAGACAATAAGCTTTCTCGAATATTTTTGTACTTAGAGAATTATTAATAAAATTATCTTTCTCATCTTTTTACTTTTTTGCCCTTTGGTTCTTGTTTAATAGAATTTTCGGAGCCCCGCGAAATATAAATTTCGACAGTGTGAGTTTCGGCTCTCACAGTGAGCAATTTATTCATTACCTGCGAGAGTAGATGTATTGGAGAATTGTGAACAAATCAAACCTATCCTTAATGCTTGTCTGCGATTTCTAAAACCAACGAGAGTTAGGATTTTAGGTTGTTAGATAAAGCTATTGATGCCACGAGAGTGGATTGATATTATCTTTATGTTTGAGTTCTAGACTTGTGCTTAAATCATTG
The DNA here is from genome assembly GCA_010577795.1 of Isatis tinctoria. NCBI lineage: Eukaryota > Viridiplantae > Streptophyta > Magnoliopsida > Brassicales > Brassicaceae > Isatis > Isatis tinctoria. Next base: position 21,405,054 of record CM021250.1, read on the forward strand.
CCTGAATAGTTGTTTGATCCTTTGCTCTGAATCTCCTGCGAAATACCTTGACCTAACGGTTGTTTAAATATTATTTTTACAACTGATTTCGTTTTTATTACTTGCTATTTACGAAACCAAACCATAATTGAATTGTCTTAGCTTTTGATTTAGCTCATTAGATCAAAGTGTGAAACTGGTCTTCGTGGGATCGACCCCTAAGTACTACTTCGTATGCTGTGCACTTGCAGCAGGAAATAGGCTTTAAAACTCGTGTATCACTTACTGGCTCAAGAATGAGAGTCCAGGTTCTCTAACCACTTTGTCTGATACTAAGACTGCCTTCCTCACCAACTTATTTGATGATGCAAGGTCTGAAGATCTGAGAACTAAAATTTCTACATTCAAACAAGAGCCTACTGAAGCCTTCAAAGCTTCTTGGTTGAGGTTCAGGTCCTACCAGAGAGACTGTCTGCTGGGGTCGAAACCCACTCCTCGGAGATCGAAGGACAAAGAGACCAAGCGTTGACACAGCAAGACACGAAAACCACTCTGAAGACTAAAAGAGACTATATTCTCTTCTGTCAAGACGCCACTTTCTCCGGAAGGAAGCAAGGCGCCACACTCTCTGCCTCAAGGCCAAGGCGCCACTTTCTCCGGCAGGAAGCAAGGCGCCACATTCTTTGCCTCAAGGCCAAGGCGCCACTTTCTCCGGAAGGAAGCAAGGCGCCACATTCTTATCCTCAAGGCTAAGGCGCCACTTTCTCCGGAAGGAAGCTAGGCGCCACATTCTTTGCCTCAAGGCCAAGGCGCCACTTTCCCCGGAAGGAAGCAAGGCGCCACGTTCTCCTCCGAGACCAAGAAGCCACTTTCTCTTCAAGGCCAAGAAGCCACATTCTCTTCAAGGCCAAGAAGCCACTTTCTCTTCAAGGCCAAGAAGCCACTTTCTCTTCAATGCAAAGGCGCCACTTTCCCCGGAAGAAAGCTAGGCGCCACATTCTTTGCCGCAAGGCCAAGGCGCCACTTTCTCCGGAGGGAAGCAAGGCGCCACATTCTCCTCCGAGACCAAGAAGCCACTTTCTCCTCAAGGCCAAGAAGCCACTTTCTCTTCAAGGCCAAGAAGCCACTTTCTCTTCAAGGCCAAGATGCCACTTTCTCTTCAAGGCCAAGAAGCCACAATCTCCAAGGCGCCACATTCTCATGGAAGGACCAAGGCGCCACATTCTCGTAAAAAGAAAAGGGCTTCTTGAGTTCAAAGGAAAGGGCTTCTTGAGTTCGTAAAAAGAAAAGGGCTTCTTGAGTTCGTAAAAAGAAAAGGGGCTTCTTGAGTTCGTAAAAAGAAAAGGGCTTCTTGAGTTCGTAAAAAAGAAAAGGGGTTCTTGAGTTCGTAAAAAGGAAAGGGCTTCTTGAGTTCGTAAAACGGGAAGGGCTTCTTGAGGATTCGACTCGGAACGACCAGGTTTGGAACACTGTTCACCCAGAGTTTCCCGCAAAAACACTATTCACGGAAAACACTGTTCACAAACCGGATCAAAAGGTTGAAGATCGGTTGAGTCGTAAGTCGGAGTGGAAAACACTGTTCACAAATACTGTTCATTAAACACTGTTCACAAACACTGTTCATGTACCGACGGAAACCGGGAAAAGGATCCAATCGCAGCGAAAAACCGAGATTACGATAGACCGAGTCGGACCGGAGGCGAACTGGGCCAAGAATGGACTGGATGGGGATATGTCAGGAAATCGGGCCGCGAATCGAGCCCGAATAATTTGAAGTCGGCGGAAGATAATGATTCCAACATCCCACATCGCTAATAGCTGCCTTCAGCGCCCTAGGACGTCCAGTATATATATACATATGTTTGTACTAAGCTTAGATCATCCAATCTCGAGTATAAGAGCTTTCGCATTATAAGACATTAAGCGTTTGCGAGTTTTCTTGTACTTCGACGAAAATCATCTCAATAAAATCGTCTTTTCAATTTCGGTTCTCGAGTTCTCATAAAATAGGATTTTCGGACCCCCACAAATTATAAGTTTTTGATTGTGTTAGTTTCGACTCTCACAGTTTGGCGCCGTCTGTGGGGACGAGAAATATTCTAAACCCTAAGAGCAAGAGGATACGAGAAAGAAGACGATGTCAGCCGACAACATAACCGGGGACGGAAACGCCCAACCAACCGGAACGTCCGGAGCAGGGGGAGACGCGGCGGCAATAGCCGAGCTCAAGACCATGCTGGCCGCAGTCATCGAAAAACAAGCCCAGCGAGACAAGACGGTGGACGAGGAACTAGCAGCAATCCGGGACAGGAACCGGACCGGAGGAATCCCACTAGGAGGAAGCCCTAGGAGGTACCGCCGGACTATCGAAGCAAGGCGTCTCAGATTCACGCCGCAGGCGGATGCCCCAGGAGGCCAAGACCCGAACGAGCAAACTCCGGTCGGGCCAAGAGCGAAACCAACCGTACCACCACCGTTGAAGCGAAAAAGCTCCGCAAAGCAAACGACAGACCAGCCGGAATCGACAGTAACCCATGGCGAAAAAGAAGGAGCTAACGCAAACGAGACCGACCAAGACGCGGACGAGAACGATGAAGAAACAGACCTCACCGAGGAAGAAGAAAACCTACTATGGGTGAAGCAACAAATGGAGGCCGAAGAACGCGAAAAAACAGGAAGGTCAGGCCGAGGTGCCCATAACTCAAGCCGGGAAAACGAAATGGACGAGCTCCGAGCCCAGCTAGACTTCACGGCGAATCAAATGAAGGAAGTCAAGTCGCAAGTCCACAAGGCCATCAGTGCGGCGCCGGAGATCGACCGAGTCCTGGAAGAAACCCAGAAGGTCCCGTTTACATCGAAGATTACCAACGTGAAGCCTTCCGACCCAGGGAAGATCCGGCTCGGTTTTTACGACGGAACAACAGATCCAAAGGCTCACATGACAGCCTTCAGAATCGCCATGGGAAGAGCACAATTTAAGAAGGAAGAAAGGGACGCAGGATTCTGCCTCCTCTTCATCGAACATCTGAAGGGAGCAGCCTTGACGTGGTTTTCGCGCTTAGAGAGAGACTCGATCGACAACTTTTCCCAGCTGTCCTCGGCGTTCTTAAAACACTACTCACTCTTCATAAGCCGTTCAACGTCCGACGCCGACCTCTACTCGTTGACACAGGGACCAAACGAAAGTCTCCGAGATTTCATCGAAAAGTTCAAGACAATAGTGTCGAAAATTGATGGCTTAAGCGACAGCGCCGCCATAGACGCACTAAAGAAGTCCCTGTGGTACAACTCTAAATACCGAGAAGAGCTAACCTTGCGCCCTCCGATAACCATTGAAGACGCCCTTCACCGCGCCTCGAACTTCGTAGTCCTCGAAGAAGACATGAAGGCTTTGACCAAAAAACATCAACCATCAAAGCCGCCGACTAGGAGCTCGGTGCAGCCCAGCAACAGAAGAAGCGGACGAAGCAGCGGGAATGAGGAAACAAGCACGGGCGGAGCCCACAACTATCAAGTTAGCACCGAAAGATCACCCGAAGATTTCGGAAGCGGAAGAGGATCATGGAACACCTGGACTCGCGCGGGCTACGACGAGAAAGCGTACTGCACCTTCCATAAAACCAAGGGTCACTCGACCGAAAATTGCAGGACAATCGCGAGGAAGCTCACGGTAAAATTTTTGGCGGGAGAACTTGGAGGCAAAGTAACGTTGGAAAGCCTCGGAGCAATAAACGCAACCGAAGAGGCCCAAGACGATCACCCCGACGGGGAGCTTCCCCAAAAACTAGCCGAGGAGACGCCTAAGAGAGGGAGAAGATCAAATGAAGATGCCCCTGCTGGGAACCGAAGAAGGATCCATATGATTATAGGAGGATCCCAATACTGTCGGGACACGGTCGCATCCATAAAAGCGTTCCTAAGGAGAGGAGACAAAGGATCAAATCCGCAAGCACCGACAACGACCCGATCGCATTCAATGAGAGCGACGCAGAAGGACTCGATCAACCCCATGACGATCCGTTGGTGGTAGAACTCGACATCAACGAGTACGACGTGTCCAGAGTCTTAATTGACACCGGAAGCTCCGTAGACGTGATATTCCGAGAGACGTTGCGACGGATGAACGTCGACCTCTCAAAGGTAAAGCCGAACCCAAGATCGCTAACCGGATTTTCTGGCGAGGTTACCATAACAGACGGAACGATCCAGCTCCCGGTCCATGCGGGCGGCATAACAAAGATCGTGGACTTCGCAGTGGCAAACCATCCTGCAATCTATAATGTGATCATGGGAACCCCGTGGATCAACTCGATGCGAGCAATCCCATCGACATACCACTTGTGCCTAAAATTCCCGACCCCGAGTGGAATCAAGACAATCTGGGGAAACCAAAAGGAGGCTCGGGTCCCCATCATGGGTTCAGTGATGTTCAGCTGTTGGGCATCTACTTCAGAGGAATTGACTGGAGGTATCAAATGGCATTGGATGCTGCAAGTGAAGGAAACTTCAACACTAGTGTGAGAGCCGAAACTCACACTGTCAAAACTTATATTTTATGGGGGCTCGAAAATTCTATTTATAAAGAACTAAAGGACCGAAAATGTAAAAAAAATATTTTATTGATATTTTTCCGAAAAGTACAAGAATAATAGCAAAGCTTAAATAAGTCTTATAATGCTAAAGCGCTTAATACTCGGATTTGGGATGCCTTTGCCCCTTACATGAGTGTACATATATATACTGACAATCCCAGGGTGCTAAGACTTCATATTTTCGATGTGGGACTTTGTGGTTTCCTCCCAGCCGCCGACCTAACATTTTGGGCCCGATATCCGACCCGAGAGTCTTCTGTGATCCGTCTGCACGTTCTGACCCAAATCCGGCCCGCCTTTTATAACTGATGAATAGTAAACCATGAATAGTAATACGGGTCTCAGTTTAGGCTTAAATCGATTTTACGGTTAACTTTGTCTCGAGATGAATAGTGCTTTTAACGGTTTTTCCTGCGTGAATAGTATTCTGAACGTCTTACGACTCTTGAGATTTGAGCCGCCCGTTCTTTATTTGAACTTCCAGCCGCCGGTTTCGGTATTGATGGCCAGCCGTTAATTCTTTTGGCTTGTGTGCTTGGGCGACTGGTCCATGGACGGCTGAACGTTAGTCACGGTCTTTCGGAGAATGTCTATGGACGTTTTGGAGTCAGAACATGCAAATGCCTAATCTTCGAGTCAGTCCGGGCTTAAAGTTACGCTTGATGGTCGGTCGTCTGGACAATGTTCGGATAACAAGTCTTGACTAAGAAATGATCATGGGCGGCTGGCCTTATCCCTGCCGCCGGTCCGTGCTCGAAGGGGGTGTAGGCGGTGGGCCTTATCCCAGCCGCCGGACCGTGCATGAAGGAGATCCGAGGGGCTGGCCTTATCCTAGCCGCCGGTCCATGCGTGAGGAAGATCCGGGCGGCTGGCCTTATCCCAGCCGCCGGTCCATACGTGAGGAAGGTCCGGGCGTCTGGCCTTATCCCAGTCGCCGGGTCATGTCCCGGACTGATCGTGGGCAGTTGGCCTTAGCTTGTCCCGTCCATGCCCGGGATACATTCCATTTGATCTTGATTTTGGCTTCTTGTTTTGTAATCTTCGAGGAGGGGATTTCGACCCCAACAGTTAGCCCCCCAGCTCTTTGCTTCCGTAGTTTGGAGCAACGAGCTTCGAGCTGAGAGTTTTATCGGGATTGACTGAAACGGGAAGGCAAGGAGCTTTTCCGTTCGTCCGTTCATCCGCTACTTTTTAGTGTCTTGTCAAAGTACAGTCCATCATGTTCATACGGAAGTTCGTGCCATGTTTGCTATATCAAAGGAGTGGCTTCATTCTCATTTTTTCACACTCCCCTTCTCTTTTCAAGTTTACTTCTTCAAGTTTTTCCTTTGAAAATTTTTTCTTTAGAAATGGCTGATGAAGTGGCTTCTCCTTTCGAACTTAACTTCGATGCAATACTGAATAGCCAGTTTGAGTTCGATTTTATGTCCACGGAGCAGGACGCGGTACTTGTGGAAGATCTGCTGGCGGCTGGAGAAGACGCCATTCCACAAGCGGCGTCCGGTCCCGAAGGTGTTCCTCAATGGGCGGCTGGCTCTAGCAACGCTCAGGGAATGCTCAGTTTTGCTAACGTTCCTCAATGGGAGCCTGTCCAAGAAGAGACCCAGCAGAGGGCGGCTGGCATTGAAGGTGCGCCTACGAGGGCGGCTGGCGTTGAAAGTGCGACTACGAGGGCGTCCGGCGTTGAAAGTGCGACTACGAGGGCGTCCGGCTCGAAGAGGATGTCCGGCTCGGAGCTGGCGGCTGGCTCTAAGAGCGCTTCCAAGAGGGTGGCTGGCGTAGTGGCAGTGTCAAGGTGGGCACCTGGCTCTGGAGGCATCTTAGAGAGGGCGTCTGGCCCTTGTCGAGATGGTGTCGACGGCGTCTCGCCTCTTGTTAGTGGAGTTCGTGGCGTTTGGACTCCTCCTCAACATGTCGAGGACAACGGCGGTTGGTGTGCATGGCCTTCCCGATCTCTGGTCCCCTCCGAACATCATCGTGCTTGGCCAGAGACAGGTGACGACTCTGCCATGTCTGGAGAGGAAGTCAGGTCGGATCACCCGCAGGTGCCCATCTTTGTTCATCCGGAGGTGAAGTCCGAGTGTCGTTCTCCAGGGGAAGCCAATGCCTATTGGGGCGAGGATATTTTTGCTTGGCGGTTTAAGAAGCCCGGACCGTCTTCGGGGTAGAGGACGATATCTGCGGGATTCAAGCTTGGACCCACTCTGAGCTATCGGGACTCTTTGGCCGAGCTTAATTACGACTTCCGGGTTTCGCAAAGGATTAAGTTTCGCATCCCGAAGGATGGAGATAGAATAAATAAGGCGCCAAAGGATAGTTCGCAATGCACGAATCGATGTTCTACAAGGCTTTCCTTTGGTTCCCGATCCCGGGAGCTATCTTCAAATTTCTTGAATTGTATGGGGCTGCGATCTCGCAACTTGTTCCTTCTGCTGTGAGGATTTTGATGGGACTCGTGGTCCGCTGCGCAGAATGCGGAATCAAGCTGGAGGGCGACCTTATACGGAATTTCTTTTCCCTAAGGAAGACTTCTACTTCTGATCTTTATTGCTCGGTTAACGTCAGGAAGAATGTGAAGCGTTTCTACACCGGTCTTCAGAGTAATTGTAAAGCTTCGAGGAATCAGTTATCTACGTGAAGCGCAGTCTGCTTACGGTCAGTCCCGATTACGGCGGCCCGGTTAGAACCGAGTGGAATGTGCCACATAAGTGTTTCGTCTTTTGTGAATTTGTTTTCTATATATAGTCTTCATTCCTTTGTTTCATTCCTCACAATTTCATTTTTCACAACCTTGCAATTTTTTTTTTCTCTAGTTCGTGATCCCTTCGCTGCTAGAGTTTCCGAAGTTGAAGACATCTTTGATGAAGTTGATAAAAAGAAGATCGATTGGGAGTGTCCTGACCTTTGGCGCCGCTTTCTTGACGTAAAAGGTATTCTAGAAGGACGCGCTCCTCCAAAGGGTCCGGACTTCATTGATCCGATGGCGACATACCCCGGCATGGAGGGTGTTTGGATGTATCGCCAACAGAAGTATGGTGAAGCTGGACCGTCCGGAGAGGCGGCTGAGTTTGACTCGGCGTCCGGTTTTGTCCTACCGTCTGGGTCTGATTTTCATGGCATGCCCGAGGAACAGATAGCTGTTCCTCAGGGTTTGAACTTCGCCGTTGTGGCGGACAAAGGGAAGGGAGTTACCAACAGCCCGGATCGTCCGAGGAAGGGTAAGGTAGCTCAAACGATCGAGGCGTCTGATCCCGGCTTCCTTTTTGACGCTCGCAAGGCGGCGGGAGGAGATCCAGCCGAGTCCGTGAAAGTCGTGTACTACTTTGGAGAGTTGGCTCCGGCTTCCACTGTGTCGTTCGATTGTTCAGCGGCTTACGGAGAGTTGTCCTCTGGTCTTATGATAGTAATTCCTTCCTTCTTCGGATTTGTTGTGACGTAGTTTGGTCTTTGCTGATATTTGCTTTTCTTTGATTCAGGTCGCCACTCGAGCTCATGCGACCCAGGTTGCCTTAGAGGCCTCGGAGAAGGAGTCCCGGAAGAAGGACAAAAAGATTAAGGCCTTGGAAGTCAAGCTTAGGAATTCGGAGAAGAGATCTCAGAAGGAGCTCAAGAAGGCGCTTGCCGAAGCTGAGCGGAAAATGGACCTAGCGCTGAAGCGCTGCCGTTGGGAGCTGGTCGAGAAGTACCGTCTCCGCATTCAGGGTGCTAAGGTTGCTCTCGCGCAGATGCGTCAGGCTAGGTATGGCGAACTGCTTTGTCCGAGGTCAGGTCTAACCTTGGTCTGGTCCAGGACATGAAGTCCGAGAAGTCCAAGGTTGAGGAGGAGGAGAAGAAGTTGGAGGATTCGCTGGAGCAGCTCAAAGGAGGAGGTTGGGTCGGCTCCTATGATCGGACTGCTACCGTCCTCGATAGTTACTTGGTCTACTCTCCTGCTTCCCCGTACCTATCTCCGGAGGCTGAGGCATTGGATTACGGAGCTCCTACCCCTCTTGTCGAGTACGACTAGGCTTTGGCCATTTTCATTTAGTATTTTCTGTTCCAGTTGTGTTCGGGTCCTTCGACCCTTTGTTGCATTTGCTTCGTCCGCCGAACTTGATCACTTGATATCTCCTTTTATGGAGATTCATTATCTATCTGCTTTGCCTTTAATTGTTATGGATTTCTTTGCTTGTTTTGCTTTTAAATCCAAACAAAGGCTTGTCTTCGGGTTAAGGTCTTGATAAAGGCAAATTGGGCGGCCGGTACGTCTCTCTACTGAGGACGGGCGGCTGGCCCGTTTTGTAGAGCGAAGGGCGGCTGGCCTGTCTCTCTACGGAGGACGGACGGCTGGCCCGTTTTGTGGAGTGAAGGGCGGCTGGCCCGTCTCTCTACGGAGGACGGACGGCTACCCCGCTTTGTAGAGTGAGGGGCGGCTGGCCTGTCTCTCTACGGAGGAAGGGCGGCTGGCCCGTCTCTCTACGGAGGATGGGCAGCTGGCCCATTTTGTAGAGTGAAGGGCGGCTGGCCCGTCTTTCGGGCGGCTGGCCCGTTTCGGAGTTGATTGGTACCGTGTTGAGTGAAGGGCGGCTGGCTCGTATCTCTACGGACGGGCGGCCGGGCTGTTTTGTAATTGATCGGTATTGCGTTGGGTGAAGGGCGGCTGGCTCGTGTCTCTACGGAGGACGAGCGGCCGGCCCGTTTTGTAATTGATCGGTATTGCGTTGGAGTGTTGTTCCGGACACTCGAACTTCAGACCCGGTCATCTTTGCGAATATTCCGTGGGTTAAATGCGGTCTTTGTTGCGGGGGACCAAGCTTGTTCGGATCCCTATTTCAACCGAACGCTTTTAAGATCTCGCATCAGAGCCGGTTTGATACCGCGTTCTTGAGATGTCCTTGACCAGTGTTCCATGTCAGGCGCTTTCCTGGGTTTAGAGAGTTTACTTCGTTCCTTACGCTTCACACTATTTGCCTATGCGAAGCGCTAGTGGAGGTAAACTGAACAGAACATCGTCTTGAGCGCTTCCTGCAGGATCGCGGGATGTCAGGTTACGCCCTTCGGATGTTAATCCGGAAATTTGTATAGCGCGCTAGTCTTATCCTCCGCGGGATGTTGAAAGAACCATGGTTTAAAAAGATAGTCTTGTTGTGGCCAGCAACAGACGGATTTGTTTGGAGAGGACTTAAGTATTTGAGAGAAATATCTTGATTGGTCGGTGGTCTTAGATAAGTTACGAGATACTAAGTCTCAATGTTCGAGTTAAAGATGTGCTATGAGATACTAAGTCTCAATGTTCCTTTTCCTCAGGTTTTTCTGGGTCCATTCGCTTTCTGGATCAAGATTCGAGATCCTAAGTCTCGATTTTTGTCGGAATGGCGTTTTCGGGGAACTTTATCAAACTTTGGATGTGTTATGAGATGCTAAATCCCAATGTCCATCCTCTTGATTTGTTCTCGAAAATTTGGGAGTATGTATATATGGACCCACTCCCTCCTTTTTTGAGGAGAGGGGACAACTGAACTCGTTTTTTTAAAGAGAGAGACTCGATCGACAACTTTTCCCAGCTGTCCTCGGCGTTCTTAAAACACTACTCACTCTTCATAAGCCGTTCAACGTCCGACGCCGACCTCTACTCGTTGACCCAGGGACCAAACGAAAGTCTCCGAGATTTCATCGAAAAGTTCAAGACAATAGTGTCCGCCATAGACGCACTAAAGAAGTCCCTGTGGTACAACTCTAAATACCGAGAAGAGCTAACCTTGCGCCCTCCGATAACCATTGAAGACGCCCTTCACCGCGCCTCGAACTTCATAGTCCTCGAAGAAGACATGAAGGCTTTGACCAAAAAACATCAACCATCAAAGCCGCCGACTAGGAGCTCGGTGCAGCCCAGCGACAGAAGAAGCGGACGAAGCAGCGGGAATGAGGAAACAAGCACGGGCGGAGCCCACAACTATCAAGTTAGCACCGAAAGATCACCCGAAGATTTCGGACGCGGAAGAGGATCATGGAACACCTGGACTCGCGCGGGCTACGACGAGAAAGCGTACTGCACCTTCCATAAAACCAAGGGTCACTCGACAGAAAATTGCAGGACAATCGTGAGGAAGCTCACAGCAAAATTTTTGGCGGGAGAACTTGGAGGCAAAGTAACGTTGGAAAGCCTCGGAGCAATAAACGCAACCGAAGAGGCCCAAGACGATCACCCCGACGGGGAGCTTCCCCAAAAACTAGCCGAGGAGACGCCTAAGAGAGGGAGAAGATCAAATGAAGATGCCCCTGCCGGGAACCGAAGAAGGATCCATATGATTATAGGAGGATCCCAATACTGTCGGGACACGGTCGCGTCCATAAAAGCGTTCCTAAGGAGAGGAGACAAAGGATCAAATCCGCAAGCACCGATCGACCAGAACAACGACCCGATCGCATTCAATGAGAGCGACGCAGAAGGACTCGATCAACCCCATGACGATCCGTTGGTGGTAGAACTCGACATCAACGACTACGACGTGTCCAGAGTCTTAATTGACACCGGAAGCTCCGTAGACGTGATATTCCGAGAGACGTTGCGAGGGATGAACGTCGACCTCTCAAAGGTAAAGCCGAACCCAAGATCACTAACCGGATTTTCTGGCGAGGTTACCATAACAGACGGAACGATCCAGCTCCCGGTCCATGCGGGCGGCATAACAAAGATCGTGGAGCGTGAGGAAGGTCCGGGCGGCTGGCCTTATCCCAGCCGCCGATCCATGCATGAGGAAGGTCCGGGCAGCTGGCCTTATCCCAGCCGCCGGTCCATACGTGAGGAAGGTTCGGGCGGCTGGCCTTATCCCAGCCGCCGGGTCATGTCCCGGACGGATCGTGGGCAGTTGACCTTAGCTTGTCCGGTCCATGCTCGGGATACATTCCATTTGATCATGACTTTGGCTTCTTGTTTCGTTAATCTTCGAGGAGGGGATTTCGACCCCAACAACTAGAAGTCCAGCTGAAGCCAAAACGCCTATTGAGAACTTGGTATCTAGCAATAGTACCAAAAATGCAGACTTCGAGAAGAAGAAAGCAGCTGGAGGAATGGATGGAAGTCAAATGGCTGAAGTGAAGGCAAAGCTAGACTCAGTTCACAGCATTCTTGTGGGCCAGAAACATTGTTGGGGTCGAAATCCCCTCCTCGAAGATTGACGGAACGAGAAGTCAAGGTCGAGATCAAATCACGAACATGGAACGGGCAAGCTAAGGAAAACTGTCCATGACCCGTCCAAGACACGAACCGGCGGCTGGGATGAGTGCCAGCCGCCGGGTCTTCTCCATCCGAAACCGGCGGCTGGGATGAGTGCCAGCCGCCGGATCTTCTCCATCCAAAACCGGCGGCTGGGATGAGTGCCAGCCGCCGGATCTTCATCATCCGAAACCGGCGGCTGGCACTTATCCCAACAGCCGGATCTTCTTCATCCGAAACCGGCGACTGGCACTTATCCCAGCCGCCTGGTCTTCTTCATCCGAAACCGGCGGCTGGCACTTATCCCAGCCGCCGGGTCTTCTTTGTCCGAACATGGGACAGACGAGCTAAGGCAAACTGCCCACGATCCATCCAAGATACGAACCGGCGGCTGGGATAAGTGCCAGCCGCCGGGTCTTCCTCATCCGAAACCAGCGGCTGGGATGAGTGCCAGCCGCCGGGTCTTCACACGTCCAGGGCCGGCGGCTGGGATGAGTGCCAGCCGCCGGATCTTCATGATACACCAACCGGCGGCTGGGATAAGTGCCAGCCGCCGGGTCTTCATCACATGCACACGATCATTTTTCAAGTCAAGACTCATCGTCCGAACATCGTCCAGTTGACCGACCGTCATGCCCGAACCGACCCGAAGATCATCCATGTGCCTGTTCTGACTCCAAAGACGTCCGTAAACATTCCCCGAAAGACCGTGACAAACGTCCAGCCGTCCATGGACCAGTCGCCGAGCACACGAGCCAAAGGAACCGGTGGCTGGCCATCAGTACCGAAACCGGCGGCTGGAAGTTCAAGCGAAAAACGGGCGGTTCAAATCTCAGAAGTCGTAAAAACGCTCGGAACACTATTCATCCCGAGACAAAGTTAACCGAAAAATCGAAATGAGCTTAAACCGAGATTCGGATTACTATTCATCGGATCACTATTCACCGGTTTACTATTCATCGGGTCACTATTCACCGGCGGGCCAGATTTGGGTCGGAACGCGCGGACGGATCACGGAAGACTCTCGGGCCGGAAATCGGGCCCAAAAAGCTTAGGTCGGCGGCTGGGAAGGAAGGACAAAGTCCCACATCGGAAATCTGAAGTCTCAGCCTCCTAGGATTGTCAGTATATATATGTACGCTCATGTAAGGGTTAATCCCATCCCAGATCCGAGTATTAGGAGTTTTAGCAATTTAAGACTATTCAGCTTTTGCTAAGTTCCCTTGTACTTTCGGAAAATATCAATAAAAATCTCTCTTTTGCATTTTCGGTCCTTTAGTTCTTTATAAATAGAATTTTCGAGCCCCCACTAAATATAAGTTTTGACAGTGTGGGGACAAGAAATATTCTTAACTCTAAGAACGAAAAGGATACGAAACGAGGACGATGACCAGAAGAACCGACGATATCACCAACCAACCGGCCACAGCCGCAACCGGAACGGGAATTCCAGCTATCAGCACATCGGCGGCCGGGACCGGAACGACTGCCGCCGGGACATCCGCCGACGGAGCGATCGGGATAACCGGGACCTCCACCAGTGGGCTCGCCCGATTCGGAATGCCAATCGAAGACCCGATCATCACGGAAACAGCCAACGCCGCCCCAGAGATCGCAGCGATCACCGAGCTAAGGAACATGGTAGCCGAAATCGCAGAGCGGCAAAACAGGCAAGAGAGAGAGGCTGCACGAGAAAGAGCGGCTTCCCAGGAACCAGCGTACGGCCCTCGGACTCTAGGAGTGAGACGCCCTATCTTCACCCCGCGAGCGGATCCCTCGGGCCGTCAGAATCCCGATGAGCAGGCCCCGATCGGAACTAGGAGAGAACCGTCGGCACCACCCCCGCTGTACTGGAAGAGCGCCACTGGGCGAACCGCTGAACGGCCAACTTCCACGGTGACTAACGGCGAAAACCCGAAAGACACCGCGAACAGAGCCGAAAGCGAAACTGACGACGAAGCTGGAGACATAAACGCGAACGAAGAAGAGCTCCGCTGGATCGAAGAGCAAGAAAAGGAGGAACGAGAGACCCGAGCTAATCGATCCGCTAGCCGAAGGAACGAGTTGGACGAGCTCCATGCCCGCCTAGAACTCACCACGAACCAGATGAAGGAGGTAAGGTCGCAAGTCCATAAAGCAACAAGTGCGGCTCCGGAGATCGACCGTGTTCTAGAGGAAACGCAAAAGATCCCATTCACTTCGAGGATCACGAGCGTTAGACTCTCCGACCCGGGAAAAATCCGAATCCCCTTTTACGACGGGACGACTGATCCGAAGGCCCACATGACAGCCTTCCACATTGCTATGGGACGGGCTAGATTCAAACCCGAAGAGAGAGACGCGGGATTCTGCCTCCTCTTCGTGGAACATTTAAAAGGATCAGCCCTGTCATGGTTCTCGAGGCTAGACAGAGACTCAATCGACGGTTTCGAACAATTGTCGGCAGCCTTCCTGAAACATTACTCAATGTTCATAAGACAGTCGACATCCGACGCGGACCTCTACTCGCTGTCGCAGGAACCCGAAGAAAGCCTCCGGGATTTCATCGAAAGGTTTAAGGTGATTGTCTCGAAAATTGACGGACTAAGCAACGGTGCCGCGATCAACGCCCTGAAGAAATCCTTGCTGAAAACTTCGAACTTCCGAAAGGAGATTACCGTGAACCCACCAGTAACCATTCAAGATGCTCTCCACCGTGCTTCCAACTTCGTCATCTACGAGGAAGACATGAGGGTCCCAGCCGGAAAGCACCAATCCTCAAAATTGGTCGCCAAAGGCATGGTGCAACCTTCTTACTTTCCAAACGAGAGAAGAAGTAGGCGAAACAGCCGAGATGAAGAACCCAACCCGGGCGGAGCGCATAACTACCAGATAAACACGGAGAGACCGTATAATAAGCACAACAAGGGATCGTGGAATACATGGACTAGACCAGGATTCGACGAAAATGCCTTCTGTACCTTACACAAGACAAAAGGCCACTCGACCGAAAACTGCAGGACCGTCGGAAGGAGACTCGCGGCAAAGCTGTTAGCCGGGGAGCTCGGAAACGGAGTGACCCTTGAGAGTCTCGGAGCTATCGAAGAAGATGCTGGCGCCCCGGACAGACGACCTAACCAGGAACGTCCCGAAACGCCCGACGAGGATACCCCCAAACGAGGAAGGAGACCAAACGGAGACGACTCCGCCGCCAACCGCAGGAGAATCCACATGATCATTGGAGGATCGCAATACTGCCGAGATACGGTGGCCTCCATAAAGGCGTTTCTGACAAGAGGAGACAAGGAGTCAAACCCGAGGGAACCGATCACCGAAAACGATGACCGGATAGCCTTCCACGAAAAAGACGCCGAAGGCCTTGACCAACCTCACGACGAACCTTTAGTGGTAGAGTTGGACATCAACGACCACGACGTCTCCCGAGTCTTGATCGACACCAGAAGTTCGGTGGACGTCATTTTTCGAGAGACACTTCAAAGGATGAAGGTAGACCCGTCGATGATAAAGCCGAATCCGAGGTCGCTGACCGGATTCTCTGGCGAAGTCACAATGACGGATGGAACAATCCAGCTCCCGGTTCGTGCCGGTGGAATCACGAAAATCGTTAACTTCGCGGTGGCAAACCACCCCGCGATTTATAACGTGATAATGGGAACTCCCTGGATCAATTCAATGCGACCTATCCCATCGACTTACCACCTCTGCCTGAAGTTCCCGACACCTAACGGAATCAAGACCGTTTGGGGAAATCAGAAGGAGGCTCGGATCTGTTTTCTGGCAGAACACAAGCTCCGGAATCCGACCATCCCACAAAGAGAGAACCCGAAGAGGAAGAATGAAGACAAACGCCCCGAACTGGGAAAGAAAGTAAGCAGAACCGGACAGTTCGAGAAAACGGAGGTTCCGCCCACAGAAACAAACCAAGAAGAGACGAAAACTGCCTCTGAAACCGTCGAAGCTATAACTGACAGTTCCGCGATCAAGACTTAACCGTCTTCCTACCAAAAAAAAAAAAAAAAAAAACGGAACTACGGGTGACTTGATCCCTTTTCACGAAGGTACGTAGGCAGCTCGCTTAAAAAACGAGTTTAGTTGCCCCTCTCCTTAAAAAAGGGGGGGGGGAGTGGGTCCGTATATACATACTCCCAAATTTTCGCAAACAAATCAAGGAGATGGACATTGGGACTTAACATCTCATAACACATGCAGAGCTTGAAAAAGTTTCCCGAAAACACCATTCCGACAAACATCGAGACTCAGCATCTTGCAACTTGATTCGGAAATCGAACGAATCCAGAAAAACCCGAGGAAAATGGACATTGAGACTTAGTATCTCATAGCACATCTTTAACTCAAACTTAAAATCAGATAAACATCGAGACTTAGCATCTCGTAACTTATCCATGACCACCAACCAGTCAAGACACCTCTCCCAAATACTTAAGTCCTCTCCAACGAATCCGTCTGTTGCTGGCCACAACAAGACTATCTTTTAAACCATGGTTCTCTCAACATCCCGCAGAGGATAAGACTAGCGCGCTATACAAATTTCCGGATTAACATCCGAAGGGCGTAACCTGTATCCCGCGATCCTGCAGGAAGCGCTCAAGACGATGTTCTGATTAGTTTACTTTCACCAGCACTTCCCATAGTGCGAAGCACAGGACACAAAGTAAACTCTTTAAACCCAGTAAAGCGCCTGACACGGGAACACTGGTCAAAGACATCTCGAGAACGCAGTATCAAACCGGCTCCGATGCGAGATCTTAAAAGCGTTCAGTCGAAAGAGGGATCCGAACAAACTTGGTCCCCTGCGACAACAAAAGACTGCATTAAACCCAGGAAATACCCGCAAGGATGACCTGGTCTAAAGTTCGAGTGTCCGGGATAACACTCCAACGCAATATCAATCAACTCCAAAACGGGCCAGCCGCCCGTCCTCCGTAGAGAGACGGGCCAGCCGCCCTTCATTCTACAACACGGGCCAGCCGCCCTTCATTCTACAACACGGGCCAGCCGCCCGTCCTCCGTAGAGAGACGGGCCAGCCGCCCTTCATTCTACAACACCGGCCACCCGCCCGTCCTCCGTAGAGAGACGGGCCAGCCGCCCTTCAATCTACAAAATGGGCCAACCGCCCGTCCTCCGTAGAGAGACGAGCCAGCCGCCCTTCGTTCCGCAAAGCTACAAATCAACTCAGAAACGGGCCAGCCGCCCGGGCAACGGGCCAGCCGCCCTTTAATCCACAAGATGGGCCAGCCGCCCTTCATTCTACAAAATGGGCCAGCCGCCCTCTTGGAAGAGAGACATACCGGCCGCCCATCTTCTCCTTTATCAGGACTATAAAAGCAAAGCAAGCAGAGAAGTTCATAACAACTAAAGGCAAAATCAGATAGATAATAAATATCCATAGATCCAGTTCAGTTAACAAAGCAAATACAATAAAAAGCGTCGAAAGACCCAAACAAAGCAGAAACAGAAAATACAAGGCCTAATCATACTCGACAAGTGGAGTAGGAGCTGCATAGTCCAAAGCCTCAGCATCCGGAGACTGGTACGGAGAAACGGGAGAACATACCAAGTGGCTCTCAAGAACGGCGGCAGCCCTATCTTAGGAGCCGACCCAACCTCCTCCTTCGAGCCGCTCTAATGATTCCTCCAGCTCTCCTTCTTCCTCCTCAACCTTGGACTTCCCGGACTTAATATCCCGGACCAGATCAAGGTTCGAGCTGACTTCAGTCAAGGCAGTCTCGCCGTATTTCGCCTGACGCATTGACGCGAGAGCAGCTTTAGCACCCTCAATTCGGAGACGGTATTTCTCCACCAACTGCCAGCGGCATTTCTTGATCGCCAGCTCCATCTTCCGCTCAGCTTCCGCAAGCGCCTTCTTGAGCTCCTTTTGAGATCTCCTCTCCACGTTCCGAAGCTCGACTTCCAGCGCCTTGATCTTCTTGTCCTTCTTCCGGGACTCTTTCTCTGAAGCTTCCAAGGCAACCTGAGTCGCATGAGCTCGAGTGGCGACCTGAATCAAGGAAAGGCGAATATCAGCAAAAGACCAAACTTCATCGAAACAAGTCTAAAGGAAAAAAGAATTACCATCATAAGACCGGAGGACAGATCTCCGTATGCCGCTGAACGATCAAACGGCACAGCTGAGGCCGGAGCCAACGCTCCAAAATAGTCCACAACCTTCGCGGACTCAGCTGGATCGCCTCCCGCCGCCTTGCGAGCGTCAAAGAGAAGACCATGATCAGACGCCTTGACCGTCCGAGCTACTTTGCCCTTCCTCGGACGGTCCAGGCTGTTGGAAGCTCCCTTCCCTTTGTCCGCAACAGCAGCACAATCGGAACCCTGAGGAGCGATTATCTGTCCCTCAGGCACGCCGTGGAAATCAGGCCCGGGCGGGAGAACAAACCCGGACGCCGGATCAAACTCAGCCGCCTCTCCGGACGGTCCAGCCCCGCCATACTTCTGCTGGCGGTACTTCCAAACACCCTCCATGCCGGGGTATGTCCCCATTGGATCAACAAAGTCAGGACCTTTCGGAGGAGCGCGCCCTTCTAAAATATCTTTCGCGTCCAGAAAGCGGCGCCAGAGATCAGGACTTTCCCAATCGATCTTCTTCTTGTCAACTTCTGCAACAATATCCTCAAATCCGGAAACTCTAGGTGCAAAGGGATCTCGAACTAGAGAGAGAAGAAAAGATGAAAAGTTGTGAGAAATGAAAGAATGAAGTAAAGAAGTGAGGACTACTTATAGGAAAAATTCACAAAAAGACGAAACGCTTACGTGGCAGACTCCACTCGGTCTTAACCGAGCCGCCAAAGTCGGAACCAACCGTGAGCGAGCTGCGCTTCACGAAGAAAAACTCTTGCCGCGAAGCTTTGCAATGCTGTCGAAGCCCGGTGTAGAACCGCTTCACATTCTTCCGAACATTGACCGAGCAGAAGAAATACGACTTGGAAACCTTCCTCAACGAAAAGAAATTCCGTATAAGGTCACGCTCCAACGTGATCCCGCACTCGGCACAACGAACCACGAGTCCCATCAAAATCCTTATAGCGGATGGGGTAAGTTGAGAGATGGCAACCCCATATAACTCAAGGAATCCGAAGATAGCTCCCGGGATCGGGAACCAGAGGAAGGCTTCGTAAAACATCGACTCATACACGGCGAAATATCCCTCTGGCGCCTTGTCCATCCTATCCCCATCTTTTGGAAGACGGAACTTAATCTTGTCCGAAATCCGGAAGTCGTATCTGAGCTCGGCCAGTGAATCCCGATCGCTCATAGTGGGTCCATGCTTGAATCCTTCGGATATCGATCTGTAACTCGTAGACGGTCCAGGCTTCTTAAACCGCCAAGCGAAAATATCTTCACCCCAATAGGCTTTAGCTTCTCCGGGAGAACGACACTCGGACTTCACATCCGGATGCACAAAGACAGGCACCTCCGGGTGATCCGATCTAACTTCTTCCCCGGACATGGCCGAGTCGTTACCTGTCTCTGGCCAAACACGATGACTCTCGGAAGGGACCAGAGATCGGGACGGCCATGCGCGCCACCCGCCATTGTCCTCAACATATTGAGGAGGAGTCCAAACGCCACGTGCTATACTCGTCCTCGGCGATACGCCATCAATTCTAACTTGAGAAGTAGCGGACGTCCTCTCTAAGGCACTTCCAGAGCCAAGCGCCCATCTTGATACGGCTACTACGCCAGCCGCCCTCTTGGAAGCGTTCTTAGAGCCAGCCGCCCTCTTCGAACCAGACGCCCTACTCATCGAATTCCCGGCCGCCGGCTCGGGTCTGATCTCATTCCCGGCCGCCGGCTCAGGTCTGATATCATTCCCGGCAGCCGGCTCGGGTCTGATATCATTCCCAGCCACCGGCTCGGGTCTGATATCATTCCCAGCTGCCGGCTCGGGTACGTCCTCATTCCCGGCCGCCGACTCGAGCTCCCATTGAGGAACATTAGCAAAACCGAGCGCTCCTTGAGCATTGCTAGGACCAACTTCCCATTGAGGAACACCTTCGGGATCGTACGCTGCTCGTGGAATGGCATTTTCTCCAGCGGCCAGCAGGTCTTCCACAAGTATCATATCCTGATCCGAGGACATAAAATCAAACTCAAACTGATTGTTCATTATTGCATCGAAGTTAAGACCGAAAGGAGAACCTCCTTCACCAGCCATTGCTAAAAGAGAAAGATTTTCAAAGGAGAGACTTGAAGAAAAAAACTTGAGAAGAGAAGGGAATGTGAAAAAATGAATGAAGCCACTCCTTTGATATAGCAAACATGGCACAAACTTCCATGATGAACAATGCCCTGACAAGACACTAAAGAGAAGCGGGCGAACGGACGAACGAAAAAACTCATTGCCGTCCCGTTTCAGTCAATCCCGATAAAACTCCCAGCTCGAAGCTCTTTGCTCCAAACCACGAAAGCAAAGAGCTGGGGGGCTAACTGTTGGGGTTGAAATCCCCTCCTCGAAGATTGACGGAACGAGAAGTCAAGGTCGAGATCAAATCACGAACATGGAACGGGCAAGCTAAGGCAAACTGCCCACGACCCGTCCAAGACACGAACCGGCGGCTGGGATGAGTGCCAGCCGCCGGGTCTTCTCCATCCGAAACCGGCGGCTGGGATGAGTTCCAGCCGCCGGATCTTCTCCATCCGAAACCGGCGGCTGGGATGAGTGCCAGCCGCCGGATCTTCTTCATCCGAATCCGGCGGCTGGCACTTATCCCAGCCGCCGGATCTTCTTCATCCGAAACCGGCGGCTGGCACTTATCCCAGCCGCAGGGTCTTCTTCATCCGAAACCGGCGGCTGGCACTTATCCCAGCCGCCGGGTCTTCTTTGTCCGAACATGGGACGGACGAGCTAAGGCAAACTGCCCACGATCCATCCAAGATACGAACCGGCGGCTGGGAAAAGTGCCAGCCGCCGGGTCTTCCTCATCCGAAACCGGCGGCTGGGATGATTGCCAGCCGCCGGGTATTCACACGTCCAGGGCCGGCGGCTGGGATGAGTGCCAGCCGCCGGATCTTCATGATACACCAACCGGCGGCTGGGATAAGTGCCAGCCGCCGGGTCTTCATCACATGCACACGATCATTTTTCAAGTCAAGACTCATCGTCCGAACATCGTCCAGTTGACCGACCGTCATGCCCGAACCGACCCAAAGATCATCCATGTGCCTGTTCTGACTCCAAAGACGTCCGTAAACATTCCCCGAAAGACCGTGACGAACGTCCAGCCGTTCATGGACCAGTCGCCGAGCACACGAGCCAAAGGAACCGGCGGCTGGCCATCAGTACCGAAACCGGTGGCTGGAAGTTCAAGCGAAAAACGGGCGGTTCAAATCTCAGAAGTCGTAAAAACGCTCGGAACACTATTCACGCGGGAAAAACCGTTGAAAAACACTATTCATCCAGAGACAAAGTTAACCGAAAAATCGAATTGAGCTTAAACCGAGATTCGGATTACTATTCATCGGGTCACTATTCACCGGCGGGCCAGATTTGGGTCAGAACGCGCGGACGGATCACGGAAGACTCTCGGGCCGGAAATCGGGCCCAAAAAGCTTAGGTCGGCGGCTGGGAAGGAAGGACAAAGTCTCACATCGGAAATCTGAAGTCTCAGCCTCCTAGGATTGTCAGTATATATATATATACGCTCATGTAAGGGTTAATCCCATCCCAGATCCGAGTATTAGGAGTTTTAGCAATTTAAGACTATTCAGCTTTTTCTAAGTTCCCTTGTACTTTCGGAAAATATCAATAAAAATCTCTCTTTTGCATTTTCGGTCCTTTAGTTCTTTATATATAGAATTTTTGAGCTCCCACTAAATATAAGTTTTGACAGTGTGAGTTTCGGCTCTCACAAACATGTTCATTTTGCTGCAGAGGTTGAAACTCTTGAACAAGCTGATGAAGGTCAAGAAGAGGATGTGAACTATGTTGGTGGAACAAGTTTTTAGAATCAGAGGTTTGGAAATCAATAGGGAAACATGGCTTACAATGGTTATGGTCAGAGGAGTGCCTTTACAGGAAATCAAAACTCCTCTGGTTTCACTCAGAAGCCTTAATTTCAGAAGCCTGCTTTTCAGGGCAACAACAGCAATAACAACAACAGCAACTTCCAAAGGTCTTATGGTTCTTCTTCTTATCAACCAGTTCCTCCACCAAGTTCAGAAAGCAAGATGGAAAGCATGTTGGAGCAGATTCTTGCAGGACAAACAAAGCTGACTGTGGACTTTAATGGAAAGCTTGACTCCATGTACAATGATTTGAATGGGAAGTTTGAAGCTCTGAGTACTCATGTCAAGAAGCTGGATACACAAGTTGCAAAAACTGCTTCATCAATGAAAAGGCAAGATGGATTCCTTCCTGGAAGGCCAGATCCAATCCAAAACATCCCTGTAATGCCATCATGGTAAGGAGTAGAAAACAGCTTGACTCAGTTGTGAAAAAGGGCTTCAATACAGATGAAATCGTGGAGATTGAAGATTTGGATGAGGAAGATTTTCACTGTCCGGAGGAGGTGTCGATCGACACCAACCTTCAGTGTCGATCGACACCCTCCAAAAATCACGAAGTTTCGAGCCATGATGGACGATTGTCGATCGACCCGATCGACACTACTTCGAAGGGGTCGACACAACTTATCAGTGTCGATCGACACCCAGTTCGGACCAAGCCAGAATCGGCTAAGTCTCACACAGCACCTGGGGAAAACGTTTACGAACCCAAAATTCCTTTCCCAAAGGCTTCCAAGAAGTCTAAACAGGAACTAGAAGATGCTAAGTGCAAGGCCATCATGGAGAAACTGATTGTTGAGATTCCTCTTGTTGATGTTATGAAGATTTCTCCCATGATGAGGAGGTATGTGAAGATGATGGCTACTCAAGACCTGAGTGTTGAGCAAGGAGTGATGATGATTTCTGATCAGGTCAGTGCTGTTATTCAGAACAGAGTTCCCAAGAAGCTCCCTGATCCTGGAAGTTTTGTGTTGACTTGCACTATCTTCTCTAATAGCTTCGAAAGATCTCTGTGTGATTTGGGTTTTAATGTGAATTTGATGCCCTTATCAGTTGCAATCCGCCTGGGAATGACTGATTTTCAACCAACTAGAATCACTCTTGTTCTAGCTGATAGATCCCTTAGAATCCCAGAATGTGTTTTAGAAGATGTTCCTATCCAGATTGGTGATTGCTTGATCCCCACAGACTTTGTGGTCCTGCAGTATGATGAGGAACCCAAAGATCCTCTTATTTTGGGAAGATCTTTCTTGGCTACTGCTGGTGCTATAATTGATGTGCAGAATGGAAGGATAGGCCTACATGTGGGTGATTTGGTGATGAACTTTGACATGGACAAGATTGTCAAGAAACCCACTATTGATGGACAGACCTTCTATGTGGACACACTTTCAGATCTTACTGAGGAAATCTTCAATGAGATGCACTCTAAAGATCCATTAGAGAGAGCTTTGATCACTTCTACAGCTGAGCATCTGGATGACCAAGCAAACAGATATGCAAAGATGATGGATGCTAGTGAGCAAGTTATGAAATTGGTTGCCCAAGAGGAGCTAGTTGGGACTTCAGAGAAAGCTGCAAAACTTGGTGATTGGAGTGTAGAGAAAGCTCCCAAACTTGAGCTGAAACAACTTCCTGAAGGGCTAAGGTATGCATTTCTTGGTGAAAATTCTTCATACCCTGTAATTGTTAATGTTTATCTCAACAATGCAGAGCTCACTTTACTGCTAAGCAAGCTGCGCAGATTTTCGCAAAGCTCTTGGCTATTCTCTTGATGATATTTCAGGTATCTCTCCAGATTTGTGCATGCATAGGATCCACCTTGAGGATGAGACAAAGTCGTCAATAGAGCATCAGAGGAGGTTGAACCCCAACTTGCAGGAAGTCGTCAAGAAAGAGATCATGAAATTACTGGAAGCTGGAGTCATCTACCCCATTTCAGAAAGCAATTGGGTCAGTCCAGTGCATGTGGTTCCTAAAAAAGGAGGTGTTACAGTGGTGAAGAATGAGAAGAATGAGCTGATTCCTACAAGGACTGTGACAGGGCACGGGATGTGCATTGATTACAGGAAGCTGAATTCTACGACAAGGAAAGATCATTTCCTCCTGCCATTCATTGATCAGATGCTGGAGAGGTTAGCAAACCACCCTTATTACTGCTTCCTCGATGGGAACTCTGGGTTCTTTCAGATTCCCATCCATCCAAATGACCAGGAGAAGACCACCTTCACCTGTCCCTATGGCACTTTTGCATATCGCAGAATGCCCTTTGGACTCTGTAATGCTCCTGCGACATTTCAGAGATGCATGATATCTATCTTCACAGATATGATTGAGGATTTTATGGAGGTCTTTATGGATGACTTTTCTGTCTATGGGTCTTCCTTTAAAGACTGTCTTGATAATCTCTGCAAAGTGTTGGCTAGATGTGAAGAAAAGCACTTGCTTCTAAACTGGGAAAAATGTCACTTCATGGTGAAAGATGGTATTGTGCTTGGACACAGAGTATCTGAGGCTGGGATTGCTGTTGACAGAGCTAAGATCGAGGTGATGACAAGTCTTCAGGCACCTGATAATATGAAGTCAGTGAGGAGTTTTCTGGGACATGCTGGGTTTTACCGGAGGTTCATCAAGGATTTCAGCAAAATTGCCAGACCACTTACAGCACTTCTCTGCAAGGATGTGAAATTTGAGTTCAATGCTGATTGCCTTTCAGCCTTTGAACAGATCAAGAAAGCTTTAGTGAGTGCTCCAATAGTGCAACCACCAGACTGGGATTTACCTTTAGAGGTAATGTGTGATGCCAGTGATTTTACAGTAGGAGCTGTACTTGGACAGAAGAAGGACAAGAAGCTACATGCCATCTATTATGCAAGTAGGACACTTGATGATGCTCAGAAAAATTATGCAACCACTGAAAAGGATTTGTTGGCTGTGGTATTTGCTTTTGAGAAGTTTCGTCCTTACTTGGTTGGGTCTAAGGTGATTGTGCACACAGACCATTCTGCTCTCAAATACTTGATGCAGAAAAAGGAGGCTAAGCCAAGACTTCTCAGATGGATTCTTCTTCTTCAAGAGTTTGACATTGAAGTTAGAGACAAGAAAGGAGTGGAGAATGGAGTAGCTGATCATCTCTCAAGACTCAGAGTTGAAGAAGATGTTCATATTGATGATTTTCTACCAGAGCAAAATGTTTACATGATTGGGATTGCATCAGAATCGGAGTTAGTGAACAAAAGGCGAAATTGGCGAAGCACAGACATGGTGTCGACCGACACCACGCCACGGTGTCGATCGACACCCTTCAAAAGACTCGAAACTTCGAGTCGTGGTCGACGAATATCGACCAGCTTGGTCGACACCAATTTAGGCTGCTCGACATCACTCAGTGTCGACCGACACCACCTCGGTGTCGATCGACACCCGTCCCAGATGAGCCCAGAAACTGCAGAACCAGAAGGTTCGACTTGGAAATCGTAAACAGCTGTTGTAGCTGTTCCTGATCATCCTTGGTATGCTCATATAGCCAATTACCTTGCCGCAGATATTGATCCAGGTCTCAAAGAGTATGCTAGGAAGAAATTCTTTAGTGATCTCAAGAGATATTATTGGGATGAGCCTTATCTCTACAGGCATTGTTCAGATGGAATCTACAGAAGGTGTATTGCAGAGTCTCAGGTTCCTGACATCCTTTTTCACTGCCATGGATCTGAGTATGCTGGACACTTTGCTACTTTGAAAACAGTGTCCAAGGTTCTTCAAGCAGGCTTTTGGTGGCCTACTATGTTCAAGGATGCTCAGATGTTTGTTTCTCATTGTGATGCTTGTCAGAGAAGAGGGAAGATCAGCAAGAACATGAGATGCCACAAAAATTCATCCTTTAGGTTGAAGTTTTTGATTGCTGGGGCATTGATTTCATGGGTCCTTTTCCCTCCTCTCATGGGAATAAGTACATTCTAGTTGCTGTGGACTATGTCTCTAAGTGGGTAGAAGCAATTTCTAGTCCAAAGAATGATGCTGCAGTGGTCCTTAAGCTGTTTAAGACTATCATTTTTCCCAGATTTAGAGTGCCTAGAATTGTGATAAGTGATGGTGGTTCTCACTTTATCAACAAGGTTTTTGAAAAGCTGCTGAAGAAACATGGTGTTCATCATCGTGTGGCAACTCCATATCACCCTCAGACAAGTGGCCAGGTAGAGGTTTCAAACAGACATATCAAGCAAATCCTGGAGAAGACAGTGGGCAAGACAAGAAAGGATTGGTCTACCAAGTTGGATGATGCACTTTGGGCCTATAGAACTGCATTCAATAAACCACTTGATACTACACCGTTTCATCTGCTTTATGGGAAAGCATGTCACCTTCCAGTGGAGCTTGAGCACAAGGCATATTGGGCTATAAAGACAATGAATTTCGACATCAAGCCTGCTGCAGAAAGGAGATTGATTCAGCTGAATGAGTTGGATGAGATCAGATTTCATGCCTATGAAAACTCTAAGCTGTACAAGGAGAGAACAAAGGCTTATCATGATAAGAAGATCATCTCCAGAAACTTTGAACCCAATGATCAGGTACTTCTATATAACTCTCGTTTGCAACTGTTTCCTGGTAAATTGCGTTCTCGTTGGTCAGGTCCTTTCACTATCACGGAGGTTCGACCATATGGTGCTGTAGTCCTGCGGAACTCAAAAGGCGAGGAGTTCACTGTGAATGGACAAAGGGTGAAACACTATTGGGCACAAGCCGAGATTCCTGACAGACACATTGTTCGTTTGGATGATACACCATCTGCCTAACCCACAGCCAAGTCAAGCTAATGACTAAAAACAAGCGCTGAGTGGGAGGCAACCCACTGGTAAGTCTGTACATAAGCAAATTTTCGTATTTCCTTTGATTACTAATTTTTAGTTTTGATTTTCATTAAGCTTTTAGGAAATTTATTCAGATTTAAAAAAAAAAAAAACTGTGTCGAATACTCGCGATTGGTGTCGATCGACACCACTTATCCGTGTCGGTCGACACCGATACAAACGAGATGACAAATCGCAGCAAACGCCCACGTCCCGAACAGACCGACAGATCTTCTTCTTCTTCTTCATCACAACTACCAGCCCGACTTCCACCATGGCCCAGAATAGAAGGTGAGAAGATTCGCCCAGCTCCGGTTTGGGATGTATCAGAGAAGAAGGTGGCTAACTCCGACGCTTACCTCTCCCGCCCCGACTCCGCCACACTTCGGCGCATGGGTATCCAGAGCGAGGTCTTCCGTTTACTCCGGGAGATGGGTCTAGGCAGAATAGTGACAGAGCAGCACGACTGTTTTCCAGACCTCGTCCGCCAGTTTCTCGCTACAGTTCTGGTCTACTACCCGCACAGGATCGTCAAGGGTGCTAGGGAAGGCATTCTCACCTTTTTTCTTCGCGGAGTTCGCTACCGTATCTCATTGCCAAAGCTGTGCACCATTAACGGGTTTGATCCGAGCCTCGACCGCGCCACATTGCCGGAGCACTTTCCAGATTTTGGCACTTTCTGGTCGTTTTTTTGGTCATGGAGCCTACGACTGCAAGATATCCACACAGGCAGACATTAGGCATCCCGTCCTGCGCTACGTTGCTCGCGTCGTGGCGAACACCATCTTGTGCAAGATGGAGCCCGGTAAGATGCGCGTCTCCGAGCTTATATTACTCTATTACAGTCTGCGTGATGTCATTGCTCCCGAGCTCGATAGTCCTCTTCCTGAGTCTGATGTTAGTCGAGCCGCCATCTTTGCCCACCACTTGGTCTCTTTGAAGACCAAGCCCTTCTCCGACACTGGTAAGAAGCACGAGAGCATCGGGAGTCTTTTCACTCCCATCTTCCGCCACCTCAGGATTCCTACAGATGCATACAACATTATTACTCGGCGCAGCTACATGGATCAGGATCACTTGAAGAGCGCTCATTGGCTTAAGAATGAGTGAATGTGCGTTTACAGAGACACCGAGGGGACTCGACTGGTTCGACTACCTAAACCTACTCTCACCACCATAGGGGATAATCCTGAGCAGCTCCGCTTTCGACCTGATCACACTGAGGTAAGAGATGCCCTGGTTTCTCGCAGACGCAGAGGAGCTTCTTCTACTGCTGCCTTTTCCGCCGCTGAGGACGACGTCGTCCCGGATCCTGCTGGGGATCGTCCATTTCCGTCCCTACCAACTCCACCTACCATCCCTGCTGACACGGCGACATTCCAGAGCTATGTGATCGCCGCTTTTCAGAATGTGTTGGACGCGATTACCCATCCTCGCTACAGCGGAGTTCAGGCTACTTCACCAGTTCGCCGCCATCGCTCCCGCTCTCGCTCACCACCATCTCCTGCCACCGACGAATCCGATGATGATTAGTCCTCTTCCTGCGGTTTTGTCTTTCTATCTTTTTCTTTTATTATCTCTTCCCGCATTTGAGTCAATTTTCTGTTTTTGTTTGAGTCAGTCTGTTATTTTTCTTTTTTACTTTGAACTCTATTGGATTCTGATATTACGGTATGCTTGATCTTTATTATTACATGTCTTTTCAGTGTTTTAACAGTTCTGACATTCGGAATCATGTTCTGGATTTCTAACTTTGGAATAAAACACAAGTCCAACAACGTCGTTGTCTGAATTCGGACTTGGTGTCGATCGATACCAAGCGAGTGTCGATCGACACCCTTCACGACTGCAGGTAAGCACCCATAATTCTAACTCTAACATGGTTCCTTTTGCTTTCTTTTGCCAACCTCAGGCCTGTTAACACTGGGGACAGTGTTATTCAAGTCTGGGGGAGGTGGTTACTAACTTTGGTCTTCTTTTTCTTTTGAGAATCTTTTGTGTCAAAAATTTGTTTTTATTGAGTCAAAAATTTAGTTGGGAACAATGAACTTTTCTTGGAATAAACTGTCTTAGCTACCTCTTTAGTGACCATTCTTACAGCCATTGACAGCAGTTTCTACCAACAGGAAATTCCAAAGGTAAATTGATCTTCCATTATCCTCATACTATTTGAGTGTTTAGATGATCCGGAGCTGGCCTAGATATAATAAACTTAATTTTTCTCTTCTTGGGGCTTGGTATACTTAGAATCGGATTCCCTGCTTAGGTCTGATAGGATTAGTCTGTGATTATGGTTTCCCTCTCTCTTCCCTTCATTGTCTCTTAAAAAAAAAAGGAATGGAAAAGAGTCATAGTTTGAATAGATTTAATTTGAGAAGTTGAATCATTTGATAATTCAGATTAAAAAAAAAAGAGAACAATCAGTCGATAAAAAAATAAAATGATACCCTAGTAGGGAAAAATCGACTGATTGGAAGCGAGAAAAGAGGGAGAAAGGAAACTCGAAGCACATTGTTCAATAAATAAGTACTTGGGTAGGGAAGAGTCCATGTGTCCTTAGATCGATATTCCCTCGATGAGACTGCACTTAAAACTTAATAAGGTCAGCAATGGGGATTTTAGATTACTCTTATGGTTGTGGTTTGGAATCTGGATGGTTAGTAAGTCTGCGGAAAATTACTAGAGGTCTTGACTTAAGTTGGTACTGTTTGATGTGGTTTTACTCTGGTGTTGGTTGATTCAGTGTTCTAAAGGATATGTGAGTTCCTGTGTTTTCAAACCTCTTTCACAGGTTCAGTTTTCTGTTTTGCTTTAGGGCAAGCAAAAAGCTAAGTCCGGGGGAGTTGATATTTCATGGTTTTTCCGGTTTTTCAGCCATGATATAAGCATTTTTATAGAGTCTTTTATTTGTTTTTGGAGTCTTTTCGAGTCTTTTGCAGGTTCAGGTACATATTAGGCTTGATTGAAGATATTGGAGCATTTTGGAGCATTTAGTTTGAAGCATCTGAAAAGAGCAAGTCGGAGACCACTTTTGAACTTGGTGTCGATTGACACCACTTCTTCTTCCTCGGTAAGGTCTCTTTCTTCTTCGTCCGTCTCGTTTCCATCGCGAACGAATACTTCCGCCGTGGCTTCCCCGTTGGTCACCATCGAAACCGGTTGTTCGGTTCTTTGTCTTGTCGCACTCTTCCGTTGTAACGGTGGTGGTGCTGACAGCTCCGCTCTTGTTCCAATGGGGGTTTGCTAGCTTGAGTTTTGTCCCACGGGAGTGCTTGTTACCGGCGAGAATCTAAGGCGTCGTCTTCCTGGCGGTTGGACGCCTTGGGCCAGTTCTCGGATGGCCGCCATTTCCTGCGCTGCTGTCTTTTCCTGTCTTTCTTGGCGCTCCACGAGTCCGGCCAGCATGTTCCTTAGGTCGCATTTTGCCGATACATCGTCGATTAAGCCGGTCGTCCCGCTGTAGCTTGTTCCAGCCACGGTTTCGTCGGTCGGCATCCCGAACCTTACTGGCGCAGCGGTGGTAGTCCCGGCCGCGGTCACCGTGGTGCCGGTTGCTCCTGCCACGATCGCTCCAGCCATGGATGCTCCGGCCGTGGCTGCTCTCGTTCCGGCTGCTCCGGCTCCGGCCGCTACGGATGCGGTTCCTCCGGTCCCGGTTCCACTGTCCGGTCGGTTGTTGTTGCTGTCGGTTCTTCCTCCGGTCGCCATGGTCTTTTCCTCTGTGTCTCACGTTCTTAAAGTAAAGAATATTTCTGGTCCCCACAGACAGCGCCAAACTGTGAGAGCCGAAACCCACACTGTCAAAATTTATTTATTTGCGGGGATCCGAAAATTCTACTTAATAAGAACTAAAGGGCAAAACTGCAAAAAGATGCGAAAGAAGATTTTATTAGAATATTTATCTCAAGTACAAGAATATCTGTGAATGCTTAATGTCTTAAATCAGAAAAGCTCTTGCACTTTTTTTGGTGTGTGTTAAAAGTGAGCACAAGGGTCTCTATATATACTAGAGAGTCTAGGGTCTCGAAGACTGATATAAGCAATATGGGACGTTGTTAAAAGTCCCTTCCCAGCCGCAAAACAAGTCACGATGGGCCGCCGCCGAACTGCCTTCCTTCCTTCCAATCGGGTCCGTTTGTCTTGATATGGCCCAGCTTCTCTTTTTGGCCTCTTGGTCCGTTTTTCCCCGGTTAAGGCCTTGACTCCGCTTTATTTTAAGTAAACTCCTCCATGTTTTTAGATGTCCAGAACAGCGTGAAGTCTTCTCGTGAATGGCGGGACATTTCCCGAGTCGAGACCCGACGGTCGAGAAAGACGGTTTGGGCTTGCCCGCGAAGGTGTGGTCCAGCTGAGTCTCTGTCGATGTTCTAGCCTGATGGACGCCTTTGGCCGGGTAAATATGCTTAGATTCGTCTTGAGAAGCCCGTACAGAGTCTAGCTCATCTGTCGGGCCGAAGCCAAGAGCTCGACCCGCGCAGGAGTTTGGTCCTATTTCGTGGGCTTGCTGCCGGGACATAGGTGTCTCTTCAATCTTCGAGGAGGAGATTTTGACCACAACAGTCAGTAAATATGTTAGAAACAATCAGTGATTTTAACTTTCGTTAAATGTAATGACCTTGTAAATGCCTGCAGCAGTTACGTCCACCTACCATCTACATAGCATCTGTAAGAGCAACAAACATTTATATTTACAATGACAATTTAACGCCTAGATTTACATGTAAGCTATGTTGTAATGTTCATGGTTTAAATAATGGAAGAGACTGTCAAGAATATAACAATTTGTTTCCCTTTTGCAGCGATGACGATCTGATCATACATACATGATTGGAAACCTGTAAGAGAGATCAACTCTTACAAAAGACTGGAAAGTCAAAGACCTTGAACTCGCTTCCGTCTATATTCCATTCAGACAGTCGAGAGTGAGATTTAATGTGCGTTAAAGTTAGGATGAAGAGGAATAGCTAAATACTGATTTTGTACAAAGTTTATATTATACCAATTAAGTTATAGTAGATAGATAGAGAAATTGAAGCCTCGGGGTCATAGTTACATACCAACATCAAGCACATAGAGATCATCGTAAAGGTTTTGAGAATCTGTAAACCCACCAAAAACAAATAATTTTCGCTCAAGTGCAACACTGACATGACTAGCTCGAGGTATTAGCAGCTGCTCTAAAGTTTTCAACTGCTTTCATACAAACGTTTCTAAGAATACAAAACCAAAAAGTATCAGAAGACATACACATGCACGAGAGAAGATGCGATTCAAAAAGGCTTTTTGGACCTGTATCAAGGATATGAACATTAGAAAGAAAATAGTCATCAAAATCTTCACCAAATACTACAAAGATTTTGTTCTGCTACGTTGAGCAAGAGTGGCTGTCTCGTTCAGAGGGAGAATTCTCATAAACGGTGTCGTCGACTCAACCATTGGCCAAGCCATTCGTTATTGGTCCGGATCTTCAAATGGTGAAGCCCAATACCTTCTGGAGCCCAAGTCAAGCTGGATGTTATAAGACGAAGGTCTTCGTCTTCCTCATCTTCACGCGCGAGCATTCTGAAACAAACAAGAGAGAGAGAGAGAGAGAGTCTGTTAGAATCTGATTCAAGCTAAGAGAAAGATCGAGAGTGTCACCTGAGAGTACCTTCTGGGTTTCGGGATTGTTTCTTTTTGGTGTATGCAAGGGTTGCGAGGTAGAATAGATTTGGGATTCGTTGATCTTCTTCTTTGTAAACATTGATCAAGATTCGGTGTGTAAAGCGTTGATCCTTCTTCTCTTTAGTGGATCTTTGGGAGCAAGAGTTCTCCCACGAGACGTAGCCTCCTTTCCAGGGCGTGAACTCGTTAAATTCGTACGTGTGCTCCTTAGCTTGTGTTGGGGTCAAAACCCACTCCTCGGGGATTGATGAACTAAAGAGCCGAGCATGCACGCTAAAGATCGATCCGAGCATCGGGCCAGTAAGCGAGTTCATTCTAAGGATAAACGAGCTAGCCAGATTCCTTGCCCATGACCAGGCCGCCGGATTCTTTGTGCACAAAGGCCAGCCAGCCAGTTTCTCTCCATGCACAAATCCAGGCCCCCCAATTCTCCATGGACGATCCAGCCAGCCCGTTTCTCTACGAACACGGCCAGCCAGCCAGTTTCTCTCCATGGACGATCCAGCCAGCCCGTTTCTCTACGAACACGGCCAGCCAGCCAGTTTCTCTCCATGGATGATCCAGCCAGCCCGTTTCTCTACGAACACGGCCAGCCAGCCAGTTTCTCTCCATGGACGATCCAGCCAGCCCGTTTCTCTACGAACACGGCTAGCCAGCCAGTTTCTCCCCATGGCCAGTCCAGGCCGCCAGTTTCTCCCCATGGCCAGTCCAGGCCGCCAGTTTCTCCCCATGGCCAGTCCAGGCCGCCAGTTTCTCCCCATGGTCAGTCCAGGCCGCCAGTTTCTTCCCATGGTCAGTCCAGGCCACCAGTTTCTCCCCATGAACAGTCCAGGCCGCCAGTTTCCCTTTATGCACGATCCAGCCAGCCAGTTTCTCCTCGCGAACAATCCAAACCGCCAGTTTCTCCATAAGCACGGCCAGGCCACCCAATTCCCCCTCAGGAATGCCCAGGCCGCCAGTTTCTCCTCATGAGAAATGGGCGGTCTGGACTTCCCAAAGAAACGGGCGGGCTGAGCAAGAAACCGGCGGGCTGGATTCCAACGAGAAACGGGCTGATTGACTTCACATGGAAAACAGGCGGACTGAGTTCACACGAGAAAGTGGCGGACTGAGTTTTGAAGAAAGAAACGGGCGGACTGAGAAAATGGCGGGCTGAGTTTTTGAAAGAAAGAAACGGGCGGACTGAGAAAGAAACGGGCGGACTGAGAAAGCAGCGGCTAAGTTTTTAAAAAAAAAAAAACAAAAGAGAAAGAAAGAAATGGGCGGGCTGAGATCAGACGAGGAACGGTCGGACTGAATCCTTATCCGAAGATCCGACCCGAAATCGCTTAGCTCGAAATACTATTCACATACCAATCAAACCAAAGAAGGGATTCGATCTCAGTAAAGAGTCGAGACTAGGTGAACCGGAATCAAATTGGACCGAGGCCGGACAAAGAGGCGGGCTGCAAAAGACTTGGGCCGTGGATCGAGCCCAAACCAACTAAGGTCGGCGGATGGAGAAAGGAGCAAAGTCCCACATCGCCTATGAGTACTTTTGACGCCTTAGGTCGCCTAGTATATATAGACATGTATGTATTAGGTTGAGATTCATTCAGAATCCGAGTATAAGGGCTTTCGCAATATAAGACACTAAGCATTTGCAAGTTTTCTTGTACTTTGGCAAAAACCACTTAATAAAATCATCTTTTTTCAGTTTCGATCCTCGAGTTCTTATAAGATAGGATTTTCGAACCCCCATTTATATAAGTTTTTGATTGTGTTAGTTTCGACTCTCACAGCTTGTTCTGTTCTTGATTCCGATTTGGTTTTTCAAATCAGAGTTCAACCTGTTAGCCGGAGATCAAGTCCTGACAAGTGGTAGCAGTGGCAGGTTAAACCGGTGTTAACAAGAAGGTTCAAGGCGTTAAGGAGTAAAGAGAAGAGTAGGAATGTATCTTTCTTGACGAGACATCATGGAGCCAACCCAAGGACGGTTCAAGATGGATAAGTTTGATGGCAAGGGCGACTTCGAAATGTGGAAGTACAAGTTACTCAGTCAACTGGAGATTCAAGGGCTAGCATCTGCTCTTGAACCCGATTTCACCCTATTCTCGGACTCCGAGAAACAAGAAGATGGTGAGAAACCAGTGATTTACCAGAAGAAGCAAGCCATTGACACGCGGGTGAAGAACTTACTTGACACTTGTATAAGCGATCTGATATTTCGCCAAGTAATGCACGAAACAACTGCTCTCGGCATGTGGAAGGCCTTGGAAGATGAATATCCAACCAAGACACTACCGAACAGGATATACCTCAAGCAACAGTTCGCAAGTTTCAAGATGGACGAAGGGAAAGAGTTAGAAGAAAACATAGATGGTTTCATCAAACTCGTAGCTGATCTAGTAAGCCTCAACATCAACGTTAGCGATGAGGATCAAGCCATACAACTCTTGACAAGCTTGCCACCACTGTATGAACCATTGGTCCATTCACTCAACTATGGCACAGGAAAGGAGACTCTTACAGTTAAAGAAGTCAGAAAATCCGCTAATGCAAAGGAAGCCGAGTTAAGGCAAAAGGGTCTTTTGAAGCAGACAAAGCAAAGCGGAGAAGGCTTCTATGTTGAGTCACGTGGAAGGTCAAAAGAGAAGTCAAAGAAAGGCAGGAGCAGATCGGAATCTGCAGACGGTAGATCTAAATCCTCTAATAAGACTGACGGTGAACTAAAGGGTACTTGTTTTGTTTGTGGAAAGTCAGGTCATTGGAAAAGAGACTGTCCTGGGAAAGCTAACCGGAATACATCTCACGATTCAGCAAACTCAGCATCATCGTCAAGGGAACCAATGATTCTCACAGCAAGCGTTCAAGATCCTAAGGATGCTTGGATTCTAGATTCTGGTTGTACATTCCATATCACCCCTAACCGTGAAGTGCTATTTGACTTCAAGGAGCTAGATGGTGGAAAAGTTCTGATGGCAAATAACTCTCACAGTGAGGTAAAAGGCATTGGAAAACTCCAAATCATCAATGATGACAAATCGTAAATAGTCCTTACTGAGGTAAGGTATATGCCTGACGGTGGGAGAAATTTAATTTCATATTGAATGTTGGAAAAAGCTGGTTGCAGGTATACAGGGGAAGACTACACAGTTACTTTTTACAAAGGAAGCACAAAAGTTCTATCCGGGAAATACAATCAGGGATTGTATTACATCCAAGGTAAAGTGTCACAAGGAGCGGTGAGCACGGTTATCTCCAAAGGTAAAATGACTAGCCTATAGCATTCTAGGCTAGGTAACATGAGTGAAAAAGGTATGAAAGTACTCGTCAAAAATGGTTATTTGCCGAGTACTGAAATTGGACATCTAGACTTTTGTAAAAACTGTGTGGTAGGAAAATCTCATAAACAAAGCTTTCCGGTAGCTAAACATACTACTAAAGAAATCTTAGACTATATTCACTCTGATCTATGGGGCTCACCAAATAATCCTGAAAGTCTAAGTTGTTGCATGTATTTTGTGAGTTTTATTGATGAGTTTTCTAAGAAGGTTTGGGTCTACTTCCTACGAATTAAGGACGACGCGTTTTCTAAGTTCAAGGAGTGGAAACAAGAAGTTGAAAACCATATGAGCAAGAAGATAAGGTATCTTCACACTGACAATGATTTAGAATTTTGTAACTCTATGTTGGATAATTTCTGCAAGCAGGAAGGTATTAAGAGACATCGAACATGCACGTACACGCTACAACAAAATGGTCTTTCAGAACGTATGAATAGAACTATCATGGATCTAGTTAGAAGCATGCTAGCTGAAACATGATTAGGAAAGGAGTTTTGGTCCGAAGCAACTTCAATAGCAGTCTATTTGATAAATAGATCGCCTAACTCCACCGTTGATTTTAGGCTACCAGAAGAGGTTTGGACAGGTCATAAGCTCGACTTATCTAACCTAAGAAAATTTGGATGCTCTGCGCTTGTTCATACTGTGCAGGATAAGACAAGTCCTAGAGCTATAAAAGGAGTATTTCTCGGGTATCCTTTTGGCGCTAAAGGGTACAAAGTATGGATCGAGGAAGAGGGAAAATGCGTAACCAGTCGCAATGTTGTGTTCCACGAGAATGAAGTTTACAAGGATGTCAAACAGCCTCAAGATGGAGACAACAGCCTCAAGATGGAGACAACAGAACGAAGACGGACACAAGCAAATCTACTAAGAAAGACAAGCGTGTGACGTTCAGCTCAGAGCTAATTCAGGGACCATGCTCTGCAGAGACTTCTGCTTCAGGTGGAGAAGCCACACATGAAGAAGAATCAGACGGCTCAGACTCAGAGAGTTCAGGAGCTCAATCCGTTGATCCAGATTCTTACAAGGAGTTTACAGAAGCTACTGAACCTAGCTTTGATGACTATCTTCTAGCAAGGGATAGGACCATAAGGGAAAACATCAAGCCACCCTCTAGATACGAGGATGCTAATCTAGTGGCCTGTGTGTTAGTAGCTGCAGAGGAACTAGAGATTGATGAACCTAAATCCTATCAAGAGGCTATGAGGAACAGTAAAAGTAAGTTCTGGACTAAAGCTGCAGACGAAGAGATGTACTCTCTAGATAAGAATGGAACATGGGTTCTTATCGACAAACCTAAAGGTCAGAATCTAGTTGGGTGCAAGTGAATATTCAAGCTAAAACCAGGCATACCAGGGGTTGAAGAACCTAGGTACAAGGCGAGATTAGTGGCAAAGGGGTTCTCGCAAAAGGAAGGAATATATTTCAATGAAATCTTCTTACCAGTTGTTAAACACGTTTCCATTAGGCTATTGTTGTCACGTGTGGTTAACAAGGACTACGAGCTAGAGCAGCTAGACGTAAAGACAGCCTTTATTCACGGTAACCTAGATGAGAGGATTCTAATGGAGCAACCTGAAGGCTACATCAAGAAAGGAGATGAGAACAAGGTCTGCCTCCTAAACAAAAGTCTATACGGTTTAAAGAAGTCACCCAGACAATGGAATTTAAGATTCCATCAGTTCATGAAGAGTCAGAACTTCACTCAGTGCAGTCGTGATCACTGTGTCTACATGAAAGATGTTGAGACATCTAAGGCTGTTTATCTAAGGCTGTGCGTAGATTACATGCTAATTGCATCCAGAGACAAGAAAGTTATTCAGGATTTAAAGGACAGCCTAAATCGCTAGTTTGAGATGAAGGATCTAGGAGGGCTTCTAGGATCCTAGACATGGATATTATCCGGGATAAAGAAAAAGGAACTCTAGTCCTATCTCAAAGCAACTACCTAGAAAAGGTACTGAAAACTTTTAACAAGTTTGGTGCAAGATCAGTGACTACCCCTACGACAAGCTAATTCAAGCTAAGAAGTCTCTACAAGCATGAGATTGCAGCTGAAATGGAACGCATGAAAGGTATTCCCTATTCAAGTGAAGTGGGAAGTCTCATGTATGCTATGGTCGGCTCTAGACCTGACTTGGGATATGCGGTTGGGCTAATCAGCAGGTTTATGACAAGTACAAGTCGGGAACATTGGAAGCAGTGAAATGGGTTCTCAAGTACGTGGTTGGAGCATACAAACAAGGAATAACATTCAGAAAGGATTCTTGTGAGAGCCGAAACTCACACTGTCAAAACTTATATTTAATGGGGGCTCGAAAATTCTATTTATAAAGAACTAAAGGACCGAAAATGCAAAAAAGATGAAAAAGGGAGATTTTATTGATATTTTCCGAAAGTACAAGGGAAATTAGCAAAAGCTGAATAGTCTTAAATTGCTAAAACTCCTAATACTCGGATCTGGGATGGATTTAACTTTTACATGAGCGTACATATATATACTGGCAATCCTAGGAAGCTAAGACTTCAGATTTCCGATGTGGGACCTTGTCCTTCGCTCCCAGCCGCCGACTTAAGCTTTTTGGGCCCGATTTCCGGCCCGAGAGTCTTCCGTGATCCGTCCGCGCGTTCTGACCCAAATCCGGCCCGCCGATGAATAGTGATCCGTGAATAGTAACCCGATGAATAGTAATCCGAATCTCGGTTTAAGCTCAATTCGATCTTTCGGTTAACCTTGTCTCGGGATGAATAGTTTTTTTTAACGGTTTTTCCCGCGTGAATAGTGTTCCGAGCGTTTTATGACTTCCGAGATTTGAACCGCCCGTTTTTTATTTGAACTTCCAGCCGCCGGTTTCAGTATTGATGGCCAGCCGCCGGTTCATTTGGCTTGTACGCTCGGCGACTGGTCCACGGCTGGCTGGACGTTCGTCACGGTCTTCCGGGGAACGTTTATGGACGTCTTTGGAGTCAGAACATGCAAACAGATGATCTCCGGGTCGGTCCGGGCATTGAGTTACGTTTGACGGTCGGTCGACTGGACGATGTTCGGATGAGGAGTCTCGACTTGAGAAATGATCGTGGACATGTGATGAAGACCCGGCGGCTGGGACAAGTGCCAGCCGCCGGCCACGGACGAGGGGAGATCCGGCGGCTGGCCTCATCCCAGCCGCCGGCCACGGACGAGGGGAGATCCGGCGGCTGGCTTCATCCCAGCCGCCGGCCACGGACGAAGGGAGATCCGGCGGCTGGCCTGATCCCAGCCGCCGGCCACGGACGAAGGGAGATCCGGCGGCTGGCCTCATCCCAGCCGCCGGCCACGGACGAAGGGAGATCCGGCGGCTGGCACTTGTCCCAGCCGCCGGCCACGGACGAAGGGAGATCCGGCGGCTGGCACTTGTCCCAGCCGCCGGCCGTTGGTGAAAGAGGACCCGCGGCTGGCCATGTCCCAGCCGCCGGCGTTGGTGAAAGAGGACCGGCGGCTGGCCATGTCCCAGCCGCCGGTTGGCTTCCTGGACGGATCGTGGGCAGTTTGCCTTAGCTCGTCCGTTCCATGTTCGGGATAGGTTTCA
Organism: Isatis tinctoria; assembly: GCA_010577795.1. NCBI lineage: Eukaryota > Viridiplantae > Streptophyta > Magnoliopsida > Brassicales > Brassicaceae > Isatis > Isatis tinctoria. The sequence goes on from CM021250.1 coordinate 21,444,274, forward strand.
TTTGGTCTTGTCCTTGTCTTTTCGTTCCGTCAATCTTCGAGGAGGGGATTTCGACACCAACAGTTAGCCCCCCAGCTCTTTGCTTCCGTGGTTTGGAGCAAGGAGCTCCGAGCTGAGAGTTTTATCGGGATTGACTGAAACGGGAAGGCTATGAGTTTTTCCGTTCATCCGCTTCGTCCGCTTCGCTTTAGTGTCTTGTCAGAGTATAGTTCTCCATGGGATTTCGTGCCATGCTTGCTATATCAAAGGAGTGGCTTCATTTCATTTTTTCACACTTCTCTTCTCTTCTCAAAAATTTTCTAAGTCTCTCCTTCGATAATTTTTTTTTTTCTTTAGCAATGGCTGGTGAAGGAGGTTCTTCTTTCGAACTTAACCTTGATGCCATAATGAATAATCAGTTTGACTTCGATTTTATGTCCGCGGAGGATGATGCAGTACTTGTAGAAGATCTGCTGGCGGCTGGAGAAGATGCCATTCCGCAAGCAGCGTACGGTCCCGAAGGTGTCCCGCAGTGGGAGGCCGGTCCTAGCAATGCTCAAGGAACGCTTGGTTTTGCTAATGCTCCTCAATGGGAGTCCGGAACGGCGGCTGGGAATGATGGTCTACCCGAGACGGCGGCTGGGAATGAAGGCATTCCCGAGATGGCGGCTGGGAATGAGACCAGACCCGAGCCGGCGGCCGGGAGGTCGACGAGTAGGGCGTCTGGTTCGGAGAGGGCGTTTGGCTCTAAGAACGCTCCCAAAGGGCGGCTGGCGTAGTAGCCATTTCAAGATGGGCGCTCAGCTCCGGAGGTGTCTTAGAGAGGGCGTCCGCTCTTCTCGAGTTGAAGCTGACGGCGTCTCGCCGAGGACGAGCATAGCAAGTGGCGTCTGGACTCCTCCCCAACAGGTTAGGACAACGGCGGGTGGGGTGCATGGCCATCCCGATCCTTGGTCCCTTCCGAACGTCGTCGTGTTTGGCCAGAGAGCGGTGACGACTCGCCACATCCCGGGAAGAAGTTAGATCGGATCACCGTGAGGTGCCTATCTTCGTGCATCCGGACGTGAAGTCCGAGTGTCGTTCTCCCCGAGAGGCTAAAGCCTATTGGGGTGAAGACATTTTCGTTTGGCGGTTTAAGAGCCTGGACCGTCTACGAGTTATAGATCGATAGCCGAGACATTCAAGCACGGTCCTACTTTGAGCGATCGGGATTCGCTAGCCGAGCTTAGATACGATTTCCGGATTCCGTATAAGATTAAGTTCCATCTCCCGAAAGATGGGGATAGGATGAACAAGGCGCCAGGCTATTTTGCCATGTACGAGTCGATGTTCTACGAGGCCTTCCTCTGTTCCCGATCCCGGGAGCCATTTTTGATTTTCTCGATCTATATGGGTTGCGATCTCCCAACTTACCTCTGGCGCTACGAGGATTTTGATGGGACTTGTGGTCCGTTGCGCCGAATGTGGGATCAAGTTGGAGGGTGATCTGATTCGGAATTTCTTTTCGATGAGGAAGGTTTCCAATTCGGATTTCTTCTGCTCAATCAACGTTCGGAGGAACGTGAAGCGTTTCTACTCCGGGCTTCGACAGCATTGCAAAGCTTCGCGGCTCGAGTTTTTCTACGTGAAGCGCAGCCGCTCACGGTCGGTTCCGACTTCGGCGGCTCGGTTAGGACCGAGTGGAGTTTTTGCACGTAAGCGTTTCGTCTTTTTGTGAATTTTTCTATAAGTAGTCCTTGCTCATTTGTTTCATTCTTCATAACTTCATTTCTCACAGCTTTTCTTCTTTTTTCTCTCTAGGTCGTGATCCCTTTGTTCCCAGGATTTCCGGGTTTGAGGATATCGTTACAGAAGCTGATAAGAAGAAAATCGATTGGGAGTGTCCTGACCTTTGGCGCCGCTTTCTTGACGCAAGAGATATTTTAGAAGGACGTGCCCCTCTCAAAGGTCCCGACTTCATCGACCCGCTGGCGACGTACCCCGGGATGGAGGGTGTTTGGAACTATCGCAAGCAGAAGTACGGCGAGGCTGGACCGTCCGGAGAGGCAGTCGAGTTTGACCCGGCGTCCGGCTTTGTTCTTCCGCCCGGACCTGATTTCCATGGCGCGCCCGGGGAACAGATTGCTGCTCCTCAGAGTTCAGCTTGTGCCGTCGCTGTGGATAAGGGGAAGGGAGCTTCCAACAGCCCTGGCCGTCTGAGGAAGGGGAAAGTGGCTCGGACGGCCGAGGCGTCCGATCATGGTCTTCTCTTCGATGCCCGCAAAGCGGCGGGAGGCGATCCAGCTGAGTCCGTTAAGGTTGTGGACTACTTTGGAGCGCTGGCTCCGGCCCCAGCTGCGCCGTTCGATCGTTCAGCGGCTTACGGAGATCTGTCCTCCAGTCTTATGACGGTAATTCTTTTTTCCTTTAGATTCGTTTGGACGCAGTTTGGTCTTTGCTGATATTTGCTTTTCTTTGATTCAGATCGCCACCCGAGCTCATGCAACCCAGGTTGCCTTGGAAGCTTCGGAGAGAGAGTCCCGGAAGAAGGACAAGAAGATCAAGGCCTTGGAAGTGAAGCTTCGGAACGTGGAGAGGCGATCTCAGAAGGAGATTAAGAAAGTGCTCGCGGAAGCTGAGCGGAAATTGGAGCTGGCTCTTAAGAAATGTCGCTGGGACTTGGTGGAGAAGTACCGTCTTCGCATCAAGGGAGCCAAGGCTGCTCTCGTGCCAATGCGTCAGGCGAAATATGGCGAGACTGCCTCGTCTGAGGTCAGCTCTAACCTCGACCTAGTCCGGGACATTAAGTCCGGGAAGTCGAAGGTTGAGGGGGAAGAGGGAGAGCTGGAGGCGGAATTGGAGCGGCTCAAAGGAGGAGGTTGGACCGGTTCCTATGATCGGGCTGCTGCCGTTCTCGAGAGCCACTTGGTATACTCTCCCGTTTCTCCGTACCAGTCTCCGGACGCCGAGGCTTTGGACTATGGAGCTCCTACCCCTCTCGTCGAATATGACTAGGCTTTGGCCTTGTGTTTTCTTTTTCTGCCTTAGTTGTATTCGGGTCTTTTGACCCTTTTTATTGTATTTGCTTTGTTAACCGAACTCATATCTCCTTTCATGGAGATTTTTATCTATCAGCTTTTGCCTTAGATGTTATGGACTTCTTTGCTTGCTTGCTTTGCTTTTATAGCCTTGATAAAGGAGAAGATGGGCGGCCGGTATGTCTCTCTTCCTAGAGGGCGACTGGCCCATGTTGTAGAATGATGGGCGGCTGGCCTGTCTCTCTACGGAGGACGGGCGGCTGGCCCGTTTTGTAGAATGAAGGGCGGCTGGCCCGTCTCTCTACGGAGGACGGGCGGCTGGCCCGTTTTGTGGAGGAAAGGGCGGCTGGCCCGTCTCTCTACGGAGGACGGGCGACTGGCCCGTTTTGTGGAGTAAAGGGCGGCTGGCCCGTCTCTCTACGGAGGACGGGCGGCTGGCCCGTTTTGTGGAGTAAAGGGCGGCTGGCCCGTTTTGTGGAGTAAAGGGCGGCTGGCCCGTCTCTCTACGGAGGACGGGCGGCTGGCCCGTTTTGATATTGCATTGGAGTGTTGTTCCGGACACTCGAACTTTTAGACCAGTTTGTATTTTGCGAATGTTCCTGGGTTTAATGCAGTCTTTTGTTGTCGTAGGGGACCGAGCTTGTTCGAATCCCTCTTTCGACTGAACGCTTTTAAGATCTCGCATCAGAGTCGGTTTGATACTGCGTTCTCGAGATGTCTTTGACCAGTGTTCCCGTGTCAGGCGCTTTACTGGGTTTAAAGAGTTTACTTTGTGTCCTGTACTATGCAAAGTGTTGGTGAAAGTAAACTAATCAGAACATCGTCTCGACCGCTTCCTGCAGGATCGCGGGATACAAGTTACGCCCTTCGGATGTTAATCCGGAAATTTGTATAGCGCGCTAGTTTTATCCTCTGCGGGATGTTGAAAGAACCATAGTTTTAAAAAGATAGTCTTGTTGTGGCCAGCAACAGACGGATTTGTTGGTGATGACTTAAGTATTCAGGAGAAGTATCTTGATTGGTGGTCTTGGATGAGTTACGAGATGCTAAGCCTCGATGTTCATCTGATTTGTAAGTTGAAGATGTTTTATGAGATACTGAGTCTGAATGTTCATTTTCCTCGGGTTTTTCTGGATCCATTTGGTTTCTGGATCAAGTTTCGAGATGCTAAGTCTCGATGTTTGTCAGAATGGTGTTTTCGGGAAACTTTTTCAAGCGTTGGATGTGTTATGAGATGCTAAGTCCCAATGTCCATCTCCTTGAAATTTTTGCGAGAATTTGGGAGTATGTATATACGGACTCACTCCCCCCCTTTTTTAAAGAGAGGGGCAACTGAACTCGTTTTTTAAGCGAGCTGCCTACGTACCCTTCGTGAAAAGGGATCAAGTCACCCGTAGTTCCGTTTTTTTTTTTTTGGTGGGAAGATGGTTAGGTCTCGGCCGTGGAACCGTTATTTGTAGCTTCGACGGTTTCTGAGGCAGTTTTCGTCTCTTCTTCCTTTGTTTCAGTGGGCGGAACCTCCGTTTTCTCGAACTGTTCGGTCCTGCTTACTTTCTTTCCCAATTCGGGGACTTTGTCTTCATTCTTCCTCTTCGGGTTCCCTCTCTGCGGGATGGTCGGATTCCGGAGCTTGTGCTCTGCCAGAAAAAAGATCCGAGCCTCCTTCTGATTTCCCCAAATGGTCTTGATTCCGTTTGGTGTCGGGAACTTCAGGCAAAGATGGTAAGTCGATGGGATAGCTCGCATTGAATTGATCCAGGGAGTCCCCATTATCACGTTATAAATTGCGGGGTGGTTTGCCACCGCGAAGTTAACGATTTTCGTGATTCCACCGGCACGAACCGGGAGCTGGATTGTTCCATCCGTCATTGTGACTTCGCCAGAGAATCCGGTCAGCGATCTCGGACTGGGCGTTATCTTGACGGATCCACTTTCATTCTTTGAAGTGTCTCTCGAAAAATGACGTCCACCGAACTTCCGGTGTCGATCAAGACTCGTGAGACGTCATGGTCGTTGATATCCAACTCTACCACCAATGGATCATCGTGAGGTTGGTCAAGGCCTTCAGCGTCTTTTTCGTGAAAAGCGATCCGATCGTCGTTTTCAGTGATCGGTTCCCGTGGTTTTGACTCCTTGTCTCCTCTTCTCAGAAACGCTTTTATGGAGGCCACTGTGTCTCGGCAGTATTGCGATCCTCCGATGATCATGTGGATTCTCCTGCGGTTGGCTGCGGAGTCGTCTCCATTTGGTCTCCTTCCTCGTTTGGGTGTGTCCTCGTCGGGCCTTTCGGGACGTTCCTGGTTAGGTCGTCCGTCCGGGGCGCCAGCATCTTCTTCGATAGCTCCGAGACTCTCGAGGGTCACTCCGTTTCCGAGCTCCCCGGCTAACAGCTTTGCCGCGAGCCTCCTTCTGACGGTCCTGCAGTTTTCGGTTGAGTGGCCTTTTGTCTTGTGGAAGGTACAGAAGGCGTTTTCATCGAATCCTGGTCGAGTCCATGTATTCCACGGTCCCTTGTTGCGCTCATTATGCGGTCTCTCCGTGTTTATCTGGTAGTTATGCGCTCCGCCCGGGTTGGGTTCTTCATCTCGGCTGGTTCGCCTACTTCTTCTCTCGTTTGGAAAGCTAGAAGGTTGCACCGTGCCTTTGGCGACCAATTTTGAGGATTGGTGCTTTCCGGCTGGGACCCTCATGTCTTCCTCGTAGATGACGAAGTTGGAAGCGCGGTGGAGAGCATCTTGAATGGTGACTGGTGGTTCACGGTAATCTCCTTTCGGAAGTTCGAAGTCTTCAGCAAGGACTTCTTCAGGGCGTTGATCGCGGCACTGTTGCTTAGTCCGTCAATTTTCGAGACTATTACCTTAAACCTTTCGATGAAATCTCGGAGGCTTTCTTCAGGTTCCTGTGACAGCGAGTAAAGATCCGCGTCGGATGTTGACTGTCTTATGAACAGCGAGTAGTGTTTCAAGAAGGCTGTTGACAACTGCTCGAAACCGTCAATTGAATCTCTCTCTAGCCTCGAGAACCACGATAGGGCTGATCCTTTCAGATGCTCCACGAAGAGGAGGCAGAATCCCGCGTCCCTCTCTTCGGGTTTGAACCTAGCACGTCCCATAGCGATGCGGAAAGCTGTCATGTGGGCCTTCGGATCAGTAGTCCCGTCGTAGAAGGGAATTCGGATTTTGCCCGGGTCAGAGAGTCTGACGCTGGTGATCCTCGAAGTGAACGGGATCTTCTGCGTTTCCTCTAGGACGCGGTCAATCTCCGGGGCCGCACTTGTCGCTTTATGGACTTGCGACCTTACCTCCTTCATCTGACTTGTCGTGAGTTCTAGGCGGGCACGGAGCTCATCCAGCTCGTCCCTTCGGCTAGCGGATTGATTAGCTCTGGCCTCTCGTTCCTCCTTCTCCTGCTCTTCGATCCAGCGGAGCTCTTCTTCGTCCGCGTTCAGATCTCCAGCCTCGTCGTCAGTTTCGTTTTCGGCTCTGTTCGTGACGTCTCTCGAGTTCTCGCCGTTGGTCACCGTGGAAGTTGGCCGTTCGGCTGTTCGCCCAGTGGTGCTCTTCCGGTACAGCGGGGGTGGTGCTGATAGCTCTTTCCTTGTTCCGACGGGGGTTTGTTCATCTGGATTATCACGGCCCGAGGGATCAGCTCGTGGGGTGAAGACGAGGCGTCTCACTCCTATGGTTCGGGGGGCGTGCGCTGGTTCCTGGGAAGCCGCTCTTTCTCGTGCGGCCGCTCTCTCCTGCCTGTTTTGCCGCTCCGCGATTTCAGCTATCATGTTTCGCAGTTCGGTGATCGCTGCATTCTCCGGGGCGGTGTTGGCTGTTTCCGTGATGATCGGATCTTGGAGTGGCATTCCGTATCTGGCGAGGGCCCTGGGGGAAGTCCCGGGATTTCCGACTGCTCCGTCGGTGGATGTCCCGGCGGCAGTTGTTCCAGTTCCGGCCGCCGATGTGCTAATGGCGGGAAGTCCCATTCCGGCTGCTGCTCCGGTCAGTTGGTTGGTGATGTCGTCAGTTCTTCTGGTCATTGTCTTCGTTCGGTATCCTTTTCGTTCTTAGGGTTAAGAATATTTCTCGTCCCCACAGACGGCGCCAAACTGTGAGAGCCGAAACTCACACTGTCAAAACTTATATTTAATGGGGGCTCGAAAATTCTATTTATAAAGAACTAAAGGACCGAAAATGCAAAAAAGATGAAAAAGGGAGATTTTATTGATATTTTCCGAAAGTACAAGGGAAATTAGCAAAAGCTGAATAGTCTTAAATTGCTAAAACTCCTAATACTCGGATCTGGGATGGATTTAACCTTTACATGAGCGTACATATATATACTGGCAATCCTAGGAGGCTAAGACTTCAGATTTCCGATGTGGGACCTTGTCCTTCGCTCCCAGCCGCCGACTTAAGCTTTTTGGGCCCGATTTCCGGCCCGAGAGTCTTCCGTGATCCGTCCGCGCGTTCTGACCCAAATCCGGCCCGCCGATGAATAGTGATCCGTGAATAGTAACCCGATGAATAGTAATCCGAATCTCGGTTTAAGCTCAATTCGATCTTTCGGTTAACCTTGTCTCGGGATGAATAGTGTTTTTCAACGGTTTTTCCCGCGTGAATAGTGTTCCGAGCGTTTTATGACTTCCGAGATTTGAACCGCCCGTTTTTTATTTGAACTTCCAGCCGCCGGTTTCAGTATTGATGGCCAGCCGCCGGTTCCTTTGGCTTGTATGCTCGGCGACTGGTCCACGGCTGGCTGGACGTTCGTCACGGTCTTCCGGGGAACGTTTATGGACGTCTTTGGAGTCAGAACATGCAAACGGATGATCTCCGGGTCGGTCCGGGCATTGAGTTACGTTTGACGGTCGGTCGACTGGACGATGTTCGGATGAGGAGTCTCGACTTGAGAAATGATCGTGGACATGTGATGAAGACCCGGCGGCTGGGACAAGTGCCAGCCGCCGGCCACAGACGAGGGGAGATCCGGCGGCTGGCCTCATCCCAGCCGCCGGCCACGGACGAGGGGAGATCCGGCGGCTGGCTTCATCCCAGCCGCCGGCCACGGACGAAGGGTGATCCGGCGGCTGGCCTCATCCCAGCCGCCGGCCACGGACGAAGGGAGATCCGGCGGCTGGCACTTGTCCCAGCCGCCGGCCACGGACGAAGGGAGATCCGGCGGCTGGCACTTGTCCCAGCCGCCGGCCGTTGGTGAAAGAGGACCCGGCGGCTGGCCATGTCCCAGCCGCCGGTTGGCTTCCTGGACGGATCGTGGGCAGTTTGCCTTAGCTCGTCCGTTCCATGTTCGGGATAGGTTTCATTTGGTCTTGTCCTTGTCTTTTCGTTCCGTCAATCTTCGAGGAGGGGATTTCGACCCCAACAATTCTAAGTTTGAAATTGAAGTGTTTTCTGATTCAGACTACGCTACAGACTTGGATAATAGAAGATCCATCTCAGGCATAGTTTTCAAAGTTGGAAGAAACACGGTTTCATGGAAATCATGTTTGCAATCAGTTGTTGCTCTATCTATAACAGAAGCTGAATACGTGGCACTAACTATGGCTACTAAAGAGGCGCTATTGTTAAAAGGGATTTGCACAGAGTTGGGTTTTAAACCGGGAAGCGTTAAGATCAACTGTGATTAGCAGAGTGCAATTGCGTTAGCAAAGAACCCTGTCCAACACGAGAGGACAAAAAATATGGATACGAACTTTCACTTCATCAAAAACATAATTGCACAAGGAGATGTCTATCTAAGCAAGATTCACACATCAGTAAACCCAGAAGACTTCCTAACTAAGACGGTTCCAGGTGACAAGTTTGAGTTATGCTGTGAACTGCTTAACGTTTGCTAATTGGCTTATAGGCTCCGGGTAAATTCTTATATTAGTATGTTTTCACATGCGTATTAGTATATTCTGTGTTTTGGTATGTTTATGGTTTAGATTAACAATTTCAGGTCATTAAGGAATGTGTATCTAAGCAAATATACGAAAGCATTGAGAAGAAGTTACCCCTTGAGAGAGGAGAACAATCCGGACGTGATCTGTTCTCTGAGGAAAGCACATGTGAAAGGTCATCCGTGAAGTATCCAATTCCAGGTGGAGCTTACCGGAAACATAAACACAAGAACAACAACGGAAATTAGTCAAGATCTCAAACCAGGAAAAGCTACAAGCGAGGGTTTGGGTTCCACATCTTTTCTAATTAATTAACTAACATGACAAGTTTTCATGTTGTAGTTGTGTTCACATGTTTATGTAGGATAGAAGGAACCAGTAACAGGTCAAGAGAGCTTACGTGTTACGGGTTGGAGCAGATCACATAGATCTAATCTCTGAAGGGTGGAACGGTGGAAGTCGAACCGCAAATGTTTTGACGGTTTCGATTGCTGTCACACACCAAGGGAAAGCTTGTGCAGCTCCAAGAAAGACTCAGGCTTGAGGTGGAGCTCACATGCAAGGAAGAAGACAGAAGGGTTAGGTTTCGATTTGACTTTCACCAACTCAATATTAGTTCGTTAGTTTACTTTTGTAACAGAGAGGTAAAGGGAAACGAGCTAACCTGAGAGGATGACCGGAGACGGTGAACGGAGCGTCACGGCGGTGGTCTGAAATCGCATCCGTCTCTTCAGTTTCAGAGGAAAAGCTAGAGAGAGACAGAAGATTGGTGTTTGTCGGATGTTTCAAGGTTGTGTCTAAGGTGGATTTTTGTTGAAACGGTGTCGTCGACTCAACCATTGGGCCAAGCCATTCGTTATTGGGCCGGATCTTCAAATGGTGAAGCCCAATACCTTCTGGAGCCCAAGTCGAGCTCGATGTTATAAGACGAATCTCATCTTCACGCGCGAGCATTCTGAAACAAACAAGAGAGAGAGAGAGTCCGTTAGAATCTGATTCAAGCAAAGAGAAAGATCGAGAGTGTTACCTGAGAGTACCTTCTGGGTTTCGGGATTGTTTCTTTTTGGTGTATGCAAGGGTTGCGAAGTAGAATAGATTTGGGATTCGTTGATCTTCTTCTTTGTAAACATTGATCAAGCTTCGGTGTGTGAAGCATTGATCCTTCTTCTCTTTAGTGGATCTTTGGGAGGAAGAGTTCTCCCACGAGACGTAGCGTCCTTTCCAGGGCGTGAACTCGTTAAAGTCGTGCGTGTGCACCTTAGCTTGTTCTGTTCTTGATTCTGATTCGGTTTTGCAAATTGGAGTTCAACCTATTAGCCGAAGATCAAGTCCTGACATCTCAGTTGTTATTATAAATGTAATGAAAAAATTAGCTACCAATCCCTACCGACTCCAAATATGAAGATTAGGGAAATTAGCCACCAAGAACAAACAATTAGCGAGGGTTGAGAAGCTAATAATTTTAGGGAGAAAAAATAGAGGAAATATATGTGTATTTCGAAAATAGAGGGTTAATCACAGAACACACGCTTTTTAAAATTGGTAGTCATGGACATAAAAATCAAATCGTCCTTATTGAAATAATCTAATGATAGAAACAAATTTAAATTAACACATGAAAACCCAGTCAGTGTTTCACAAATGCATCTAAACAAAACTTAAAATGGGTTCGGTCATTTCATCTGACATAGCTTAGTCCTTAGTTACCTCCGAATGCAACTAACTGAAAATCTACCCATCTTCTTGATTTTCCTTTTCAAGTAACTTCCAGTCTATTCCAAGTAACTTCAAATCTACTGAGAAAATTATCAAATAAACTTGTTGTTTACCAAAATTTGAGAAAGAAAGAAGCTACCTTAGCCAGGTTAAAAAGTTACACGCACAAATATATAGAGTTTTTGAGCCATTATATACAAAGGTTACCTTTTTGTAAATCAGAGCAACTACACACCCATGAATATATAACCCTTATTGAAGTTGTGGGAATAAATCAGCCTCACCTAAAGCTCTTCTTTGCAGAAATCACCTTGGACGTCATCAAATGCCTTTTGGAGAAGCCATTGCAGGTGATGGGGCCATGTTTTGTTGAGCTGATTTTTGTTTGTGCGAGAGATGGTGTGCTGTTTTAGTTGTGGGAAATGACTATTTGTAACCATATCTTTAATACATAGTAATACGATCCTGCCCAAGGATTGAACTCTGACAAAGCAAACTAATGTAAGAACGCTCGGTGATATGATGAAAGCGAGATGAATGAACGGATGGAGTGAAACTCGGCGGAAGATGAAAGGGTTGAGTGATGGTTTGCGATTGGGATAGAAGTGGAGAACGATGGATAGAAGGTAGAGATGGAGTTAACAAGAGGGATGGGTAAACTCTTGCCAACGAACTTGTTCAATCTCAATTATATGACTCACAAATAAATCGAACAAGCAAGTTATTGATCTTAACGATATTACACACGAAAATAACAACACGGGTTTCCTGGATATGACACACCAGAAGAGTGATCTAACTTAGAAATTTTTTAGAAAAAAAGATAGATAAGTGTTTTGTGGAATAAGGAAGACAATATAAAGAGATATAGATCGTTGGTAGAAGCACCAAGACCATCTTGAAGCTAAGCAACACAATTAAATGACCAAAGACCAAATTTGAAAATCGAAAACGTGTTCTCTTCCTCTTCCTTTGGGCTGTGGGCTGCTTGATCAACAATGGGTTAATGAAGGAGTGTATGGGCTTGCCTCATTAAAAACCTCTCTTGGAAAACACAGTGGGATAAAACCAAAATGAGGAAAAAAGAGTACAAATCCATACACCTCCATTGTTGATAGCATAATTGTCTGGAACTATAAAACCAGGGAGGTTTAGGATCTTGTTTCTTCCCTTTAAGCTCCAATGTATCTCCATAATGAGCTGCTTCCTCAGCTACAAGCTTCTTGTGCAAAGTCCTATCCATGATCATATCATCCTCTCTCACTTGAAATGGATGTGAACTCAAATCCAATTTATCTGCAACATAATACAAAAGATGATTAGCTTTGGAAATCAAATTAGTAAGGTACTTACCTGTTATAAGCATGAGCTTATAATTTGCATCTGGCGGTGCTTCCTTTGTCAGTATGAAGAAGTTGACGTCCTCATGTTTATCCTACTCCAAGCCTGGTGGCTTGAATCGTTTGTCTTCTTCTTTCCTTTGGATTCTTTTCGTGCGTTTCATGGCTACTCCAAAACATGCACTTGGCTCTCTTGACAAAGACAAGCAAATCATATCTGTGTAATTAGAAGTAAGAAGACAATTTAGAACAGAATCACTTACATGTCCGAGTTCAAACTCTGTGTCTCTGGCTCTTATTAGGATCAGTTTTATCCATCCATGGTTCAAAGCTTGTTGAGAATTGCAGTTTAATCTGAGCAAAGACAAGGTATCTGGTGGCTCATATTTGAACATTGAAGACCTTTCAAAAGCATTCCCAATACCCTTGCAATACTCTTTTCTAGTGCTCCTTATTCCAACTTCTTGATTTTGGTAGTTGTTTGGGTTGGTAACAAACTCATACTCTCTTGTTGCATCAGCTCTGGCCTTTATCATACTTGAACCTGTACCAACCAGAAGCAAGTATGGCTTCATGCGTTTTTTAGAGTCTAGATATGTACCTTGAGTTTGTTGCCGTGAGGTTTGTTGGCATAAATCTGGTGGCTTTTAATTGATTGCCAACATGTTCAATGCTACTCCAGTTTCTCTGTTTAGGCTTTGAAGATCAACCACCAAGGTGTTGTTCGTTAGTGTTATCTTTCCCAAGTATTTATACTTCTCCATGGTTCCAGTTTCTTTTTGAACAGTCGTAGGACAGAACAAGTGCATTAAACTCGAAAAAGAGGATGAGAAACAAAGTAATTGGAACTATAACCTGTTATGAAATTTTGCCAATATGAAATCAGGTTTTGAGTTTCACTTATTCTTGTATCAAATAACAGTTGTGGTATATGAATAATGTCAAGCGCAAGTTGATCATTGGCCTTAGCTCGTCCTGCTTCAAGTTTCTCCTTTTGACCTGTACCTTTCTCAGCTTCTTTTGGACAAGACAACATTATCATATCATGAGAACTATTAGAAACAGCTTGGTTCAGTTGATCACTTACCTCAGCTCGTTCTGTTTCCTTAGAATTGGTGATCTCAGAATTTGCAACTTAATTCTGAACCGTGATCAAGCCTTGCTGTTCTCCTTGGCTTACGAGCTTTCTTTGTATGTCCAGACATTCATCCAAGTGCTCTTCTTCAGTACCTGATCTTGCATCAACGCCCTTTGACCAAGACAAGTGTAGCATACATGAACTAAAAGTGTACAGAGCATCAACAGAATCATCACTTAATTCAGCACTAATCCTATTCGATTCTAGAGATGTAAGTTCTGTTTTTCTTTTAGCTGGACATACTCTAGCATATTGACCACTGTCTTCGCACTTAAAATAAGTTGTCTAACTTAGATTCAAAGTGTTAGAAGACTTATCTTGAATGTTCTTCTCTTGTGAGTCAAGTAGAGGTGAAATCGGTTCTGGTTGCTTTGAATTTTTCTGATCAGTTTGAGCCTGTGTTCGAAAACGCGGTCGCCTAGCCGCCTAGGCGGCCGAAACAAAGTGAGTCGGAGTGGTGGAGTGGCGATATGGTGCCAGTCGCCGAAAAAATCGGAAATGGGATTTCTGGTTTAAATCGCCGCCTAATCGCGCCGAATTTGATGAAAATCGCTCGCATATAAGTTGGATCTGAAAATTTTAGCCATAAACAACACCAAAAACGAGAAAAAAACGAAGAAATGTGAGAGCATCAATGGCAGCTGTGTCCTTTTTTGTTTTTAGGGCTGCAGAGTCGAGGAAGAAAGATAGAGATGATGATATAATTACATTGTTACCATTAATTAAAAAAATAACCGCTTAAAACAAAAGTAATTGTTTAAGATCGAACCCATATCTTAATAAGACCATGTACTTTCATAGCCCATTTGCAATATGGGCTGATAGTAAGACACTTATACAATACTAAAAATATTTATATATTTCAAACATGTCTACTTTTAAATTTTTATCTTTAATGTGTTTTAAAAATAACTATATAGAAGTTATAATTAATATATTTGTAGAAAATCAAAGTTGGTAAAGTTAACTTTTAAATATTATCATATCTTACTTATTTTCAGTATAAAAATATATAAATCTATAAAAAAACTAGAAAAAATCTTAAAATTCCATCCCGCATAATTTCCGCTTAATCCCCGATTTCTCGTTAGGCGCTAGGCCCAATGCAACCGCCCGACTAACGCCTAGCTATTTTTCAAATCTTGGTTTGAACACTTGATTGCCTCGGTTTTGAACTCTGCTGTAGCTTTGATTGAAAGACGTCACTCATGATCTGTTCCAGTTGAGCCTTAAACTCTTTCACCAACAAATCATTGTTCATGGGTTTCTCAGCTTTAAAATTTTGTTGAAGTTGTCCTCTTTTCTGTTGGAACATGTGAACCCGTGTGGCTTTTCTTTGCCTTTGGCACATACTGATCCCTTAGGAGCTTTTTCATTTCGTCCCAAGTGGTGATAGGTGGCTCCTTGTAGTACTAACGATCCTCTTACTCTTGCCTCCAGCCCCTACGAACCTCTCCTCTGAGCTGATCAACAGCATGATCCAATATCTTCTCTTTTCTGATCTTGTTGTAGTGAAACCAATCCTCCAAGTTTATTTCCTACTCTAGATAGGTTCTTTTTCCTGAAAAATAATAGAGTTGAATTTCCTTAGCAACTTGATGAGAGGCTGTTCGTAATAGACCAAAACGATTGATGGGTTCAGAGGTGTGAGAGATATTGTGTGATCTGCTCCATGTTGAACTCCTTGGGACGTCTGGTGGCGTGGGTTTAAGGTCTTGTTCTTTCAATTTTATGACGAGCCAAATAATTTTGAAAATTCGCACAATAAGGGGTTCGTTCTAGATCCGAAAACGAACAGTCAAGAAACCTAACTTCTTCAAATCCAAACGCACAGATCAGATCAAATTCGACTTGAACAACACAATATATCGAAAAACACACTGATGCAACACAGAAAAAAAACAGATCAAAACGTGGTTCATAAGAAACGTGAAAGTATTTGCGGAATGGTGATGATTAACGATGATTTAACAAGAAATGGTGGAGAGAATGAGATGATTAGTGAATGATTGTGGGAAGAACATGAGAGAAAACAAGAAAGAACTTGAGAGAAACCATTTCAATATTGTGAGAGAGAGAGTAATTACAGAGCAAAAGCTAGTAAAATAAGACAAAATAAGAATGAATAAAGAACCGAAAGACAAAAGGAAAGGTGAAAGCAATTTGGACAGCAAGGCTTATCATTAAACAGCTAGTCTTAGGCGTGTCCCACTTGTCTCATATCCTCTCTAGGCACTTAAACGCATCACTCTCTTCGATCATCTTATGCTTGTACAGAAAGCCTCCATCATCTATTGACTCGTGCTAGCTTGGACTCTCCATAATCATAAGAGCATATGAACAGACCAAATGTGAGGAAATGGCTCGACCTTACCGTACAGACGGTCATGCGGACCAACCTACACATCAATAAAACGAACAGTCACAAAACAAGCAGAAGGAATTTGAAACACTTAGCTTTGTCAAAGCTTGCTCTGATACCATATAATACGATCCTGCCTGAGGAATTAACTCTGACAAATCAAACGAATGGAAGAACACTCGGTGATATGATGAAAGCGAGATGAATGAACGGATGGAGTGAAACTCGGTGGAAGATAAAAGGGTTGAGTGATGGTTTGCGATTGGTATAGAAGTGGAGAACGATGGATAGAAGGTAGAGATGGAGTTAACAAGAGGGATGGGTAAACTCTTGCCAACGAACTTGTACAATCTCAATGATATGACTCACAAAGAAATCGAACAAGCAACTTATTGATCTTAACGATATTACACACGTAAAGAACAACATGGGTTTCCTGGATATGACACACCAGAAGAGTGATCTAGCTTAGAAAAGTTTTAGAATAAAAGATAGATAAGTGTTTTGTGGAACAAGGAAGACAATATAAAGAGATACAGGTCGTTGGTACAAGCACCAAGACCATCTCGAGACTAAACAACACAATTAAAGGACCAAAGACCAAATTTGAAAATCAAAAACGTGATCTCTTCCTCTTCCTTTGGGCTGTGGGCTGCTTGATCAACAATGGGTTCATGAACGAGTGTATGGGCTTGCATCATTAAAAACCTCTCTTGGAAAACCCAGTGGGACAAAACCAAGATGACGGAAAAAGAGTACAAATCCATACACTGTTGATAGCATAATTGTCTTGAACCATAAAACCAGGGAGGTTTAGGATCTTGTTTCTTCCCTTTAAGCTCCAATGTATCTCCATGATAAGCTGCTTCCTCAGCTACAAGCTTCTTTTGAATAGTCCTATCCATGATCATATCACATAAGGGAGCTTGAAGGTTGAGTATTGGCCCTTACAATCGCAGAGAGAAGTAATTAAAGATTGTTAAGAGATTAAGCAATGAGTAGCAGTAATGGAAAGGATAAGAGATGGAATGGTAACTATGGAACATTTATTGGGAAGTTGAAGTGAAGCGATAGCGGAATCTGATTGCCGGAGATGAGGAAGATAAAAAGCTTGAATGCAATCCGATTTTTAGGTTTCTTTGTATTGGGGGCCATTTTTGGTAAAATTATAACATGTGATTTGGGCTCAATTGCTATTTGTATAAAACTGCATAGATATGTTAATACATATGTGATAAAGCCCAACCAAAAATGCCAAATGCTTTGTGAGTTTGTGAGTTTTAGATTTTTTCCAGGTGGCAAGATTTTAAAGCTCTTTTGACAATTTGAGGTGGCTTAGTTAAGGAGCCCCAAAAAGCTTCTTTTATTAATATAGATTCTTTTATCTAAACTTACTTCATCATATATGTAATTAATACTATTTTTTATTTAAGGTCAAACAATATGTGTATATATTAAACATTAAGAAAGATATCAAATCTATCCATCTATAGTGTCATTGTACGATCCATAATTATCATGAATTTTTTAACTATATTTATCTATAATACATACATATGATCAACAAATTAATTTCCATTTTAAAAACATCGTTGACCATATTTATGTACAATTCATTGTATTGACAACCTACATGAATATAAGTTTTTTATATATATATATATGATGAAAACCTCTTTATATATATATATATATACAATTTTCAAAGGAAGAAAAATAACTAAAAAGATAAATGGAGAAATAGATCAATATGGTCAACAAATTATTTTCCTTTTCAAGAACATTATTGACCATATTTATGTACAGTACATTGTATTGACAACCTCAGAGGTGAATCTAGAAAATTATTTTTACGGGTGCATTAATACGTAAATTAATAAATATTAAATAAAATATTTAAAATATATGTAATTAATATATATTAAATAAAATAAAATATTATGTGAAAGAAAAATAAAAATTTCCAAATATATTGTACCTTTTTGTTTAATTGGTTCATCATTATTTCATTTGTGACATTTTAAAGTAATTTTCAATAAAATAGTTTAGGTGATTATTTAGAAAAAATTTCTAATTCAGTTTATTAAATTATTTGGTGTGATGATTTGAAAAAAAAATCGTCACATCGTCTAAAAAATATAATATTTTTTTTTGTTGAATTTAAAATGCCTTTACAATTTTTTTAGTAAAATAATCCATATTTTATTATTATTTTAATTGGGTGAAGTTGTTTTAAGTAATTACATATTTTAAATATATAAAGATAAAACATTAGTAGACTTTAATGTTTAAGGTATATTGTGTTTTAAGTGGGCTAAATTATGTTTACCTTGTTAAATCTATTTTAGTTTGTTTGTTTCTTCTTTTAGGCTTTATCTAATTTTGAATGGGTGAAAATTCTAAATCATTATATGTGCACCAAAAAAAAATTAATAACAAATACACTAGTGTAAAAAACTATTATGGGTGCACATGCACCCCCTTCTAACACCCTAACTTCGCCCTTGGACAACCTACATGGATATAGTTTCTTATATATATATATATATATATATGAAAGCCTCTTTATATATATATATATATACAATTTTCAAGCGATGAAAAATAACTAAAAAATAAACGGATAAATAGATAAATATGGTCAAGAAATTATTTTCCTTTTTAAAAACATTGTTGACCATATTTATCTACAATAAATTGTATTGACAACCTACATGGATATAGTTTATTATTTCTTTTTATATATATATATATATATATAATGAATGTATTTTTATATATACATACAATTTTCAAGCGTAGAAAAAATAATCGAAATGATAAAAGGAGAAATATATAATATGGTCAACAAATTATTTTCCTTTTAAAAAACATTGCTGACCATATTTATGTACAATACATTGTATTGACAACCTATATGGATATAGTTTTTTATATATATATATATATATGATGAAAATATATACATACAATTTTTAAGCCAAGAAAAATAACTAAAAAGATAAATGGAGAACAAATTGAGTGTGCTGATGATAGTGTTGGTTTTGGTAGTTATGGCTGCCACTGCCACTGGAGAAGATTTAAGTTCCTCTTTGATACTAAAAAAGTATTATGATCCTAAATGTGTAAAAGGCTGTGAACAAGAATGCATAACATCGATAGTTCCTTCAGGTTGCGAAGATCGGTGTATAGATCTACGATGCAAGATGATCAGGCACCCACCCAGGGTACCTACAACTACCTTCACCTAACTACACATTCAAGGTATATATATATTCATGTATGTACTTGTGTGTATGTGTTTGTCGTAGTGAAATTGACATCCTTTGTACGATATTAATGCAGGATGAATACTAGACGGACGAAAGAAGCCAGAAGCTAGAAATAATTTATAAAGTTGTGATAATTGAATCTTTCATTTTGGTTAGATAATGTAAAAGATAAATATATAATAAAATTAAAATAATTATCAAATTTTACTATATTCATGTGAAAAATGAGTTGATAAAATATTATAAGTATGATTTCAACAAATTGTATTTTGAAAAACAATTATGTATTTGTTAATATGCGAAAACTAATGTTTTGTTATAATGAATGTTATGGAAAGAACGCATGGTTCCCTTTGGAAAAAGTGCATGGATCCCCTTGCCCCTTATATATCATTGCAATATTGCGTTTGATTCTATTTGTATACATCCATCTCTACAAAATATGATCAAAAGCTACACATGAATTGATCAAATCTTTGTCACTATTTGAATTTATGTCACTTTTCCATTATTTTATATGCATTTTGTAAGTAATGTTCGAACAATTTTATAGATAAATCGTTTGACCTATATAAGGATGAGTAACTAGATGAAACTAATAGAAAGATTGGATTCTTTGACCTTCATATATTTATATTTAAAAAATATATATATTTTTAAACATGTATAGGTTTAACTTAATGAAAAAAAAAACGCGACATTTAATTTGTGTTCGTTCTTTAAAAACATTTAACGATAAATTACAGGCAAAAGAGTATTGGAGACCTATTCAATACCCAAGCTATTTAGTTTCGTGGGTACCAAAAGGACAAATTTTTGTAGAATCACACATTAAAGGCTGAAAAAAAAATCTTCCTTTATTTGGATGGAAGAGTATTTTGATATTCCGTTTGGAAGGATCCGAGGATCCCAGATCGGGAACCGTTGCCAGCCAATGGCCATGGAAGAATCATTTACCCTAATGTAAAGGTCAACCAATTAAGTAATCCGGTTACAAAGGACATACTTCTACCTTTTCTTCCAGAATATATGGAACATGAGGATATCTAGATTGTGAGGGGAATGACAATAAAACAAAACTAGTACCCAAATAATTTAAAATGGGGTTATACTAAATCAAGAAGATATATAGTTAAGTCAACTTATTGGTTAGGTATGGCCTTAACGGAGGAAGTTGAGTGGGGTCCTAACACAAAGCTTTACGAGCGTACGCGTGGAAGCTAAAATTTCTCCTGAAGCTTTCTCACTTTATGTAGCAAGTTTCTTCGGAGCTCTTGCAGTTAGTTCTGCATTTACAAAACGGGAACTAAGTTGAGAGAACATATGCATATGCGGTGTGGTTATTGGTTTGGAAGGATCCTAGGATACCAGATCTGGAACCGTTGCCAGCTAATGGCCGGAGAAGAATCCTTCACCCTAATTTAAAGGCCAACCACTTAAGTTACAAAGGACATGTTTCTACCTATTCTTCAAGAATATATAGAACATGAGGATATCTAGATTGGAGGGGAATGACAAATAAAACAAAAGATATCCAAATAATTTAAATTGGCGTTATACTAAATCAATAAGATATACAGTTAAGTCAACTTATTGGTTATATAAGGCTTTAACGGAGGAAGTTGAGTGGTCCTACCGCAAAGCTTTACGAGCTTACGCTTGGAAGCTAAAATTTTCACCAAAGCTTTGTCACTTTATGTAGCAAGTTTCTTCGGAGCTCTTGCAGTTACTTCTGCACTTACACAACGGGAACTAAGTTGTGAGAACATATGCAAAAGATGCAGTGTGATTATCAAAACTATTAACCATGTTATTTTTTAGTGTCTTCATTCCTTGCGTGTCTGGAAGGAGTCAAGGGTTCCATTTCTTCTCCTACGTTTTGATGCATCATTTGGCCGGGTTGTGGCTGCCTCCTGAGCTGGTTGGGGCTCTTGAATCCCGCCGTCGGAGTATTGCTAGTTTGGATCGAGATTGTGAGAGCCGAAACTCACACTGTCGAAATTTATTAATTTGCGGGGCTGTGAAATTCTACTTAATAAAAACTAAAGGGCAAAACTGTAAAAAGATGAGAAAAGAGATTTTATTTGAATATTTATCTCAAGTACAAGATTATCTGTGAATGCATAATGTCTTAAATCACAAAAACTGTTGCACTTTTTTGGTGTGTGTTAAAAGTGAGCACAAGGGTCTCTATATATACTAGAGAGTTTAGGGTCTCGAAGACTGATCTAAGCAATGTGGGACGTTGTTAAAAGTCCCTTCCCAGCCGCCAACAAGTCCTGATGGGCCGCCGCCGAACTGCCTTCCTTCCTTCCAATCGGGCCCGTTTGTCTTGATTTGGCCCAGCTTGTCTTTTTGGCCTCTTGGTCCGTTTTTCCCCGGTTAAGGCCTTGACTCCGCTTTATTTTAAGTAAACTCCTCCATGTTTTTAAATGTCCGGAAGAGCATGAAGTCTTCTCGTGAATGGCGGGACGTTTACCAAGTCGAGACCCGACGGTCGAGAAAGACGGTTTGGGCCGGCCCGCGAAGGTGTGGTCCAGCTGAGTCTCTGTCGACGTTCTAGCCTAATGGACGCCTTTGGCCGGGAAAATATGCTTAGATTCGTCTTGAGAAGTCTGTACAGAGTCTAGTTCATCTGATATGTTGGGATTTTTACCCTTTCTAACCCTTTTTATCTAATTGTTTTCTAGAGTTTTTGAGTGTGTATTAGGTGTTTTAGGTGGTTTTGGAGCTGAAATTAGAGTTTGGAGCATTTGAAACCTTTGGAATGAAAAAGAATCAGATTTTGAAGAAAAGAAGTAAAATCCTGCAAAGTATCACCAACTCCAATCGACGAGCACATGCTCGCGAATTTCAGCCACCAAGCGAGCACCTGCTCGCCGCAGAAGAGAACAAAAAGAAGGGATTTAACCTAATGATTACCGCCGACTTTTAAAAGCCCAGCCTCCTCCCAGCCGCCTATCTACACTCATATAAATACTCCCCTTAGTCTTAGGCTTTAGATTATCCTTTTTCTTTGCTTTTGGCTTTTAGCTTTTCAACATCTAGGAATTCTTTTGTAAGGGAGAAGATCTCAAGCTACAATTTGGAGAAGATTTCTGAACCCTAGTACTTCTAATTTTTAATATCGATTTCATGCATTCTTTTAATTCATCTTTTTTATTTCTTTCTTCTTTGATTATGTCTGAGTAGATCTATTAGTTAGGTTAAGGTTTTCAAAGGAATTCACGAGCTAGGGTTGAACACAAATAGGAAATCAAAATCGGTAGTCTTCATCTAGGTGGTTCTTATTGCTTGAATCGATTTGGCCAATCTATTCCTGATCTTAGGTTTATCTAGACAGCGAGAGTTGCTAGGCTGCTAGAAGAGACCTAGATGAGCGATTTATTCATTACCTGCGAGAATAGATGTATTGGAGAATTGTGAACAAATCAAACCTAATCATTAATGCTTGTCTGCGATTTCAAGTGCCAACGAGAGTTAGGATTTTTAGGTTGCTAGATAAAGATATTGGTATCACGAGAGTGAATTAATATTATCTTGGTGTTTTGAGTTCTGGACTTGTTCTTAATAATAACCTGAATAGTTGTTTGACCTTGCTTTGAATCTCGTGCGAATTGTCTTGACCTAACGCTTGCTTTATTACTGTTAAAACCGATTTGCTTTAGTAACTTGTTAATCACGATTTCATCAAACCCCTATTTGAATCTCTTAGCTCTTGATTTTAGCTCATTAAATCATAGTGTGAACTTGGTCTTCGTGGGATCGACCCCTAAGTACTGCTACGAATTGCTGTGCACTTGCAGTAGGAAATAGGGTTTAAAACTCGTACATCAAGTTTTTGGTGCCGTTGCCGCAGACCAAAATTTTCACCTTTGGTTTACGGCTAAGTCATTAGACTAAGAACTTTTCTGAACTCGTTTTCTTTTCTTCTTTGTTTTTGTGTTTCAGGTGCATATCCACAAGGAGCACAAGGAGCAAAAACAACGAGGACCTTCTTAACTTGACAAACGCCGAGTTAGAAAGGAGAGAGCGAGAAAACAGAAGACGGAACAAACCCGTTCAAGAAGCAGAAACTTCTGATACCGCCAACTCAGGGATGGGCGAACAAGCAGACATCGCAGCTCAGCTGCAACAACTTCAGACAGCCATGGACCAGCTTCGCTTGCAACAAGAGCAGCAACTCGTGTAACAACCGGCTTTCGGAGATAAGGACGCGGCACACGTCTACTACCAGGATCGGTCCGCAATCGTGACTCCGACCATTCAGAGGCAAGACTATGAGATCAAGCCTCAGATGATTTCACTCGTGAAGCAGCATCTCTTCCATGGTCTGCCTGCCAAAATTCCGATGGATCACATATAGAACTTCGACGAAATTTGCAGCACAACCGGCTCTAATGGTGTGTCTCCAGATTTCTTGAAATGCAAGCTTTTTCCCTTCTCTCTTGTGGGAAAAGCTTCAAGGTGGTTGAAGTCTCTACCACCAGGCTCTCTAGCGACATGGGCTGATGCAAGATCGGCCTTCTTAGACAAGTTTTACACGAAGTCGAAAACCGCAGCTTTAAGGAGCAAGATATCCACGTTCGAGCAACTTCCCAGAGAGACCTTTAACGAGGCATGGGAACGATTTAAGGAGTATAAGCGTGAGTGCTCTCACCACGGCTTTAGCGACGAGAAGCTGCTCAGGACCTTCTACGATGGAGTGGAATGGGACTATAGAAATGCTTTGAATGCAGCCAGCAATGGCGACTTCTACACAAAGTCAAAGGAAGGAGCTTTGGAGTTGATTGAGAACATTGCCGCAAGCTCCAGCAACAAGGCTCCGGAATACGACAGAAATAAGGTCAATAGCGTGGAGTCAAAGAAAATCGATGAGCTCACAGCCAAGGTTAACCTTCTGCTGAAGGGGAACCAGAAATCGGTACACTTCGTGGATGAGAATGGAGAAGATCCCATGTGAGAGCCGAAACTCACACTGTCAAAACTTATATTTAGTTGGGGCTCGAAAATTCTATTTATAAAGAACTAAAGGACCGAAAATGCAAAAGAGAGATTTTTATTGATATTTTCCGAAAGTACAAGGGAACTTAGCAAAAGCTGAATAGTCTTAAATTGCTAAAACTCCTAATACTCGGATTTGGGATGGGATTTACCCTTACATGAGCGTACATATATATACTGACAATCCTAGGAGGCTAAGACTTCAGATTTCCGATGTGGGACCTTGTCTTTCCTTCCCAGCCGCCGACCTAAGCTTTTTGGGCCCGATATCCGGCCCGAGAGTCTTCCGTGATCCGTCCGTGCGTTCTGACCCAAATCCGGCCCGCCGATGAATAGTAATCCGATGAATAGTAATCCGAATCTCGGTTTAAGCTCAATTCGATTTTTCGGTTAACTTTGTCTCGGGATGAATAGTGTTTTTCAACGGTTTTTCCCGCGTGAATAGTGTTCCGAGCGTTTTACGACTTCTGAGATTTGAACCGCCCATTTTTCGTTTGAACTTCCAACCGCCGGTTCTCGTATCAATGGCCAGCCGCCGGATCCTTTGGCTCGTGTGCTCGGCGACTGGTCCATGGACGGCTGGACGTTCGTCACGGTCTTTCGGGGAATGTTTACGGACGTCTTTGGAGTCAGAACATGCACATGGATGATCTTCGGGTCGGTTCGGGCGTGACGGTCGGTCGACTGGACGATGTTCGGATAATGAGTCTTGACTTGAGAAATGATCGTGTGCATGTGATGAAGACCCGGCGGCTGGCACTTATCCCAGCCGCCGGTTGGTGTATCATGAAGATCCGGCGGCTGGCACTCATCCCAGCCGCCGGTTTCGGATGAGGAAGACCCGGCGGCTGGCACTTATACCAGCCGCCGGTTCTTATCTTGGATGGATCGTGGGCAGTTTGCCTTAGCTCGTCCGTCCCATGTTCGGACAAAGAAGACCCGGCGGCTGGGATAAGTGCCAGCCGCCGATTTCGGATGAAGAAGACCCGGCGGCTGGGATAAGTGCCAGCCGCCGGTTTCGGATGAAGAAGATCCGGCGGCCGGGGTTCGTGTCTTGGACGGGTCGTGGGCAGTTTGCCTTAGCTTGCCCGTTCCATGTTCGTGATTTGATCTCGACCTTGACTTCTCGTTCCGTCAATCTTCGAGGAGGGGATTTCGACCCCAACAGTTAGCCCCCAGCTCTTTGCTTTCGTGGTTTGGAGCAAAGAGCTTCGAGCTGCGAGTTTTATCGGGATTGACTGAAACGGGACGGCAATGAGTTTTTTCGTTCGTCCGTTCGCCCGCTTCTCTTTAGTGTCTTGTCAGGGCATTGTTCATCATGGAAGTTTGTGCCATGTTTGCTATATCAAAGGAGTGGCTTCATTCATTTTTTCACATTCCCTTCTCTTCTCAAGTTTTTTCTTCAAGTCTCTCCTTTGCAAATCTTTCTCTTTTAGCAATGGCTGGTGAAGGAGGTTCTCCTTTCGGTCTTAACTTCGATGCAATAATGAACAATGAGTTTGAGTTTGATTTTAAGTCCTCGGATCAGGATATGATACTTGTGGAAGACCTGCTGGCCGCTGGAGAAAATGCCATTCCACGAGCAGCGTATGATCCCGAAGGTGTTCCTCAATGGGAAGCTGGTCCTAGCAATGCTCAAGGAGCGCTCAGTTTTGCTAATGTTCCTCAATGGGTGCTCGAGTCGGCGGCCGGGAATGAGGACGTACCCGAGCCGGCGGCTGGGAATGATATCAGACCCGAGCCGGTGGCTGGGAATGATATCAGACCCGAGCCGGCGGCCGGGAATGATATCAGACCCGAGCCGGCGGCCGGGAATGAGATCAGACCCGAGCCGGCGGCCGGGAATTCGTTGAGTAGGGCGTCTGGTTCGAAGAGGGCGGCTGGCTCTAAGAACGCTTCCAAGAGGGCGGCTGGCGTAGTAGCCGTATCAAGATGGGCGCTTGGCTCTGGAAGTGCCTTAGAGAGGACATCCGCTACTTCTCAAGTTAGAATTGATGGCGTCTCGCCGAGGACGAGTATAGCACGTGGCGTTTGGACTCCTCCTCAACATGTTGAGGACAATGGCGGGTGGCGCGCATGGCCGTCCCGATCTCTGGTCCCTTCCGAGAGTCATCGTGTTTGGCCAGAGACAGGTAACGACTCGGCCATGTCCGGGGAAGAAGTTAGATCGGATCACCCGGAGGTGCCTGTCTTTGTGCATCCGGATGTGAAGTCCGAGTGTCGTTCTCCCGGAGAAGCTAGAGTTTCCGGATTTGAGGATATTGTTGCAGAAGTTGACAAGAAGAAGATCGATTGGGAAAGTCCTGATCTCTGGCGCCGCTTTCTGGACGCGAAAGATATTTTAGAAGGGCGCGCTCCTACGAAAGGTCCTGACTTTGTTGATCCAATGGCGACATACCCCGGCATGGAGGGTGTTTGGAAGTACCGCCAGCAGAAGTATGGCGAGGCTGGACCGTCCGGAGAGGCGGCTGAGTTTGATCCGGCGTCCGGGTTTGTTCTCCCGCCCGGGCCTGATTTCCACGGCGTGCCCGAGGGACAGATAATCGCTCCTCAGGGTTCCGATTGTGCTGCTGTTGCAGACAAAGGGAAGGGAGCTTCCAACAGCCCGTACCGTCCGAGGAAGGGCAAAGTAGCTCGGACGGTCGAGGCGTCTGATCATGGTCTTCTCTTTGACGCTCGCAAGGCGGCGTGAGGCGATCCAGCTGAGTCCGCGAAGGTTGTGGAATATTTTGGAGCGTTGGCTCCTTCCTCAGCTGTGCCGTTTGATCGTTCAGCGGCTTACGGAGATCTGTCCTCCGGTCTTATGATGGTAATTCTTTTTTCCTTTAGACTTGTTTCGATGCAGTTTGGTCTTTTGCTGATATTCGCCTTTCTTTGATTCAGGTCGCCACTCGAGCTCATGCGACTCAGGTTGCCTTGGAAGCTTCGGAGAAAGAGTCCCGGAAGAAGGACAAGAAGATCAAGGCCCTGGAAGTCAAGCTTCGGAACGTGGAGAGGAGACCTCAAAAGGATCTCAAGAAGGCGCTTGCGGAAGTTGAGCGGAAGATGGAGCTGGTGATCAAGAAATGCCGCTGGCAGTTGGTGGAGAAATACCGTCTCCGAATTGAGGGTGCTAAAGCTGCTCTCGCGCCAATGCGTCAGGCGAAATACGGCGAGACTGCCTTGACTGAAGTCAGCTCGAACATTGATCTGGTCCGGGATATTAAGTCCGGGAAGTCCAAGGTTGAGGAGGAAGAAGGAGAGCTGGAGGCATCATTAGAGCGGCTCGAAGGAGGAGGTTGGGCTGGCTCCTATGATAGGCCTGCCGCCGTTCTTGAGAGCCACTTGGTATGTTCTCCCGTTTCTCCGTACCAGTCTCCGGATGCCGAGGCTTTGGACTATGCAGCTCCTACTCCACTTGTCGAGTATGATTAGGCCTTGTATTTTCTGTTTCTGCTTTGTTTGGGTCTTTCGACCCTTTTTATTGTATTTGCTTTGTTAACTGAACTGGATCTATGGAGATTTATTATCTATCTGATTTTGCCTTTAGTTGTTATGGACTTCTCCGCTTGCTTTGCTTTTATAGTCCTGATAAAGGAGAAGATGGGCGGCCGGTATGTCTCTCTTCCAAGAGGGAGGCTGGCCAATTTTGTAGAATGAAGGGCGGCTGGCCCGTCTTGTGGATTAAAGGGCGGCTGGCCCGTTGCCCGGGCGGCTGGCCCGTTTCTGAGTGGATTTGTAGCTTTGCGGAACGAAGGGCGGCTGGCTCGTCTCTCTACGGAGGACGGGCGGTTGGCCCGTTTTGTAGATTGAAGGGCGGCTGGCCAGTCTCTCTACGGAGGACGGGCGGCTGGCCCGTGTTGTAGAATGAAGGGCGGCTGGCCCGTCTCTCTACGGAGGACGGGCGGCTGGCCCGTGTTGTAGAATGAAGGGCGGCTGGCCCGTCTCTCTACGGAGGACGGGCGGCTGGCCCGTTTTGGAGTTGATTGATATTGCGTTGGAGTGTTATCCCGGACACTCGAACTTTAGACCAGGTCATCCTTGCGGGTATTTCCTGGGTTTAATGCAGTCTTTTGTTGTCGCAGGGTACCAAGTTTGTTCGGATCCCTCTTTCGACTGAACGCTTTTAAGATCTCGCATCGGAGCCGGTTTGATACTGCGTTCTCGAGATGTCTTTGACCAGTGTTCCCGTGTCAGGCACTTTACTGGGTTTAAAGAGTTTACTTTGTGTCCTGTGCTTCGCACTATGGGAAGTGCTGGTGAAAGTAAACTAATCAGAACATCGTCTTGAGCGCTTCCTGCAGGATCGCGGGATACAGGTTACGCCCTTCGGATGTTAATCCGGAAATTTGTATAGCGCGCTAGTCTTATCCTCTGCGGGATGTTGAGAGAACCATGGTTTAAAAGATAGTCTTGTTGTGGCCAGCAACAGACGGATTCGTTGGAGAGGACTTAAGTATTTGGGAGAGGTGTCTTGACTGGTTGGTGGTCATGGATAAGTTACGAGATGCTAAGTCTCAATGTCCATCTCCTTGATTTGTTTGCGAAAATTTGGGAGTATGTATATACGGACCCACTCCCCCCCCTTTTTTAAGGAGAGAGGCAACTGAACTCGTTTTTTAAGCGAGCTGCCTACGTACCCTTCGTGAAAAGGGATCAAGTCACCCGTAGTTCCGTTTTTTTTTTTTTTTTTTTTGTGGCGGGAATATGGCTAAGTCTTGATAACGGAGTTGTCCGTTGCGGCTTCGGCGTTTTCTGCGGTCTTTTCGGCAGCTTTCGTCTTTCCTTGGTTGATTTCGGTCTCCGTGGGCGGAACCTCCGTTTTTTCGAACCGCTCGGTTCTACTCACTTTCTTCCCCAGCTCGGGGGCGTCGTCTTCATTCTTTCTCTTTGGGTTCTCTCTCTGCGGGATGGTCGGATTCCGGAGCTTATGCTCTGCCAGAAAACAGATCCGAGCCTCCTTCTGGTTTCCCCAAATGGTCTTAATTCCGTTTGGTGTCGGGAACTTCAGGCAGAGATGGTAAGTTGATGGGATAGCTCGCATTGAGTTGATCCAAGGAGTTCCCATGATCACATTATAAATCGCGGGGTGGTTGGCCACCGCGAAGTTAACGATTTTGGTAATCCCTCCGGCACGAACCGGGAGCTGGATCGTTCCGTCCGTCATTGTGACTTCACCGGAGAATCCGGTCAGCGACCTCGGATTCGGCTTTATCATCGACGGGTCTACCTTCATCCTTTGAAGTGTCTCTCGAAAAATGACGTCCACCGAACTTCCGGTGTCGATCAAGACTCGGGAGACGTCGTGGTCGTTGATGTCCAACTCTACCACTAAAGGATCGTCGTGAGGTTTCTCAAGGCCTTCGGCGT
The DNA here is from genome assembly GCA_010577795.1 of Isatis tinctoria. Lineage (NCBI taxonomy): Eukaryota > Viridiplantae > Streptophyta > Magnoliopsida > Brassicales > Brassicaceae > Isatis > Isatis tinctoria. The sequence goes on from CM021250.1 coordinate 21,473,341, forward strand.
CTTTTTCGTGGAAGGCGATCCGGTCATCGTTTTCGGTGATCGGTTCCCTCGGGTTTGACTCCTTGTCTCCTCTTCTCAGAAACGCTTTTATGGAGGCCACTGTATCTCGGCAGTATTGCGATCCTCCAATGATCATGTGGATTCTCCTGCGGATGGCGGCGGAGTCGTCTCCGTTTGGTCTCCTTCCTCGTTTGGGGGTATCCTCGTCGGGCCTTTCGGGACGTTCCTGGTTTGGTCGTCCGTCCGGGGCGCCAGCATCTTCTTCGATAGCTCCGAGACTCTCAAGGGTCACTCCGTTTCCGAGCTCCCCGGCTAACAGCTTTGCCGCGAGCCTCCTTCCGACGGTCCTGCAGTTTTCGGTCGAGTGGCCTTTTGTCTTGTTGAAGGTACAGAAGGCGTTTTCGTCGAATCCTGGTCTAGTCCATGTATTCCATGGTCCCTTGTTGCGCTCATTATACGGTCTCTCCGTGTTTATCTGGTAGTTATGCGCTCCGCCCGGGTTGGGTTCTTCATCTAGGCTGTTTTGCCTACTTCTTCTCTCGTTTGGAAAGTTAGAAGGTTGCACCGTGCCTTTGGCGACCAATTTTGAGGATTGGTGCTTTCCGGCTGGGACCCTCATGTCTTCCTCGTAGATGACGAAGTTGGAAGCACGGTGGAGAGCATCTTGAATGGTTACCGGTGGGTTCACGGTAATCTCCTTTCGGAAGTTTGAAGTTTTCAGCAAGGACTTCTTCAGGGCGTTGATCGCGGCACTGTTGCTTAGGCCGTTAATCTTCGAGACAATCATCTTAAACCTTTCGATGAAATCTCGAAGTCTTTCTTCGGGCTCCTGCGACAGCGAGTAAAGGTCCGTGTCGGATGTTGACTGTCTTATGAACCGCGAGTAATGCTTCAGGAAGGCTGCCGACAATTGCTCGAAACCGTCAATTGAATCTCTTTCTAACCTTGAGAACCAAGACAGGGCTGATCCTTTCAGATGCTCCACGAAGAGGAGGCAGAATCCTGCATCTCTCTCTTCGGGTTTGACTCTGGCCCGTCCCATAGCGATATGGAAGGCTGTCATGTGGGCCTTCGGATCAGTTGTCCCGTCGTAGAAGGGAATTCGGATTTTTCCCGGGTCAGAGAGTCTGACGCTAGTGATCCTCGAAGTGAACGGGATCTTTTGCGTTTCCTCTAGGACACGGTCGATTTCCGGGGCCGCACTTGTCGCTTTATGGACTTGCGACCTTACCTCCTTCATCTGGTTCGTGGTGAGTTCAAGGCGGGCACGGAGCTCGTCCAACTCGTTCCTTCGGCTAGCGGATCGATTAGCTCGGGTCTCTCGTTCCTCCTTTTCTTGCTCTTCGATCCAACGGAGCTCTTCTTCGTCCGCGTTTATGTCTCCAGCTTCGTCGTCAGTTTCGCTTTCGGCTCTGTTCGCGGTGTCCTTCGGGTTTTCGCCGTTAGTCACCGTGGAAGTCAGCCGTTCAGCGGTTCGCCCAGTGGCGCTCTTCCGGTACAGCGGGGGTGGTGCCGACGGTTCTCTCCTAGTTCCGATCGGGGTCTGCTCATCGGGATTCTGATGGCCCGAGGGATCCGCTCGCGGGGTGGAGATGGGGCGTCTCACTCCTAACGTCCGGGGGGCGTGTGCTGGTTCCTGGGAAGCCGCTCTTTCTCGTGCGACCGCTCTCTCTTGCCTGTTTTGCCGCTCCGTGATTTCGGCTACCATGTTCCGCAGTTCGGTGATTGCTGCGTTCTCCGGGGCGGTGTTGGCCGTGTCCGTGATGACCGGATTTTCGAGTGGCATTCCGTATCTGTCGGTGGATGTCCCGGCGGCAGTTGTTCCGGTTCCGGCCGCCGATGTGCTAATGGCGGGAAGTCCCATTCCGGCTGCTGCTCCGGTCGGTTGGTTGATGATGTCGTCAGTTCTTCTGGTCATTGTCTTCGTTTCGTATCCTTTTCGTTCTTAGGGTTAAGAATATTTCTCGTCCCCACAGACGGCGCCAAACTGTGAGAGCCAAAACTTACACTGTCAAAACTTATATTTAGTGGGGGCTCGAAAATTCTATTTATAAAGAGCTAAAGGACCGAAAATGCAAAAGAGAGATTTTTATTGATATTTTCCGAAAGTACAAGGGAACTTAGCAAAAGCTGAATAGTCTTAAATTGCTAAAACTCCTAATACTCGTATTTGGAATGGGATTTACCCTTACATGAGCGTACATATATATACTGACAATCCTAGGAGGCTAAGACTTCAGATTTCCGATGTGGGACCTTGTCTTTCCTTCCCAGCCGCCGACCTAAGCTTTTTGGGCCCGATATCCGGCCCGAGAGTCTTCCTTGATCCGTCCGTGCGTTCTGACCCAAATCCGGCCCGCCGATGAATTGTGATCCGTGAATAGTAAACCGGTGAATAGTAATCCGATGAATAGTAATCCGAATCTCGGTTTAAGCTCAATTCGATTTTTCGGTTAACTTTGACTCGGGATGAATAGTGTTTTTCAACGGTTTTTCCCGCGTGAATAGTGTTCCGAACGTTTTACGAGTTCTGAGATTTGAACCGCCCATTTTTCGTTTGAACTTCCAGCCGCCGGTTCTCGTATCAACGGCCAGCCGCCGGATCCTTTGGCTCATGTGCTCGGCGACTGGTCCATGGACGGCTGGACGTTCGTCACGGTCTTTCGGGGAATGTTTACGGACGTCTTTGGAGTCAGAACATGCACATGGATGATCTTCGGGTCGGTTCGGGCGTGACGGTCGGTCGACTGGACGATGTTCGGATAATGAGTCTTGACTTGAGAAATGATCGTGTGCATGTGATGAAGACCCGGCGGCTGGCACTTATCCCAGCCGCCGGTTGGTGTATCATGAAGATCCGGCGGCTGGCACTCATCCCAGCCGCCGGCCCTGGACGTGTGAAGACCCGGCGGCTGGCACTCATCCCAGCCGCCGGTTTCGGATGAGGAACACCCGGCGGCTGGCACTTATCCCAGCCGCCAGTTCGTATCTTGGATGGATCGTGGGCAGTTTGCCTTAGCTCGTCCGTCCCATGTTCGGACAAAGAAGACCCGGCGGCTGGGATAAGTGCCAGCCGCCGGTTTCGGATGAAGAAGATCCGGCGGCTGGGATAAGTGCCAGCCGCCGGTTTCGGATGAAGAAGATCCGGCGGCTGGCACTCTTCCCAGCCGCCGGTTTCGGATGGAGAAGATCGGCGGCTGGCACTCATCCCAGCCGCCGGTTTCGGATGGAGAAGACCCGGCGGCTGGCACTCATCCCAGCCGCCGGTTCGTGTCTTGGACGGGTCGTGGGCAGTTTGCCTTAGCTTGCCCGTTCCATGTTCGTGATTTGATCTCGACCTTGACTTCTCGTTCCGTCAATCTTCGAGGAGGGGATTTCGACCCCAACATCCCATCGCCCAGGTCTTTGGAGAGGAAACAAGTGATAATCAGATGGAGGTCAACTATGTGAATGGACAAATTTTTGGGCAAAACCACGGTTTCAATAACCAAGGTTTCAACACTCACCCAAACTTGTCCTACAGAAGCACTAATGTGGAGAACCCTCAGGATCAAGTTTACCCCAAGCAAGGAACCCAACCTCAGACTGGTTTTCAGAGAGGCTACCCCAGTAATTATCAGAGTCAGAACCGGCCATTCATCCCCAACCAGAACCGATTTCAAGGAGGAAATCAACCTAGGCAGTCATACAACAATCCGCAACCCCAGCAGTTTCAGAACCCGCAGCCTCAACAATTCCAAAATCCGCGGCCTCCTTCTCCAGCATCCGGATCTCAAGACGAGCTGAAAAACATGATGCAACAACTTCTAGCTGGACAACAGAAAGCCGCAGCCGACATCAATGCCAAGGTTGACACCATGTACGTGGATCTCAACGGGAAGTACGAAGCTGTGTGGACGCATATGAAGCAACTGGATGTTCAGATTGCTGAGACTGCTGAGTCCATAAAAAGGGCACCAGGAACTCTGCCTGGAAAAGTTGAGGCGCCTAGGAAGGAATTTGTCAATGCCATTGAGCTGAGGAGTGGAAAGACACTCCAGGATAGAACAACCTCGCGATCGTAAAAGGGCAATGTAGTAGACGCCAACTACGTGCACCCGTGCGACGAGCACCTGCTCGGATCGGGTCAAGACACTTATGAAACCGGTGAGACAAGCAATCACTCGACGCACGATGGATCAGCATCTTCACCTGATATTATGTATTTTAACATATTTTGATTTGTTTTTAGTATTCGGTTTGAGTTTTGATTTGCATCTTTCGTTAGTTTTTCGAGTCTTTTCTATTGTTTCAAGTCTTTTTACAGATTTTATAGAGTTCGGATGGACATTGGCGCTTACGGACATGTTCGAGTCAAGTTAAGGTGGAAAACACGAAGAGAACGACCATTCCCGAAGAGAACGACCATTCCCCAAGAGAACGACCGTTCTTGGAGTAGAACGACCACTCAGAACGACCGTTCCCTCAACAGAACGGTCGTTCCCCACCTCACCAACTCTGCCGACAAAAACGCAAGAGAACGACCGTTCTCTCAAACGAACGATCGTTCCCCATCTCACCTACTTCGCGAACGACCACGTAGAACGACCGTTCTTCCACCAGAACGATCGTTCCCCTACTCACCAACACCCACCTACTTCGGTCGACCACCAGAACGACCGTTCTCCACCAAGAACGACCGTTCTCCACCAAGAACGACCGTTCCCCGTCTTACCTACTCCCCTACACCTTGGCCTATATATTGGACTCACTCTTGATGCTTCAAAACACACCATCTTCTTCTCCCACTCTTCTCTAGCTTCTAAACATTGCTTCTTCTCTCTTTTAAGCTTTAATGTTTATGTTTTTATCAAGTTCTTATTAGTTTCTTTTAAGCTTTAAACATTTATGCTTTAATTAAGTTTACTTTCAGTTATTATTATCTATATTAATGCTTTGATTAAGTTCTTATAAGTTTATTCCCAGCTTTTGTTATCTATATTTATGCTTTGTTCAAGTTCTTATTAAGTTATTTTCAGCTTTCATTACCTATTCAAACTTTTATGATGAACTCTATAATCTCTATGTTTTCTTCTTCTTTAATTTTGTCTGAGTAGATCTCTTCGTTAGGTTAAGGTTTGTCAAAGGAATTCATGAGCTTTAGGGTTAAACACAAATAGGCTATCCAAATCAATGTCTTCACCTTTGTTGTTCTTAATGCTTAGATCGAATTGATCACTTGATTTTATGATATTAGGTTTAACTTAGACAGCGAGAGTTGCTAAGTTGCTAGAAGAAACTTGGGTGAGCAATTTATTCATTACCTGCGAGAGTAGATGTATTGGAGAATTGTGAACAAATCAAACATATCTTTAATGCTTGTCTACGATTTCTAGTACCAGCGAGAGTTAGGATTTCTAGTTTTATAGACAAAGATATTGATACCACGAGAGTGGATTGATATTATCTTAGTGTTTGAGTTCTAGACTTATGCTTAATCATTGCCTGAATAGTTGTTTGATCTTTTGCTCTGAATCTCCTGCGGTATTCGTTGACCTAACGCTTGTTTAATATTATCTTTACAACCGATTTTGCTTTTATTACTTGCTATTTACAAAACCAAAAACATAATTGAATTGTCTTAGCTTTTGATTTAGCTCATTAGATTAAAGTGTGAAACTGGTCTTCGTGGGATCGACCCCTAAATACTACTTCGTATGCTGTGCACTTGCAGTAGGAAATAAGGGTTTAAAACTTGTGTATCAAGTTTTTGGCGCCGTTGCCGGGGACCAAATTTTCACCTTTGGTTTACGGCTGAATTATTAGACTAAGAACTTTACTGAATTTGTTTTCTTTTCTTCTTTCTTTTTGTTTTTCAGGTGCATGTCCACAAGGAACACGAGGAGCAAAAACAACAAGGACCTTCTTTGCTTGACCAACGACGAGCTAGCAAGGAGGGAACGAAAAAGCAGAAGACGCAACACACCCGTTCAAGAAGCAGAAACGACTGACACCGCCAACTCAGAAATGGGCGGACAAGCAGACATCGCAACTCAGCTGCAACAACTTCAGACAGCCATGGAGCAGCTTCGTTTGCAACAGGAGAGGCAACTCATTCCACAACCTGCTTTCGGGGACAAAGATGCGGCTCACGCATACTACCAGGATCGATTTCCGATCGTTACCCCGACCATCCAGAGGCAAGATTACGAGATCAAGCCTCAAATGATCGCCCTCGTGAAGCAACACCTGTCCCACGGTCTGCCTGCTGAGATTCCGATGGATCACATCGAGAACTTCGAAGAAATCTGTAGCACAACCGGCTCTAATGGTGTGCCTCCAGATTTCTTGAAGTGCAAGCTTTTCCCCTTCTCTCTTACGGGAAAAGCATCACGGTGGTTAAAATCTTTACTACCAGGCTCTCTACCGACTTGGGCTAATGCGCAAGCAGCCTTCTTAGACAAGTTCTACACCAAGTCCAAGACCGCAGCCTTGAGGAACAAGATTTCCTCATTCGAGCAACATTCCGGCGAGTCATTTACTGAAGCGTGCGAGCGATTCAAAGAGTATAAGCGTGAGTGCCCTCACCACGGTTTCAGCGATGAGCAGCTGCTCAGCACCTTCTACGATGGAGTAGAATGGGACTACCGCAACGCTTTGAATGCCGCGTGTAATGGAGACTTCTATACGAAGACAAAGGAAGGAGCTCTAGAGCTGATCGAGAACTTAGCCGCAAGTTCCAGCAACAAGAGTCCGGAGTACGATAGAAAAAAGGTCAACAACGTGGAGTCCAAGCAGATTGCAGAGCTCGCAGCCAAGGTTAACCTTCTCTTGAAGGGAAACCAAAAGTCGGTCCACTTTGTGAATAAGAATGGAGAAGCACCCCTCGCTCAAGTCTATGAGGAAGAAACCGGTGATGATCGGATGGAGGTCAACTATGTCAATGGACAAGGTTTCGGACAGGACTGCGGTTTAAACAACCAAGGTTTCAACACTCATCCGAACATGTCCTATAGGAGCACCAATGTGGAGAATCCGCAGGATCAGGCTTATCCTAAGCAAGGGAATCAGCCGCAGATGGGTTTTCAGAAGAACTACTCCAACAACTACCAGAACCGGCCATTCCTTCCTAATCAGAACCAATTCCAAGGAGGGAATCAGCCAAGGCAGCCTTTCACGAACTCGCAGCCCCAGCCTTTCACAAATCCGCAACCTTCATCTTCAGCAACCGGCTCTCAAAACGAGCTGAAGAATATGATGCAACAACTACTGGCGGGACAGCAAAAAGCCGCGGCTGAGATCAACTCCAAGGTTGACACAATGTATGTCGACCTTAATGGGAAGTATGAAGCTGTGTCGACTCACATGAAGCAGCTCGATGTTCAGATTGCACAAACCGCTGAATCGATTAAGAGGACACAAGGGACTCATGCAGAGGTGAACTACGTGAATGGAGGCTATGTGGAGAATCAGAGCTTTCAAGCTCATGCGTCTAACTCCCAAGACGAGCTGAAGAACATGATGCAACAACTACTGGCAGGTCAGCAAAAGGCAGCATCTGAGATCAATGCTAAGGTTGATACAATGTAAGTGGACCTCAATGGAAAATATGAAGCTGTATGGACTCATATGAAACAGCTCGACGTTCAGATTGCACAGACGGCTGAGGCTATCAAGAGGGCACCAGGAACTCCACTTGGAAAGGCTGAACCATCTACGAAGGATTTTGTCAACGCCATCGAATTGAGAAGCGGAAACACGCTCCACCATACCGCGACCTCAACTTCAAAATCGGCACAAGAAAAAGAGGCAACCACGGAGCACGTGCTAGGCCAGACTACACAGGCGACTTCCACAACAAAATCTGCAGTGATTCCAGAGAGGGTGTACACTCCTAAGGTGCCTTATCTAGCTCCACCACCATTGAAGGTATTGCCTAAGGTTGAAGATCCTGGAAAATTCCTGGTCCCATGCTCCATTGCTGGATTTGAATTCAAGGACGTCTTTTGTGATTTTGGGTCTAGCGTTAATCTCATGTCAAAGGCTATTGCAGAGAGGTTGAAAATTTCAGAGGTAAAGCCTAGTCATATGACTCTTCGATTTGCAAACACCTCCTCAACAACATCGTCTAGCAGCATTCACGATCTACCTGTCCGAATAGGGGATTGCCTAGTTCCAACTGATTTTCAGGTTGTTGAGATGCGAGAAGGTTATGGCATGCCCTTACTTCTTGGAAGACCATTCATGGCTACAGTGGGTGCAATCATCGATATGCCGAATAGGCAAGTCTGCTTTTCCAAGATTGACAAAAGGGTCTTCTACAAAACCCTTCCCATAGGAACCACCACACATGCCTCTTGCATCTCTGCAGTGGATAGCGAGGAAACACGTGCTCCGATCCCGCAAGCACCTGCTCCACCACCCGGGAAATTTCGGGAGAAGACAAAGACGCAAGAGAACGTGCAGTGCAAAAGGATTACGGGAGGTTCTCAAATAACTTTGATCCCTCAAGGATATGATGGAAACTCGGTTGACTACAAGGTGAAGTGCAAAGGTTATCCTAAACCTTTCTCTAGAGTTAGAGCTATTTTTCCATCAGAGTTGAAAGAGAAGGGTATTGGTGTTGTGAATGGAATGCTGAGTACGGTTCTGAACATGAGGATGCCTGATTATGGAGCTTGTTTTGGAGCAAGCTCTCAAGCCCAACCTGATTGATACATGGCACCAAAGTCAAGCTAATGACTTAAACCAAGCGCTTGGTGGGAGGCAACCCACAGGTAAGTGTCTCTAACTTTTATTTTTCTTTTGCTACTAATTTTTGGTTTTGGTTTTCTTTGTTTCAGCCTATCCACACAAAAAAAAAGAGGGTGCACGTCTTCAGGTGAGTTTTCTTGTCCCTTCACCATTGTCAAATCCATTATTAATTTTTCGTTTCTCATCCTCTCTTGATTTATTCTCGCACCGGGACGGTATGAAGTAAGTCTGGGGGAGGGTGATGATACTAATTCCGTTTTCTTTGTCTTGTTTAAGTCGTTTTGCGTCTGTTTTATTGAGTCAAAATTTAGTTAGGGAGTTATGATCTTTCTTTGGAACAAACTGTTTTAGCTACCATTTTAGTGACCATTCTTACAGCCATTGACAGCGGATTCTACCAAAAAGAAATTCCAAAGGTAAATTGAACTTCCATTATCCCCATACTATTTGAGTATTTAGATGATCCAGAGCTGGCCTAGATATAATGAACTTAATTTTTCTCATCTTGGGGTTTGATATACTTTGAATCGGATTCCTTGCTTAGGTCTGATAGGATTAGTCTGTGATTATGGTTTCCCTCTCTCTTCCCTTCATTGTCTCTAAAAAAAAAAAAGAATGAAAAAGAGGTATAGCTTTGAAAAGTAGTTAAATCATTGGATACTGGTCTAAAAAAAAAAAAAAGAACAATCAGTCGATAAAAAAATAAAATAAAATGATACCTTAGTAGGGAAAAATCGACTGATTGGAAGCGAGAAAAGAGGAAGAAAGGAGACTAGAAGCCGGCTATCCATAAATTCAGTACTTGGGTAAGTTAGAGTCCATGTGTCCTTTGATCGATAGTCAGTACTTGGGTAAGTTAGAGTCCATGAGACTGCACGTAAAACTTAATAAGGTCAGCAATGGGGATTTTAGATTACTCTTATGGGTTGTGGTTTGGAATCTGGATGGTTAGTAAATCTGCGGAAAATTACAAGAGGTCTTAACTTAAGTTGGTACTGTTTGATGTGGCTTACTCTAGTGCTGGTTGATTAAGGGTTCTAAAGAATAAGTGATTTTCCCATGTTTTCAAACCTTTCTTCTCGGTTTAAGCTTTAGTTTGTTTGAGGACAAACAAAGGTTTTAGTTGGGGGGAGTTGATATTATGTATTTTTAACATATTTTGATTTGTTTTTTAGTATTCGGTTTGAGTTTTGATTTGCATCTTTTGTTAGTTTTTCGAGTATTTTCTATTGTTTCAAGTCTTTTTACAGATTTTATAGAGTTCGGATGGAGTTTGGCGCTTACGGACATGTTCGAGTCAAGTTAAGGTGGAAAACACGAAGAGAACGACCATTCCCCAAGAGAACGACCATTCCCCAAGAGAACGACCGTTCTTGGAGTAGAACGACCACTCAGAACGACCGTTCCCTCAACAGAACGGTCGTTCCCCACCTCACCAACTCTGCCGACAAAAACGCAAGAGAACGACCGTTCTCTCAAACGAACGATCGTTCCCCATCTCACCTACTTCGCGAACGACCACGTAGAACGACCGTTCTTCCACCAGAACGATCTTCCTATTGGACTCACTCTTGATGCTTCTAAACACACCATCTTCTTCTCCCACTCTTCTCTAGCTTCTAAACATTGCTTCTTCTCTCTTTTAAGCTTTAGTGTTTATGTTTTTATCAAGTTCTTATTAGTTTCTTTTAAGCTTTAAACATTTATGCTTTAATTAAGTTTACTTTCAGTTCTTATTATCTATATTTATATTGGACTCACTCTGCCTATATATTGGACTCACTCTTGATGCTTCAAAACACACCATCTTCTTCTCCCACTCTTCTCTAGCTTCTAAACATTGCTTCTTCTCTCTTTTAAGCTTTAATGTTTATGTTTTTATCAAGTTCTTATTAGTTTCTTTTAAGCTTTAAACATTTATGCTTTAATTAAGTTTACTTTCAGTTCTTATTATCTATATTTATGCTTTGATTAAGTTCTTATAAGTTTATTTCCAGCTTTTGTTATCTATATTTATGCTTTGTTCAAGTTCTTATTAAGTTATTTTCAGCTTTCATTACCTATTCAAGCTTTTATGATGAACTCTATAATCTCTATGTTTTCTTCTTCTTTAATTATGTCTGAGTAGATCTCTTAGTTAGGTTAAGGTTTGTCAAAAGAATTCATGAGCTTTAGGGTTAAACACTAATAGGCTATCCAAATCAATGTCTTCACCTTTGTTGTTCTTAATGCTTAGATCGAATTGATCACTTGATTTTATGATATTATGTTTAACTTAGACAGCGAGAGTTGCTAAGTTGCTAGAAGAAACTTGGGTGAGCAATTTATTCATTACATGCGAGAGTAGATGTATTTGAGAATTGTGAACAAATCAAACATATCTTTAATGCTTGTCTACGATTTCTAGTACCAGCGAGAGTTAGGATTTCTAGTTTGATAGACAAAGATATTGATACCACGAGAGTGGATTGATATTATCTTAGTGTTTGAGTTCTAGACTTATGCTTAATCATTGCCTGAATAGTTGTTTGATCCTTTGCTCTGAATCTACTGCGATATTCCTTGACCTAACGCTTGTTTAATATTATCTTTACAACCGATTTTGCTTTTATTACTTGCTATTTATAAAACCAAAAACATAATTGAATTGTCTTAGCTTTTGATTTAGCTCATTAGATCAAAGTGTGAAACTGGTCTTCGTGGGATCGACCCCTAAATACTACTTCGTATGCTGTGCACTTGCAGTAGGAAATAAGGGTTTAAAACTCGTGTATCAGCACCCAAGCGGCTCATCCGAGCAGGTGCTCGGTCGGACCACACCACTTGCCTCGAAAACCGCGGCGATTCCAGAGAAGGTGTACAAGCCTAAGGTTCCTTACCCTGTACCACCCAAGAAGTCTCGCAAGGACTTGGAAGATGCAAAGTGTAGAGAGATGCTTAAAGATCTTACCGTAAAGATACCTCTCGCTGATGCAGTTCAAATGATACCGGCTCTCAAACGGTATATGAAGACTGGTTTCTGGAAAAATCGTGGAGGAAGAGAAGGTGATGATGGTTTGAAAAGAGTGCAGTGCTGTCCTTCAGAACAAGGTCGTGAAGAAGAGGGGTGATCCTGGGCGATTTGTCTTATCTGTCACAATCGGCCCAATGACTTTCTCATGCTCTCTATGCGATCTTGGTTCCAGCGTGAATCTCATGCCTTACTCGGTTGCCAAGCGTTTAGGGTTCACCAAGTTCAAACCCACGCGGATCTCCCTAGTTTTTGCTGATCGATCAACCAGGCTTCCTAAAGGGGTTCTGGAGGACATATACGTACGGATAAAAAAAACGAGCTAGTAGCTCAAGGACATGGGGTGGCGAGTTAGTAACTCAAGAGTGTGTCCCGAAGCATGAGTAAATCGCAAGAAAGCAAGGAAGGAAAGAGAGGAATGAAGATGAGAATCGATTTAAGGAGGAGAGTGAATTAGAGGTTGTGGACATCAATGAGTCCATTCTCCCTTGCCGTTTTGTGCGATATCCTGGACTCTCTGGAAACACGGTAACCCTAAACACTCTTAAGCTCCACCATTAAATATTAGTCGGATCTTTACCGAGCCTCGTTTTACTAAGCTAGTGTCTTTAGTAAGAAGCTCACGCCACCTCTAATTGAATGCAGAGAATCTATTGTCTTGAACTTAGATTTTTCTGGGATTGTAAGCCGTATGGTTTGAGGTTGGTGAACTTTGCTGTTAAGGTTTTCGGTAAGGCAATGTATCTCTTATTCTAAGGTATGTGGTCTGATGAAATGGGTCTATTCATGGTTTCTGAGATTTTGTGAGTCTCCATCGATTTCTCTATGTCTTGATTTTAGTTTTGTTTGAGGACAAACAAAGATCTAAGTCTGGGGGAATTGATATGTTGGGATATTTACCCTTTCTAACCCTTTAGAGTTTGGAGCATTTGGAACCTTATCTAATTGTTTTCTAGAGTTTTTGAGTGTGTATTAGGTGTTTTAGGTGGCTTTGGAGCTGAAATTAGAGTTTGGAGCATTTGGAACCTTTGGAATGAAAAAGAATCAGATTTGAAGAAAAGAAGGAAAATCCTGCAAAGTATCACCAACTCCAATCGACGAGCACATGCTCGCGAATTTCAGCCACCAAGCGAGCACCTGCTCGCCGCGGAAGAGAACAAAAAGAAGGGATTTAACCTAATGATTACCGCCGACTTTTAAAGGCCCAGCCTCCTCCCAGCCGCCTATCTCCTCTCATATAAATACTCCCCTTAGTCTTAGGCTTTAGATTATCCTTTTTCTTTGCTTTTGGCTTTTAGCTTTTCAACATCTAGGAATTCTTTTGTAAGGGAGAAGATCTCAAGCTACAATTTGGAGAAGATTTCTGAACCCTAGTACTTCTAATTTTTAATATCGATTTCATGCATTCTTTTAATTCATCTGTTTTATTTCTTTCTTCTTTGATTATGTCTGAGTAGATCTATTAGTTAGGTTAAGGTTTTCAAAGGAATTCATGAGCTAGGGTTGAACACAAATAGGAAATCAAAATCGGTAGTCTTCATCTAGGTTGTTCTTATTGCTTGAATCGATTTGGCCAATCTATTCCTGATCTTAGGTTTATCTAGACAGCGAGAGTTGCTAGGTTGCTAGAAGAGACCTAGATGAGCGATTTATTCATTACCTGCGAGAGTAGATGTATTGGAGAATTGTGAACAAATCAAACCTAATCATTAATGCTTGTCTGCGATTTCTAATGCCAACGAGCGTTAGGATTTTTAGGTTGCTAGATAAAGATATTGGTATCACGAGAGTGAATTAATATTATCTTGGTGTTTTAAGTTCTGGACTTGTTCTTAATAATAACCTGAATAGTTGTTTGACCTTGCTCTGAATCTCCTGCGAATTGTCTTGACCTAACGCTTGCTTTATTACTGTTAAAACCGATTTGCTTTAGTAACTTGTTAATCACTATTTCATCAAACCCATATTTGAATCTCTTAGCTCTTGATTTTAGCTCATTAAATCATAGTGTGAACTTGATCTTCGTGGGATCGACCCCTAAGTACTGCTACGAATTGCTGTGCACTTGCAGTAGGAAATAGGGTTTAAAACTCGTACATCATCCACCCGCGCAGGAGTTTGGTCCTATTTCGTGGGATTGCTGCCGGGACATAGGTGTCTGTTCGTTGCTCCGACCTTTTGTCTCACCAATCTCCGAGGAGGGGATTTTGACCCCAACAGAGATCTTGGAGATTGATTGCTCCGTCAAGCTCCCCGTCTAAGAGTTTGGCCGTCAGCTTATTTCCAGGGGTTCGGCAGTTTGTTGTCGAATGCCCGTGGCAGCGATGATGCTCGTAGTAGGCCTTCTCATCGAAGCTTGCGGAGTTTCTAAACCAAGTATTCCACTGACCATTTCCTTGTCTAGCCCTCGAGACGTGCCTCTCGGAGTTGTAGCGTGGTTTCTCCGAGCTGACTTGGTAGTTGTGAGCTCCGCATGAGTTTCCCCCCTCGAAGTGTATGTACCCGGTGTTTTGGTTGCCTTTTCTGCCGTCTGAACTGGTTGGGGCAGGAGGCGCAGCCCGACGCGAGGGTTTGGATCCTTGGTATTTTTTCTTCAGAACATTCATCTCCTCTTCGTGGATTATATATTTGGATGCTCTGTGGAGAGCACCTTGGATAGACGAAGGTGCGTTCAGCGGTATTTTCTCTTGGAAATGCAATTCGAACCATAGCGCCTTTTTCAAGGATTCGATCACTGCCTTATCACTACGGTCATCAATCTTCGAATCGGTCACTTTGAAGCGTTCAATGAAGTTGCGCAGGCTCTTGTCTGGTCCTTGAGATAAGGACCAGAGGTCTGCGTCGGAAGTCCCACGGTTTATAAACATTGAGTAATGTTTGATGAAAATCGTGGCGAGCTGTCCAAAGTTGTCGATGGAATCCTGGTCAAAGCGGGATAACCATTCCAGCACCCCGACCCCTTCAAATGTTACCCAAACAGAAGGCAGAATCCTGCGTCCTGCTCATCCTTCTTGAATTTGGTTAGGCCCATCGCAATGTGGAAAGCTGTTAGATGAGCCTCTGTTCAGTGGTTCCTTCGTAATAAGGGGATTTTATCTTTCCAGGGTCGGAAATTTGGCTTTCGTGATCAGTGTTGTGAACGGAGTCTTAGGACGCAATCTATCTCCGAAGCGGAGCTGATTGCTCGAAGGATTTGCAACCTTAGGAGCTTCATCTCATCTTGGGGTCGGAGTAGTTGTTCGCGTAGCTCAGAGAATTCTTCTTGTTTCTTTCCTTTCTGGGCGTTTCTTCCCTTTGGGAGACCTAATGCTCTGAGTTCCTCGGCCTCTTTTTCATGTCGGATGTTTTCTTCTTCCTCCGATAGGTCTTGAGCATGTTACGAGGCATCCCGTTTGTAACACCCCCAAACCGGAGTAGATGTGCACGGTCACAGGACAATCAAACAAGAACACCAAGACCGGCCTACACATCCAAACCGATCCGGGCAATGCACAGAAGCCGAGGTTAACCAGATAGTCCGGCCCGTCTCGAAGGTCACTGAGCTTAAGGCCAGTCCATCCGACCAACTCCGACACCCATCACCGAGATAGTTCTGAGACTCCTTATCTCGTCCACCTATTAAGAATGGAAATTGGCTCATAAGTTCTCGGAATTTTGTTCAAGAATCATAATTTTATAATTTCCAAAAATAATTTTAATTCTTATAAAAAGCATATTTCAGACAATATGTTGTACTTGGTTTACTGCTTAAAATGTTATAAAGAGCTTTTACAATAGTTGCAGGGGCGATTTCTTTGTGTTGGGGTCGAAATCCCCTCCTCGAAGATTGACGGAACGAGAAGTCAAGGTAGAGATCAAATGGAACTTATCCCGAACATGGACCGGACGAGCTAAGGCCAACTGCCCACGACCCGTCCAGGACACGAACCGGCGGCTGGGATAAGGCCAACCGCCGGGTCTTCCTCAAGCACCAACCGGCGGCTGGGATAAGGCCAGCCGCCGGGTCTTCTTCGTCCACGGCCGGAGGCTGGGATAAGGCCAGCCGCCGGGTCTTCTTCGTCCAAGGCCGGCGGCTGGGATAAGGCCAGCCGCTGGGTCTTCTTCATCCACGGCCGGCGGCTGGGATAAGGCCAGCCGCCCACGATCATTTCTCAGTCAAGTCTCATTATCCGAACATCGTCCAGTCGACCAACCGTCAAACATAACTCTAACCCCGGACCGACTCGAAGATTATGCATTTGCGTGTTCTGACTCCAAGACGTCCATAAACATTTTCCGAAGGACCGTGACCAACAGCCAGCCTTCCGTGGACCAGTCACCGAAGCACACGAGCCAAAGGAACCGGCGGCTGGCCATCAATACGAAAACCCGGCGGCTGGAAGTTCAAACAAAGAACGGGAGGTTAAAATCTCAAAAGTCGTAAAACGTTTGGAATACTGTTCACGCGGGAAAAACCGTTAAAAACACTATTCATCTCGTGACAAAGTTAACCAAAAATATAATTAAGTCTAAACCGAGATTCGGATTACTATTCACCTGTTTACTATTCATCGGCGGGTCAGATTTGGGTCAGAACGCGCAGACGGATCACGGAAGACTCTCGGGCCAGATATCGGGCCCAAAAGGTTAGGTCGGCGGCTGGGAAGGAAACCCCAAAGTCCCACATCGAAAATCTGAAGTCTCAGCGTCCTAGGATTGTCAGTATATATATGTACGCTCATGTAAGGGTTAAATCGATCCCAAATCCGAGTATTAGGAGTTTTAGCAATATAAGACTTTTCAGCTTTTGCTAATTAATCCTGTACTTTCGGAAATCATCAATAAAATCTCTCTCTTTACATTTTCGGTCCTTTAGTTCTTTAAAAATAGAATTTTCGAGCCCCCATAAAATATAAGTTTTGACAGTGTGAGTTTCGGCTCTCACAGTTTGGCGCCGTCTGTGGGGACGAAAAATATTCTTAAACCTTATAACGAAAAGGATACAGAACGAAGACGATGACTGAAGAAACGATGGATTGGAGTTCCGTGGATGGCAGCCGCGGCCGAACGATGACTTTCCGAGAGGGAGAAGCCGCCGAAATAGACCATCCACACAACGATCTGCTCGTGATCAACCTTTCAATCGGAGGGTACGAGATACCAAGAGTCTTAGTCGACACTGGAGGAACGGTGAACATCATATTCATTGAAACCCTTCGGAGGATGAACATTGAGACCCAGCATCTCATAACCCATCTGAAACCGTTGACTGGTTTCTCCGGAAAGACGACGATGACAATAGGGACGATCCAACTTCCCGTAAAAGCAAAAGGGGTGGAAAAAGACACGAAGTTCTCGGTGATCGACTGCCCGCGAATCTGCGACGCAATCGTTGGAACACCACGGTTGAACTCAGTGAAGGCCATCCCGTCAACTTACCACCTGTGCCTGAAATTCCCGACTCCAACCGGAGTGGAAACGATCTGGGGACGGCAGAAAGATTCTCGAATTTGTTTCTTAACGGAACACAGATTGAGGAAGCCGGTAACCGATCTCCGCCGCCAGCCGAAGTTCGAAAAAGGAAAGGAAGAGCGGCAGCTTGCGAAACTCGAGCAAAATTTACAAATTGAGGAATCCCGGGAGACGGAGAAAGATCCCCCGTGCGAGCCAGTGATTTCGGTCAATATAGACGAAACGAATCTGGAGCGATGTACGGAGATTGGAACAAACCTGAAGGAGCCAATCAAGACGGAGTTAATCGCCTTGTTGAAAGAGAACACAGGATCCTTCGCATGGACAGCAGAAGATATGCCCGGGATCGACATCGACATTACAAGCCATGAGCTCAACATAGACCCGACGTTCAAACCAGTAAAGCAGAAAAGACGGAAACTTGGACCAGAGCGCGCCCATGCGGTGAACGATGAAGTAGAGAGATTGCTTAAAGTCGGATCAATCACGGAAGTGAAATATCCCGACTGGCTAGCCAATCCGGTGGTAGTGAAGAAGAAGAATGGAAAATGGCGAGTTTGCGTCGACTTCACGGATCTGACAGCTTTCCGCTTCCGCACATCGATCGATTAGTCGAAGCAACGGCGGGGAACAAGCTGCTATCATTCATGGACGCTTTCTCCGGATACAACCAGATCATGATGAACCCCGACGATCGAGACAAGACTGCGTTCATCACAGACCGCGGGACATACTGCTATAAGGTGATGCCGTTCGGGTTAAAGAATGTTGGCGCAACGTACCAAAGACTTGTCAACAAAATGTTCGCCGAGCAACTCGGAAAACGATGGAAGTCTACATCGACGATATGCTGGTCAAATCGTTGGAGGAAAGGACCACGTGAAACACTTGCGGGAATGCTTTGAACAACTCAACCAGCACAACATGAAGCTAAACCCGGCAAAGTGCAGATTCGGAGTTGCATCCTGCGAATTCCTCGGTTATCTGGTGACTCATCGAGGGATAGAAGCAAACCCAAAGCAAATTAATGCCCTGATAGAGATGGCCTCACCAAAAACTAAGAGAGAAATCCAAAGATTGACCGGACGGGTCGCGGCGCTGAACCGGTTCATCTCGAGGTCGACACACAAATGTTTGCCTTTCTACAACACACTCAGGGGAAACAAAAAGTTTGAGTGGACAGAGAAATGCGAACAGGCGTTCCAAGAACTAAAGAAATACCTGGCAAGCCCGCCCGTACTTTTTCTGTACACGGCGGTGTCACCGACGGCAGTAAGCGGAGTGCTGATCAGAGAGGATCGCAACGAACAAAAACCAGTCTTCTATGTGAGCCAAACTCGATACCCGCTAATGGACAAGGCAGCCTTGGCAGTGGTAATGTGCGCTCGGAAATTGCGGCCTTATTTCCAATCGCACACGATCATTTTACTCAAAGTTTTTCCGCTCAGAACCATCCTGCACAGTCCCAGTGAATCGGGACGTCTCGCAAAATGGGCGTTAGAATTAAGCGAGTATGATATCGAGTACCGAAGCAGAACATGTGCGAAATCGCAAGTCCTTGCTGATTTCTTGATCGAACTCCCGACCGCAGGAGTTAGTGAACCAACATCAGATTCGGTGTGGGTTCTCCACGCAGACGGGTCTTCATCAAAGCAAGGTTCGGGAGTCGGGGTGCGGTTAACATCACCAACCGGGGAAATCCTAGAACAGTCGTTCAGGTTACTCTTCAGCGCTTCCAACAACGAAGCGGAGTACGAAGCCTTGATCTCTGGACTAAGACTCGCCCTCGGGCTCAAAATCCAGAATCTACAAGCTTTTTGCGATTCCCAGCTGGTGGCAAGCCAGTTCAGCGGAGACTATGAAGTAAAGGACGATCGGATGGAAGCATACCTCAAAATTGTCCGGGAACTTGCAAAGCGATTCAAAAAGTTTGAATCACAAGAATCCTGCGGGGAGAAAATGCCCCGACTGATGCATTGGCGGCCCTGTCATCAACGTCGGCCCCGGGAGAAAGGCGAATCATTCCCGTAGAATTCATAGAGCAACCAAGCATCGATCCACCACAAGTCGCGAATCTTATACAACTGCCGGAAGGTGAGGATGAAGAAGAACTCCCGGAAGCAGATTTAGCAACTGGTCCGACGGAAGAGTATGGCTGCGATCGCGGATGGATGGCCCCGATACGAACATACATTACAGACGGGGAAGTTCGGGCGGACAAGTGGGCTGCACGAAAGCTAAGGGCCCAAGCAGCCCGCTTTGTCCTCCTTGACGGCAACATTTACAAATGGAGGATCTCCGGACCATTAATGGTCTGCGTGGAAAAAGAAGAAGCAAGACGAATTATGGAGGAAGTCCACAGCGGATCGTGCGGAAATCACTCTGGAGGGAGAGCCCTCGCAAATAAAATCAAGCGGCATGGACACTATTGGCCAACCATGATAAAAGATTGTGAGAAGTTCTCCCTCAAGTGCGAAAAATGCCAGAGGCACGCATCAGTTATCCATCAGCCCGTAGAACTACTCTCGTCAATCTCCGCGCCGTACCCATTCATGATGTGGTCAATGGACATCGTGGGGCCAATGCATAACTCAAAACAGAAAAGGTTCCTACTTGTCCTAACAGACTACTTCTCAAAGTGGGTTGAAGCGGATTCTTACGCCAGTATCAAGGACGCTCAAGTGGAGCACTTCGTCTGGAAAAACATCATATACCGGCACGGAGTCCCTTACGAGATCGTCACGGACAGTGGTTCTCAATTCATTTCCGCCCGCTTCAAGGATTCTGCGAAAAGTGGAAGATACGCTTGAGCAAGTCAACGCCGCGTTATCCACAGGGTAATGGCCAGGCCGAAGCAGCCAACAAAACTATTGTTGACGGACTCAAAAAGTGTCTCGACGAGAAGAAAGGGCGATGGGCAGACGAACTCGAAGGAGTACTCTGGTCCCACCGGACAACCCCAAGACGCGCAACCGAAGAAACGCCATTCGCACTGGTCTACGGCGCCGAATGCGTTATACCGTCAGAAGTAGACTACCCCGGCGTCAGACGAAGACTCTTGCCTGGACAGGAAGGCCTTAACCATCTGATGATGTTAGACGAACTGGACTTCATAAATGAAAGACGGGATCAAGCGCTCATCCGCATTCAAAACTATCAACAAGCTGCGGCCAAGTACTACAACTCAAACGTACGAAGCCGCAAATTCAAAGAAGGAGACCTCGTCCTCTGCAAAATTTTCCAGAACACCGCGGAGCCGAACGCAGGGAAACTAGGCGCAAAATGGGAAGGACCGTACAAAGTAGCAAAGGTGGTCCGCCCAGGAGCATACGAGCTGGAAAACAAAGAAGGAAAGCCAGTCCCGAGGACATGGAACGTGATGCACTTAAAGAAGTATTATCACTAGACGTTGTAACATAGAACTACGAACCGGCTTAATCCCTACATTTGGGGTACGTAGGCAGCTCGCCATCCGACGAGTTAAGCTGTTTGTATTTTAGAATTTTTAAGGGGGGGAGTGGGTCCGTATATACATACTCCCAAATTTTCGAAAGCAAATCAAGAGGATGGACATTGGAACTTAGCATCTCATAACACATCCATAGCTTGAAAAGTTGTCCGAGAACACCATTCCGACAAACATCGGGACTTAGCATCCCGAAACCTGATCCGGAAAACAAATGGACTCAGAAAAACCCGAGAAAACGAACATTGAAACTTGACATAACGCATCTCCAACTCAGACAATATCGCCCATCATTAAGGCACAACAAATACCATCACTTCAAAAATCACCCCTTGGCGTACATAAAAACCCGCCTCTTGGCAAGCATGCCACCGTCTGTTGCTGATCACAACGGGACGATTCTTTTAACCATGGTTCTTTCTACATCCCAAAGTGGATAAACGTAGCGCGCTATACAAATTTTCGGACTAACATCCGAAAGGCGTAACCTGACATTCCGCGATCCTGCAGGAAACGTTTGAGACGATGTTCTATTTAGTTCATTTCCACTAAACGCCCCGCATAGATAGAAAGTGGGAAGCGTGAGCCATGAAATGAACTCGCTAAACCCAGTAAACGCCAACATGGAATGCTGGTCCTAGACATCTCACGACGAAGTACCAAACCGGCCCTGGTACGAGATCATAAACTCGTCCGAAAACTAGCAATTTAACAAAACTCGAAACCCAGCGGCTAACTCCGCTGGTCAAATAACACAAGGGGAACCCTTCCCGAACAATCAGATCTGAGCGCCCGGAATAGTGCCCCGGTCGACCCGACTAAACTAAGCAAACAAAACCGAATCAATATAAAGAAGGTCGGCCGCCCGATCTCCTCAGATAAATGGGCCGCCCGATCTCCTCAGATAAATGGGCCGCCCGATCTCTTTAGATAAATGGACTGCTTGGCCCCTTTAAAGAAAACTGGCCAAGTATCACTAAACAAATGGGCCAATCGCCCAAACGGCCAGCCGCCCGGTTTGATCCAACACAACCCGATGGTTGGGACATTGCCACCCGCCCGGGATTAATCCAACGCAACCCGGCGGCTGGGACATTGCCACCCGCCTGGGATTAAATCCAACACACCCCGGCGGCTGGGACATTGCCAGCCGCCCGGTATTAATCCAACATAACCCGGCGGCTGGGGACATGGCCAGCCGCCCGGAATCATTCCAGCATCCTCTCCGTATCAATACACGGCGGCCGGGTTTGTCTCGGACTAAACCCAGCCGCCCACGATCATCTAACCTGGACCTTTTAACAAAAGAGAAGTATACGGCAAAACGCAAATCCCGAAAGCTCATCTTTATTGCAAGGAAAATACCGGTCCAGACCAAAAATCAGGCCTTACATAACATAAATCTATAAACGAAAGCCAAAAAAACCACCAAAAACTCAAAAATAACTAGAAAGAAAAACCACCGCAAGGTCAAGAGTCTGAACCAAACGCCTTGGTAACAGCAATATCCGAGATTCCGGGAACAAACTCGTTCGATCCCGATAGATAAATCACCCCGAGAGAAGTAGCCTCCTCTTCGACGGATTTTTCCTCGGGTATTGAAACATCGTCATCCCTGTGGGCTGGGCATAACTGAGAATCAATCTTCCCACGAATACGAGTGATCACATCATCAAACCGAGCTGCAGACTTGTCAAACTCGCTCATCCATGCGGACAATTTCACCTTCTCTTCATCCAAGCTGGGAGGATCGGTCCCCTGAAGCAACGCGACAAGTTCGATATTACTCTCTATCTGAGCCAAATCTATTTCCTGCTTCCTTGCCTCAGACAGAGATCCGAGATCTTCTTTTAGCACATTCAAGAAGTCGCGGAATTTTGCGACGGATGCCTTGCGGCCATCCGCGTAAGCCCGCTGCACCTTCGAGTTGCGCGCCGCTTTCGCACTAGCCAACTGGTCTTTCAAAGTCTGTACTTCCTTAGCATGACGCGCATCCTTGGCCTCTTGGTGGGTCTTGAACTGCAACGCCTCGGACTTTTCCACGCGCAACGAAGCGAGCTCCCTCTAAAGCGACTTGACCTGATGCAAAGACGTCACCTCAAGTTCGTTGAGTTTCCTCCTTACCATCCGTGCATCCTCCCGAGCTTCCTCAGCGCGCTTGCGGATTCCACGGACGGAAGCATCGTACGTGCTAATGCACTTATTCACGGAAGACATAAACTAAATAAAAAAGAGAAAAAAGAGTCAGCAAAAAAAAAAAAAAGAAGAAGAGAGCAAGAATAAATAAATCTTCATTCCGCTCAAGGCCATATCCTTGTACTTCTCATGCTCGTCCAAGCTGTCGCAAGAAGGAAACTTGAAACTAGCATCCGTGATCACCGAAAAACTCCTAGCAGACTGACGACGATTTCTGCAAACAGCCTCAAGAAAAGCAAGCGCTGGCGAAGGACCCATACGCCGAACCTCGGAAGGAGAATTCTTCGCTCCGGGGTCAGCAAGGCAACCCGCCTGCTTTTGGCGCAACAGGTCGTCTTCATCGCTCAGACCATAAGCAACCCCGCCAGCCGCCGCTTTACCCTTGGGCAAACGCCTCGCGATACTTCATTCAAGAATAGCCTCCTTTTTCAAAGGAGTGACCACAACGGTGGATACCATCAACTTATCTGCGGGCCACTCGGGTGGAGGGATGGCCTGACTACCGTCCGCCAATCCCGGTTCCGAAGGGCCAGCCGCCGTCTTGTCTTTAGCGTTTTTTCCAAGTTTGTTTGCCTCTCCGTTCTTCTCCATCTGCCTCCTCTCGCGAAAAGATGGCATAACCATGATATCAATTTCAAGAAGACGGAAAGAGCGCTCGACTATAAAAAACCCGCGAGGAAAAAGAGGAAGGAAGGATGCGTACATATAGTCGGACGGCTCGAGTCCTAGTCCGAATAGAAGTCGGATCTTTCCAATTCTGAGCCAACCGAGTCTTTCACACGAAAAGGAAATTTACAAAAAAAAAATGGAAAGAGGAGAAGAAAGGAAATTTTCCCGTTTCGATCAATCCCGATAAAACCCCGGCTTAAAGCTCATCGTCCTGGACTACGAAAACGAAGAGCTGGGGGGCTAACTGTTGGGGTCGAAATGCCCTCCTCGAAGATTGACAGAACGAGAAGTCAAGGTCGAGATCAAATGGAACTTATCCCGAACATGGACCGGACGAGCTAAGGCCAACTGCCCACGACCCGTCCAGGACACGACCGGCGGCTGGGATAAGGACTAGCCGCCGGGTCTTCTTCGTCCCAAGGCCGGCGGCTGGGATAAGGCCAGCCGCCGGGTCTCTTCGTCCACGGCCGGCGGCTGGGATAAGGCCAGCCGCCGGGTCTTCTTCGTCCACGGCCGACGGCTAGGATAAGGCCAGCCGCCGGGTCTTCTTCGTCCACGGCCGGCGGCTGGGATAAGGCCAGCCGCCGGGTCTTCTTCGTCCACGGCCGGCGGCTAGGATAAGGCCAGCCGCCCACGATCATTTCTCAGTCAAGTCTCATTATCCGAACATCGTCCAGTCGACCGACCGTTAAACATAACTCTAAGCCCGGACCGACTCGAAGATTATGCATTTGCGTGTTCTGACTCCAAGACGTCCATAAACATTTTCCGAAGGACCGTGACCAACATCCAGCCGTCCGTGGACCCGTCGCCAAAGCACACGAGCCAAAGGAACCGGCGGCTGGCCATCAATACGAAAACCCGGCGGCTGGAAGTTCAAACAAAGAACGGGCGGTTAAAATCTCAAAAGTTGTAAAACGTTCGGAATACTGTTCACGCGGGAAAAACCGTTAAAAACACTATTCATCTCGAGACAAAGTTAACCGAAAAATCGAATTAAGTCTAAACTGAGATTCGGATTACTATTCACCTGTTTACTATTCATCGGCGGGCCAGATTTGTGTCAGAACGCGCAGACGGATCACGGAAGACTCTCGGGCCAGATATCGGGCCCAAAAGGTTAGGTCGGCGGCTGGGAAGGAAACCACAAAGTCCCACATCGAAAATCTGAAGTCTCAGCGTCCTAGGATTGTCAGTGTATATATGTACGCTCATGTATGGGTTAAATCGATCCCAAATCCGAGTATTAGGAGTTTTAGCAATATAAGACTTTTCAGCTTTTGCTAATTAATCCTGTACGTTCGGAAATCATCAATAAAATCTCTCTCTTTACATTTTCGGTCAATTAGTTCTTTAAAAATAGAATTTTTGAGCCCCCATAAAATATAAGTTTTGACAGTGTGATTTTCGGCTCACACACTTTGGTTCTTGGGGGTGATTGAGATCCAACAAGTCCTCAGCAGCCCTCGACTCTTGCGTCTCCTTATAAGACTATAAATGGTTAATTGTAGATGATATCCTTGGGGCACCTTACTCATTGATATGATCTATGTTTTGACCAGATTGAAACGCAATTAGCTGCTTTACAGATCCCATGTTCAGTTGTTTTGCAATATACTCAGGTGATGATTGTAATCATCATTATATAGTTAGCCAACCTTTAACAACTCTGATTCACCAATATAAGTTAAACTCGATCATAACGAGAATATATTGGCCATCCTAGACATCTAGCACACGAGCAGTCCCCTAATGAACAACTGATGCCAATCTAGTGTTTTTTTACGATTTAGACATCTTCAAGGCAGCTATTTAACATCCGATTCAAAATGTTGAGTTGATTGTCTTTTACCAAAATTTGATGTCTGTCACGATTGGGAGAGTATGGGCACAACGAAACTAAACAAATGATATATCAAATTGGTACGCGGAAAAACCCTTTGCAAGTTTGCTAATCTTCTCGGAACCATGTTTCCTTGAGCTATTAACAGCCTTTCCAATTTCAGTGTACTGCAATAACGCAAATTAAATCCTTTAATCAGTATCCAGCATATTCTACTACTAAATCATATAAATTACCAAATCAGCACCAGATTTTAGTATAGTCATAGATGATAATAAGTTAGTCAAGTGATTATGCCTCTGCCCCAACATTAAGAGTGATAAAAAAGCTTCTTACATGTTTTCTACGCTCGTCGTCCTTCTTCCCTTGCATGCCTTTAGAATTGGATTCCTTTCGTACTCTTCATGTTCTTGTTGTATCACTTGATCATGTGATCAAAATTAAGGAACCTGAGTAGAGTTGAACACCAAATTAGAGTTTATTAATAAGTAGTTGAATCGTACTTAAGAAGGGGTATGCTCAGATCACGGCAACGAACAACGGAGAGAGAGATGAAGATAAAAATCCAAAATTGGATCTGTAGTTGAAAAATTCCGAAAACCCAAATTGAAAACCTTCATCTGTTTGAAACACCACGATTTCTTGCTCAATTTTTCTCTGTGTATTCTTCTGCAGCACTTCCTTCGTCGTTTTTCTTCTTCTTCCGCTGCGATCGGGGTTTCTTATACACTTTTTCTATGACGAAATTGTAACATTCCGATTTCTGGTATATATGGAAACATATGTGAGAGAGGTTAAAAGAATTGATCTAGCTACCTATGTCAACAAAGTGCACTTACCTTTTCCGTCACATATCCGGAGAGAACTCCAGAGTTAAGCGTGCTTGAGCTGGAGTAGTCAAAGGGTGAAGGACCTACCGGGAAGTGATTCGCGGTATCGTGTGAGTGAGGCCAAGACACGGGGAACGGTCATGTAATGATTGCAGGGACAGTATATTATGACTTTCGAGCCTCCCGGTAAATGCACCAACCATCGGACAGGGGTGGGCCGGCGCATGGGCCTAGTGAGAGGACATGGGGGCTCACTGGTAGGGGTGGTTGGAGCATTGTAGAAATGATGAATGGTCAGCCTCGGAGATGATGGGGAAAGAACGGTCAAAGTCAAATGTTGGAACCGAAATTCACACAATCGATTTCGTAAAGTAAATTTGGGGATTCTGAGATTTCTGGGAAGAACTCGAGAAAAGAGATCGTAAAAGAATTTTATTGACTTGTTGTCGAATAAGCTTTCCGTACAACACTTGTAAGCAAAAGTTTTAGACTAAATTCTAAGCCATAAAGTACGAGAAGTTGGGATGATTTGAAAGTGTGTACAAAGATGTATATTTATAATAAGTAGTATAGGGTCTCGAGAGCTCGTCTTTGCGATGGGGGACGGTTGAGAAGTCCTTCTCCAGCCACTGACGTTGACCTAAGGCGGCAGTGGCCCGCGAGCTTGCCTCTTCCAATCCGGTACGATTGCGTATTTCGGCCCAGCTTGTCTTTCAACCTTTGGTTTGGTTCTTCCTTTGGTTTAATCGTGGCTTGACGTCTTGATTTCTGTTTTATATGTAGAATCCTCAATGTTTTGTATATCTTGAACAGCACGAAGTTATCCGTAAAACGACATGAAGTTTTACGGAAAGGGCACGATGTTTCGGAAGGAACCTGAGAAGACAGGTTTCTGCAATCCTTCTCGGGAAATACGAAGTCAAATTTGGTGAGGTCGAAACCCACTCCTCGGAGATCGAAGGACAAAGAGACCAAGCGTTGACACAGCAAGACACGAAAACCACTCTGAAGACTAAAAGAGACTATATTCTCTTCTGTCAAGACGCCACTTTCTCCGGAAGGAAGCAAGGCGCCACACTCTCTGCCTCATGGCCAATGCGCCACTTTCTCCGGAAGGAAGCAGGCGCCCATTTGCCTTTCAAGGCAAAGGCGCCACTTTCTCCGGAGGAAGCAAGGCGCCACATTCTTATCCTCAGGCTTAAGGCGCCACTTCTCTCGGAAGAAGCTAGGCGCCACATTCTTTGCCTCAAGGCCAGGCAACCACTTTCTCCGGAAGGAAGCAAGGCGCCACGTTCTCCTCCGAGACCAAGAAGCCACTTTATCTTCGAGGCCAAGAAGCCACATTCTCTTCAAGGCCAAGAGCCACTTCTCTTCAAGGCAAAAGAAGCCACTATCTCTTCAATGCCAAGCGCCACTTTCCCCCGGAAGAAAGCTAGGCGCCACATTCTTTGCCTCAAGGCCAAGGCGCCACTTTCTCCGGAGGGAAGCAAGTGCCCACATTCTCCTCCGAGACCAAGAAGCCACTTCTCCTCCTCAAGGCCAAGAAGCACTTTCTCTTCAAGGCCAAGAAGCCACTTTCTCTTCAAGGCCAAGATGCCACTTTCTCTTCAGGCCAAGAAGCCACCAATCTCCAAGGCGCCACATTCTCATGGAATGACCAAGGCGCCACATTTCTCGTAAAAAGAAAAGCGGCTCTTTTGAGTTCAAAGGAAAGGGCTTTTTGACCGTTCGTAAAAAGAAAAGGGCTTCTTGAGTTCGTTAAAAAGAAAAGGGCTTCTTGAGTTCGTAAAAAAGAAAAGGGTTTCTTGAGTTCGTAAAAAGGAAAGGGCTTCTTGAGTTCGTGTAAAACGGGAAGGGCTTCTTGAGGATTCGACTCGGAACGACCAGGTTTGGAACACTGTTTCACCCGGAGTTTCCCGCAAAAACACTATTCACGGAAAACACTGTTTTCACAAACAGGATCAAAAGGTTGAAGATCGGTTTAGTCGTATCCGTTGAGTGAAAAACACTGTCACAAAAACGCCTTCATTAAACACTGTTCATGTACCGACGGAAACCGGGAAAAGGATCCAATCGCAG
Source organism: Isatis tinctoria (assembly GCA_010577795.1). Taxonomy (NCBI): domain Eukaryota; kingdom Viridiplantae; phylum Streptophyta; class Magnoliopsida; order Brassicales; family Brassicaceae; genus Isatis; species Isatis tinctoria. Next base: position 21,501,618 of record CM021250.1, read on the forward strand.
CGGAAAAACCGAGATTACGATAGACCGAGTCGGACCGGAGGCGAACTGGGCCAAGAATGGACTGGATGGGGATATGTCAGGAAAAATCGGGCCGCGAATCGAGCCCGAATCATTTGAAGTCGGCGGAAGATATATGATTCCAACATCCACATCGCTAATAGCTCGCCTTCACCGCTGGACCCCTGTCCAGTATATATATACATATGTTTGTAATAAGCTTAGATCATCCAATCTCGGATAAGAGCGCTTTCGCATTATAAGACCTTAAGCGTTTGCGAGTTTTCTTGTACTTCGACGAAAATCATCTCAATAAAAATCGTCTTTTCAATTTCGGTTCTCGAGTTCTCATAAAATAGGATTTCTCGGACCCACACAAATTATAAGTTTTTGATGTGTTAGTTTTCGACTCTAAAGAGTTGGCGCCGTCTGTTGGGAGAGAAAATATTCTAAACCCTAAGAGCGCAAGAGGAGTCACGCAGATGACTAGAGTAAGACGAATGCTCAGCGCAGCCGACAAAAGCCCTGCCGGAGTTCGTACCGAGTGTTGCCGCTTGTCGTTGATAAATCTCTTCCTACCTCCTCTGGCAGGACGATTTTACTCTGGTATATAAGGACGAGGTTAAGGCCATTAAATCCTTGATTTTACCGGATTTAAGGATTTAATCTCTGCACAGTTCTTCCACAGTCGCGCAGGATGCCCATCCAGGATGAATTACCAACCGAAAGGCGACCATGACGGGGTACAATCGCTCTGGCTCTAGGGACCGGCTTAACGGGTGACCGATCAGTACCGATGAACCTAACATGTGCTTTTTAAGTTCCCGTCGTACCCATAAATGTTGTCAGCTCTTTTCTTATCCTTTCGGCTTTTGCTTCCTAAATAGGGTTTTCAACGGTAAAAGGTTTTAACGGATTTTCGGCATTCCTCCATTCGGCAAGCCGGTCATTTCAAGTATCTCTAAGAGACCCGTTCAGAGCAAAGGCATGAAGGCAGCTTTCCGAGTACCAATATGCTCCGTCGTACGATCCGATTCTTTCAAACGAGGCTTCCTTGGTCATTGGTCGGGGTTGCCGAACGATTATCTTGAGCAGGAATAGCTGAAACATGGTCTTATGCATATTTTTGACTGAAATCTCTAATGGCCTCTGGCTCTCAGCCGAAATCTCTGCATATCTTCCAGCACTCGGGAGCAGGGAAGCATTATCTAAAAGACATACATAAGCCAAAGAACCCTACAAATGCCCGTGGGCTATCGCGGTGACTCTTTTGGCTCTCCGAATTTGCATCTTCCCAGCCCCTCTTCATCGACCGGCTACCCCAGACTCACCATTCGACCGTTCCTTCAGACTACCTCTGGGCTCGGGCCCAATAATCCCGAAGAAACATCACGCCATTTAAAGATGGACTTCACGCTGTTCGGAACGCGGAAAAACATCAAGGAGTTCACTTAAAATAAACCGGAAGAAGGCTTTTAACCGGAGAAAATCGGGCCAGAGGATTTAAAAGACAAGCTGGGCCAAATCAAGACAAGCGGGCCGGATCGGAAGAAAAGAGGACTGATGGGCGGCGGCATCAGGTCATGGCGGCGGCTATAAGGGATTTTTACAATGTCCCACATTGCTTAGATCAGTCTTTGGGACCCCAGACTCTCTCATATAAATAGACACCCTTGTATTCACTTTAAGGCATCCCAACTCAAGTGCAAGAGCTTTCGAGATATAAGACAATAAGCTTTCTCGAATATTTTGTACTTAGAGAATTATTAATAATATTATCTTCTCATCTTTTTACTTTTTGCTCTTGGTTCTTGTTTATAGAATTTTCGGGGCCCCGCGAAATATAAATTTCGACAGTGTGAGTTTCGGCTCTCACAGTTTTGCGCCGTCTGTGGGGACGAGAAATATTGCTTATTTCAAGAAAAACAGGATACGGAGCGGAGGACATGGCAGCCGAGGAAAGAACCGACGGTACCGGCAATCAGCCGACCGGAGGGCAGCTCTAGAGCCGGAGCAAACCGCGGCCGGAGCATCCGCAGCAGGAGAATCATCATGGGAGCAACCGGAACCGGAACGGCTGCAGCGGGAATTCCCACCGTCGCACAGCCTCGGTCCGAAATGCCGATCGAAAATCCCGTAATAACGGGCGCGGTCAACACCGGCCCGACCGGTCCAGCCAAAGATATCACGGAAATTGGCGACCTAAGGAACATAAAAGCAGGAATCGTGGAGCAACAAGACAGACAAGAAAGAGCAACGACGCAGGAGATGACAGCCATCCGAGAGCTAACGGAAGGCTCTCGGTCACTCGGAAGAAGATACCCATTTCTCACCGCTGACGAGCACTCCGGAGGGCAGAACCTCGGTGAGCGAACCCCAGTCGGAACAAGGACGGAACCATCAGAACCGCCGCCGTTACACGGAAAAATGCAACGAGACATAACGCCGAGCAGCGGTCTCAACGGTAACCGATGGAGAAGTCACGGTAGAAGCGGAACGGCCGCGACGAAGACAAGACGGACGAAGAAGAAAAAGATTTTACCGAAGAAGAAGAAACTTACTCATGGGAAACCAGCGAATAAGAGCCGAAGAGCGAGAGGAGAACAGGCCGGACGGATCGAAATGACCCGCTCCGCGAGCCAAGAAGCGAAGTTGACGAGCAAAACGCCCAATTGAGCTAATGGCGAGCTAGATAAGAGAAGCGAGATCTCAAGTCCACAAGGCGACCAGTGCGGCTCCCGAGACCGACCGAGTCTTGGAGGAAACTCAAAAAATCCCCTTAACTGCGAGGATCACGAGTGTAAGACTCCCGACCTCGGAGCAAAAATAACAGGAGCACCCAATGCCGAAGTGACGATCGTCGGAATTAACCACTCCAACAAAAGCCGCTCGTCAACGGCCTTTCAATCGAAGACCACGCGATGCACAAAGTTCTAATCAACACGGAAAGTTGGTCAACGTCGAATTCCGTTAAACCCTTCGGAGGGTGAACATTGGACCCAGACATCTCACAACCCGTCCAAAAACGTCGACTGGTTTCACCGGAAAGACAACAACGACAGTCGGAGCAATCAAACTCCCCATAATAACAACGGAAACGAAGGAAGACAAGGAGCTCTCGGTGGATGACCACCCAGGAATTTACGAACGGGCGAATGACGAAAACACCCTGCCGGTCGGCACGACCATCGCCGGAACGTCATTGTTGGAATGAAACGGACCAAAAGACACAAAAGAAGGCGTGACGAGGGCGGCCGAGCTGGAGATCATGATCCAGAGAGCGACAAGGACCAACGAGCCAAACGACGGCTGGACAGCTACAAACAATCCGAGACGAAGGTCGAGCTAGGACGTCTCACTAGAGGAAAGCCCAAGGCAAGGACGAGAAGCATCACTGCAAGACGTCTTGAATTCTCGCCTCAGAGGCAATGCGGGGAAGGCAAGGACACAAGGGAACAAACTCTAACCAAGACAAGAACGGCTCATTCCGGAACGCTGCCGTAAAAACCGCAGAACGCCGCCAAGACAAATAATCGAGCAGCCAGATTTGACGGTGATCGGCGAAGAAGACGGAGAGAACCAAGCATACGGAGCTAGCCAAGACATGAACGAGATGAACGGCAAAGCAAAAAAGCAACATCAAGTCCTGAAGAAGACGATGATGGATGCGGACCTAGAACGGAAAAGCAGACAAGCGAAGACGAACAGATCGGTGGCCCAAGAATTGACGTGGATCCAAGACGAAACCGAACAAGGATCGCCCCTTCAAGAGAAGACTCAAGACAAAACTACGGGATCATCGAAGCAAAACGCTCCGATCGTACTGCCCATCATAACGCCGAAAGACGTAACTCGATCAAGCGAAGCTCGATCAGGACAAGGACTGAACCATCGGATCTCCACTGCCGCAACGGAAGAGTACCCTGGGGCGAGCAGCTGGGTGGCCAACTGGATATCAATGAAGAAAAACGGAGGTGGAACCGGGACAATAGAAAGCGGAAACCGGAGTGATACAATTGAAACCCGCAACAAGGGAAGGGATCCCACCAGAGGCGAAGGAAATCCAATACGGGTCGAGCATCGAAGGCCAACTGGCGAGCAAGGAAAAACAGACCGAAGGAGAACGCTCTATGCAAGCCAAGAAACACACGAGGAAGATATTTGGACTCTATCCCAAGGCCCGGCGAAAGTTTGCGAAATTTGGTTAAAACGTTCGAATCAGTTGCATCGAAGATCAGCGAGCTCAGCAATCAAGCCGCACTCGCTGCTTTAAGAAGGGCGCTACGGTATGAGTCGAGCTTCCGAGAAGAAATTACCCTGAACCCACCCTGCGACGATCCAAGAAGCATTGCACCGTTCCTCAAGTTTCAAGATCCTCGAAGAAGAGATCGAGGCCTTGCCAAAGAAGCACGGCCGTCAAAGACGTGGACCAAAAGCACGACACGACCTTCGATATTCCAAGCAAGAAAAGGTGCGGACGAAACAACATGAACGAAGAGACGAACACACGCGGAATGGCACCTATCAAATTAACATGAAACGATCCAACAAGGCCAGACACACGGAAAATGGATCAGGAGTACCTGGACTCGCAGCGCGGGCTACGATGAAAAGGTTTACTGCACCTTCCACGAAGTCAACGGCCACTCAACCGCAAAATTGCAAGGCGACTGCAAGAATGCTTGCAACAAGGTTCCTAACAAGAGACCTTGGAAGCGAAACGACAAAAGAAGACCGGAAGCGCAAGTAAACAGATACAAGGGTCGTGCCACGGTATAAGGCGAGCAGAACCGACCAGTTCGAGAGAACGAAGACTTTACCCGCAGAATGACGAAACGGCGGCTGCCGAAAAGAAGACGTCCCAGACCTCGGAGCCTGAAACGGACGATCCCGCAGCCAAAGCCTAGACGCTTTCATCTCATCTAAAAAATAGATTTACGAATCGGCTTGATCCCCACGATCGGGATACGTAGGCAGTTCACCTTCCCGTGACTTCAACTATAAATAAAGATCGCCTCACGGCACAGATCGCCTCTCGGCACATATCGCCTCTCGGCACATATCGCCTCTCGGCACACATCGCCTCTTGGCATACGTATCAACCGCCCGTTGCTGATCACAACAGGGTGACTAAACCATGGTTCTTTAACATCCCGCAGTGGATAATTTAGCGCGCTATATAAATTTCCGGACAACATCCGAACGGCGTGACCTGACATCCGCGATCCTGCAGTGAGCGCGAAGGACGATGTTCTTTTAAGCTTATCTTCAGGAGCATTTCGCATAGGCAAATAGTGCGAGGTGTAAACGCGAAATAAGCTCGTAAACCCAGTAAGACGCCTGACATGGAAAGCTGGTCTGAACATCTCTGAACGCAGTTTCAAACCGGCTCGATACGAGATTATAAACACGATCAGTCGAGAGAGGAATTTAACGTGTAACTCCTCGACACCAAAACAGAAGCCCAGGAAAACATCGAAACCTGGCCAAAAGTTCGAGTGTCCGGAAAAACACTCCAACTCAACGCAAACGCCTCTTGGCAAGCGACAAACAACGCAAAGCCCCTGGCAAGCGACAAACAACGCAACGCTCTTGGCAAGCGACAAATAAAGCAAAAGCCTCTTGCAAGCAACAAACAACATAAACGCCTCTCGGCAAACATCGCCTCTCGGCAAACATCGCCTCTCGGCAAACATCGCTCTCGGCAAATATCACCTCTCGGCAAACATCGCCTCTCGGCAAAGCCTATCGGCAAATATCGCCTCTCGGCAAACGCCTCTCGGCAAATATCGCCTCTCGGCAAATGCCTTTCGGCAAACATCGCCTCTCGGCAAACATCGCCTCTCGGCAATATCGCCTCTCGGCAAACGCCTCTCGGCAAACGCCTCTCGGCAAACGCCTCTCGGCAAACATTGCCTCTCCGCAAAACGCCTCTTGGCAAGCGACAAACAACGCAACGCCCCTTGGCAAGCGACAAACAACGCAAACGCCTCTTGGCAAGCGACAAATAAAGCAAAACGCCTCTTGGCAAGCAACAAACAACATAAACGCCTCTCGGCAAACATCGCCTCTCGGCAAACATCGCCTCTCGGCAAACATCGCCTCTCGGCAATATCGCCTCTCGGCAAACGCC